>CABPRJ010001914.1:0-600000 GCA_902439185.1 Cinara cedri
GGTGGCGAAGTGTAGTAATGGTGGCTAAAACTCTTAGAGAGTAGGATTGCCAGTAGAAGAAGAAAAAGAAGAAGTTATCGGAGATCACATGATAGAAATATTGCCTTGTTAGTAAATAGCAGCCGAGCTTCAATGATAAAATCGAATTCAGCTATCTAGTTATTTATTTATCATTGTGTTTTATATTCTAAAATATAATTGAGAATGTGTAGAATTATTGCTTGTAAATTTGAATACACCAATATTTAAATTTAATACTTGGAATTTTGTTGTTCTTTTAGAATTTGTTGAAATTTGTTAGAGAAGAAATAGTGTCTGTACGCAAGAGAACTTTTCTGCAACCGTCAAAAGCAGAAACTCCCATGGAACCTTATGAATTATATAAAATTGACTTTCACCTTTTTGAAATTATGTTTAGAGCAATTTCACCTTTAGCTAAAAATAGTGGTGCTGACAATATAGTTGTTCGAATATTCAAGGTATTTTGAATAATTTAATGCGATAATAATATGATTTATACTTTCATATTTGTTTTTAGTTAATGGACATGAATGACGATGGATTTTTAAACTTCCGTGAGTTAACAGCAGCATTAGGTTTAACATCTACAGTTGACATTGCTTTAAGATTTAAGATTTTATATTTACTACATTTACCACCACTTCTTACAAACGATTTACTTTTTGTAACTGGGCCAAGTAAGAATAATTAAACATAACTGAGTGACTATATAAGTTAATTAATTAATATATATTTTATTATTTTATGTAAATTAGATATTTCTGAGAATGGAGCTGAATATGCCTCTGATGCTGTAGAATATTTTGACACAAACATTTTAAGTGGTACAATAAGTGGTTAGTACTAAATATATTCAGGGTAATAATTTGATCATATTAGTGATAATTTACTTAGTAATTATTTATAGATCTTATTTAAACTTTATACAAATATTATCTTTATTTATGTAATATTTAGGTTCAATTTTTAAATAGCTACTCATATTTGAAAAAATATATTTTCAACAAAATTTGACATGCTTAAATTAACTAGGTACTCTAATTTATAAACTATTAAATTAATATAAAACAAAATTTAAAAAAGTATTATTTATTTTTAGTCCATGTAATAATTGTTATTAAACTTTAAAAGTAGTAAAAATAAGAGCTGATTTATGATTAAAAAACAAATCACTATACATTTATTTTTTTGTAAGAGTATAATTTAAAAAGAACTTATTTTGTACTTTTCTATTGTAGAATCTAGTCTGAATGATTTAAAATTACTCAGAAATTTTGCTGATCAGAAACCATCCTCAAAAACTCCTCATATTTGTTTACCATCCATGTCTGAGGATCAATTTGTTGCATTGTGTAACACTATGTACGATCTTATTGGGCATTTGACTGTTAATCAAGAAATGTATAAGAACATATCCAAAATAAGTAATTTGTCATACTATTATACAATTATTATTTTAATGTCTCTTTAATTAGAATATGTATGAATATAAAAATGTAGTTCATAATTTAAAAATGATAAAATATTTATATTCTAATATGTACACATATATTTTTAATCTAAAAAGAAAAAAAAATGGTTTTCAGGTGCAATTTTATTGGAAATTGGTAATTTCAACAAAGAAGAATCAAATAAAGTAAGTATTTGTAAATATAAGAAACAATTAAATATAATCAATTATTATAATATGATTGTATGATTATTTAACACAGTCTAATAATCAAAATAATGGTGAATGGTTTATAAATGCAGAACAGTTTGTGGCTACTGCACTCACTTTTCAGGAATTGGTTGATTTTATTGGTCAAAAACCTAATATAGTAGAAGTTCTAAATAAACTCCGAAATAATTGAATATTAAAATTAATAAATTATACAAAATAAAATTAATGTGATCTATATATTGACATCATTAATACCTCCAACAGGGTTTAACGTTAAATAATATTTAAATAAGTTTATCCACTATAATAGCATATATATATATTTTATTTTTATATAATTATTATTATTTATTTGTTATTCTATTATTCATATACTTAATAATAGATTTATAATTATTTTGTTTTAAATAAAATTAATGTGATGTAAACCATTTGGCATTTATATTCTTCTTTAACTTCTATTTCCTTGTTTAATAGGATAATGTAATGTAAATTTACTATGCCACCTGAATATTTCTGTTATAGGTTTCTCATCTGAATTTGATACAAATATGTAACATTTACTTTTATTAACATTTAACATTTTACTTTAAGGTTTGACTAAACATGTTTCACATTAGTTGTGCTGAGAAATTTTTTACAACCCTATCAAATATTATAGTTATTCATCTAGCCTCAAGTACTTATATAAAAATATATGAGCTTTAAATTAAGATTTACTGTTAAAACAAAATTAAAGGTTATTAAAAAAAAAAAATGTAGTTATGTTAGGATGTTTATGGATTAAAAATTGATTTGATATCGAAAATCAATATCCAATTAAGAAGATCGGTGTATTAGTCTCTCAATTTCTCCCAGTGCCCCACCACACGCGAAGACCAGTAATTTCTATAATATTGGTAGGTACTAAATATTCATTATCATCCACAAGAACGTCAAAATTTATGTTATATTTTTTTTATTATTATTATTTTTATGATGCTTAGAGATCTATTAGATTACCAATGTTAAGATATTTAAATTTTGATTTTATTTTAATAATTTCTCGTCTAAAAATTATTGTGTCACCTATATCTGTATGAGCATGGTCATAATTTAATGTAATAAACGCAGTCATGAAATGTATCAACCTAATGAGTTTTAGGATTTTCACTGGCCCAAAAAAATTTGATAGTCTTTTTTAATGTAATGTATATGTATGCAGTACTAGATATTGGAGGGCATAATCCATGGAACCAAATTATACTGATGATTACCATTTCTTGTAGGGTTTTTAAATTGGTTTTAAATAAAGTACAAACGTGACTTACTTTATTATTGTACCCATAATATAAAACCCATTCAATATCCAATAACTTTCTGTTTCTGAATCGCTCAGTCTGCTTTAGTTTAAACCAGTGGTTTTTAAATTTTTTTAACCGGTTGGTTGTCACAATTTATTTAAAAAAATAACTACAAAAGACCGTGGCACACCAGATGAATGCTTGCGGCACCCTGTTTGAGTCTAAAGTGTTATGGCATACTATTTTAAGTGAATTATTTCCTTTTTACATCTCTTTAGTCCTATGTTCATAATGGTAATATACATAAATAATCGTTAAAAATTGATCATACTATTCGTAGTCTTACATAAATATTCACAATTATGACTGGCATTCACAATATGTTAATATAGGTATTTGTTTAAGTAACATGATTATTGAAAATACTTATTTTTAATTGAATTCAAAATATATAAAATATTATTAATTATAATAATAAAATATTTATTTTGGGAGGCTATTTATATTTTTCTCTAAGCCCTCCCCCCTAGCCTATCTTAGTTGCGCTTGTGTAATGCACATAGGTATTCGTATCTTTTCTGATTCGTCAGTGTTATATCCACCAGTGAACCAATTATAATTCATAAGAAAATTATAATATTATAAACACGTTTATTCTTAATTATTATTATTATTATTATTTTAAATTACGAAAGTGAATAAGTGATGATAATAAAAATAAAATGGTGACGTGTTTCAATGTTTCGGAGAATACGAATATTACGTGAATTGAAATTAATGGTTGTAACGTTTGCGTCATAGCAAATGTGTCAAGTAGCACCGCTTCCACTTAAACGCTACCGCGCGTATAGGTTATCACTTGGAAAAGGCTGCAATATGCGTTTTAAATGTTTAAATATAAATAGTTTTTTCGTTATTCTAATATGTCACGGAAGCGTAAAGTTTGAAATTCACATTAATGTGTACTAGTATATTATATTGTTTCGAATAAAACTAGTTAAGTATTATTTTGTATTATAGAAATATTATTCGTAAAACAATAAATAACCGAATAATAATACAATAAAACTATACAGGCTGTTCCACGAAGCCATACTTTTTAAATATCTCCGGAGATAATAAAGATAATCAAATTATTATTTTTTATTACTCCTAGAGATGAGGATTACTACTCATATTAATATTTGAATTAATTTTTTTTTTATTCAAAAAATAAATATTTATTTTATTATTTTCGGAAAAATAACACAGGTTTTCAGATGGATTAGTAGAATTTAAAACGGCTGTTACTTAAAAATTATTCATCGGATATAAATGCGTGATACATTAAAATTTTCAGAAAAATAAAATTAAAATATAAATATTTGTAGTCCTCGTCCCTGTGAGTAATATATATATATAAAAAAAAAAAAACAGAATTTAATTCTCTTTATTACCTCCGGAGATATTCATGGGGTACATCTTCGTGGGACAGCCAGTATAAATACAATACTACAATTACCTAAATACTCGTACTTCTTTTTCAAAAAAAAAAAAAACTAGAAAAATTTAAGTTTAGACGATATTTGTTTAATATTAATAGTATTAATTTTTAATTGAGTTTTACTATGCCTAAATTCATATTTGACTGGTGAGGTGTGTGGGTACCTAGATATTTATATTTTCGACACCCTTGTAAAAAATGTACTGTGTGCCACTATATATAAATTACTGTATTAGGTATGTATAAATATTAAAATATATATTATATAGTACTTTAAATGGATACTGTAGACTGCAAAAGTCGGAGAATATTTAATAACACAAAATACAATCCGGTGTAATGGTAGCACTGATCATTACGTGCTCTTCGTAAATCATAAATACCAGTGGCATCATAGATACAACTAGGGATGGGTGCTAAGGAGTCTTTAGCACCCTCAGGTTCAAAAATAGCCAATAAGCTTTTTGTATAGTATCGATTAAATATTTTAGCCATATATTATATATTCATGATTAATAAGCAAAACAAAATACAGATTACCTATAAGTAATGCATGTATATATAAAAAATAAAGTTAAGAAAGTTATGATATAATATGTGTAGTGTGTACATAAAACATTCTAAATGAAATGTGTAGTTGCTTATTATAAGCGTCATATAATTTCTCACCTACAACAGTGGCTCACCCATCGTACGAACTATGTCTATCTTTTTTTTTTAAATTGTTTTTATAAACATCAAACAGATATAATTATTAAAATTAAAAGTTTTAACATTTCTATGAAGTAATAATTAAGTATAACTAAGTACTACAAAGGATAAAAGTGCTTATGGAGCAGTAAAATATATTTAAGATCCTTGGTAAACTATATTGAAGATTATTAAAAAAGGGGAAGGGACGTTATTTACATAGTACTCTAAAATAATTTAAATATTTAAAATAGGGTCCGATTCAGATTGAGCAATAGGCAGTAATTTCAGTTAATCAGGCTCTGCATGTACGTCCTCATTTCCCCAATCCGAGCACTGATCGTTACACAATATTACGAAAATACAAACTTATCTCTACATCTTCTTTAACTTGTATAAGTACAACACATGGGACGTGTATATCCAGAGGCAAAGTGGCCGGTTTGGAAATGAGAATTTTCCATGTATCCTGAATCATATTATGGTAGCCTGATATTCGTATATTATAATATTTTACTAAATTGAATTATTTAACCATTTAATAAAAAGTTATGCCAAGACACATATTATAATATTCATATTTCAGTAAACCTATCTAATGATTTTTTTTTTAATATTCATTTTCGTTTAATGTAATACGATTAAAATTCATATTGATGAAAACCCTTTTCTAAATTCATGTAGGGTCGAAATTCCTTCCTCTCCCCATCTTCTCCCCACCCATGTCTCAAGTATAAAAGTATTTAGTTCCTCTTAATTCAAAATCCTAATTTTACAATTGATTCGAACTGAAACGCGAAAAAATTGCCTGGATACAATTTAATCTCTGGGTCTGAATTTTATTCTCACTCCGCCCTTGTAGTATACCGAACGACTAGATGGCAGGTTTTACGTATCACACCGACTTGTTTACTTAGGTTACCTACGCGCAACGGACATTTTCAATCAAAAAAATAAACACTTAGATAATAATAAATGATATAATTAAGATTGTGCACATTACAGACGCAAATAATGTATAAACGTGACGGATAACACGATTCACGGTAAGTGTCCCAACCTGTCGCTATAATACCTTTGTATACATATTATATCGGTACCTATATGCGGTAAAGATAATCATACATATTAACCGTGGATGCAGATAAGCATAATAATGCTCCGGTTAAAGTTTGTCGTGCTGTCGTGGATTTATAGACACACAGCAGCTTCAGGTTCAAGGATTTATTATTATAAACCCGCGCCGGCAGCGACGACGAGGTTACATTTACGCACGGCATTGCAGGTACTATTATAAATCTAAAAATTAGGTACCAAGAGCATTACACACAGACTATGTGCGCTAACATCACATACATAATAAATATAACGTATATATATATCTGGTTAAACGTGAAATAATAATAACGATAATGTATATCGGGACGCGCGATGGTACGACGACCACAATATTTCGACGTGCGTCATAACGGATGATGGGTCACTCGCCCGCTATGCGCGCATTCTCGCAGAGCTTGACAGTATTTTTATTCGGAACCCAAGTTATTTATAAATATTAAATATACACATGGACATGCGACTAAATGCCTAGCATGACATCAGTTGAGTAAAAAATACAACGTTATTGTCATAAATCACGAAACGTAATAACTAAAGATGCCGGATTTACACCTATGCATTTGAGTGTTTTTTGTAACCAATACAAAAATTGGATAGATAAGCTTCCAATTTTATTTATAGTTAAAAGATCTGAAATCCAAAATTTTGTATTGTATATTTTTGTAATATTTTGACATGTTACGGTATATTTCTGTAATTCACGATTTTAGATTCTGAGCAGAGCGAGGAATGTTTATTTTTTTTCCTCCGACAACTTAGGTACCAGCAATTTTGCTCCAATTTTCAATTATAGCCCTTTTTCTGAAAAAAAAATTTTTACTGGAGTGATATTTTAAGAAGGTCATTATTTTATTTTCCCAGCTATTTTCATAATAAATGGGAAATACGGACAAATTTACGAAATGTATTGATAAATATTACAGCCTTTTTTTTTTTATATTTTATATAAATAATACTATCAGCCGACTTAGAGAGAAGTTTTTCGAGGTTTAACCACATAATTTTATTTTTTTTACGTTTTAGATTCGTTTTACAGAAATTGTTTTTTTTTTTTTATCTGTGCGCAATATTTCTCGGGAGTTTTTTCATCAAATTTGAAAAAACGAAAAAATAGGGGGGAAATGTACGAAATATATTACTAAAATATTACGATTTTTTTTTCCTGTACACGACTTTTAAACCAGCAATATTGCTCCAACTTATAATGATAGCAATGTTTCTAAAAGGAAATTTCACTAGGGAGGTACTTTAAGGAGGTTATTTTTCGATTTTTCCAAGTTTTCCCAGCAAATGTAAGAAAACCGGGATAAAACATGGGAAAACCTGGAAAAAAACGTAGAAGAACTGGAAAAATCGGTACAATATTAAACAAATATTATTAAAGAATATATAAAGCTTATTTAATCAATTTTTACTATAAAATGGCATATATATTGTTGACAAAGAATCACTATCAACTGAATTCCCCCCAGAATTGTTTTCTCGTAACAATAGCGATGTTTTATCATTGTTTACAGATATACATTAAATTGTCTATAACAGTGGCTGCACCCGTCCACATTATCCTAGGACGTCATTTTGATATTATGTGATATTATATGTCGAAAATACCATAGAAAATAAATCATATTACTTTTATGTAAACATGTTATAAATAATAAATATAAAATATATTTATTTTGTCTGTTCTGGTTTTAAAAGATATATTTCTACAAAATAAATCATAAATGCATATTTCACAGTACATATTTCTAAGGTTTTTAGAGCATATAAATTCGAGCTTTAGTAATAACTAATAACTAATAATGTTATACAAATGCAGCCAGTATTATACAGATATTATTATAAAAGACAGCAAAGCGGACGTTTTAAAAAAAAATTATCTTAATTATTAATAACAATAAGATATTTTTCATATTATTTTTTTCTATTCAGGCAGCAGAGTTTACGAAAGAACATGAAGGATACTTGAGGACCTCAAGCAGTTAATTCTAGAAAAGATATGGTACGCTACGAAATAGCATCTCCAATTCTCATCATGCTTATAAATATGTAAATTATTAATAAAAATGAAATATTGGAAAACAATTTATTTTTTTTTATGTAGGCAGTTTAAGGTGGTATAACTAAATCTGTAAACAAATTGTCGATTTTTATAGTTATTTCAAATGCTAAAAAGCGTACATACTCCGCACATGGATGTAGCCACTGTAGTAGGTGAGAAGTTGAGAAGGTAATAGTGGGGAATAATGTATATCTGTAAATAATGGCCAACGATAAACCATTGCTAACGAAAAAACGATTCTGAGCGGAATTAAGTTGATATAGTAGTTGCTTTGTCAACAATATATATGTCATATTATGGTTAGTTAAAAACATAGGCATTATATATTTTCTTTAATAATATTTATTTAATATTGTACCTATTTTCTTTTAAGTTTTCCTATGTTTTTGTCCCTGTTTTTCCCATTTATTTGGAAAACTAGTAAGAAAATCAAAAATGCCCTCTTTAACGTACCTCTCCAGTTAGATTTTCTTTTAGAAAAGTTGCTGTCATCTAAAATCTGAGCAAAATTTCTGATAGAAAAATGGTCCATAGATAAAAAAAAAAATAAACATCTTTGTGAAACCATAAGTTTCTTTGCTTCTCTCAGAATCTAAAATAAATCATTAGAGCTCAAACATTTTTTCGTATCAAAAAATCCTATCCTAATATTTTGGTCGATAGATCGGATTTATTCGGAAACTGCTCCAGTCACTATAGCAAATATCGAAATGACGATATTCAACTTAAATGTAACACAAATATTTCGTGTGTTGTATGTATCATAATCCTGATGAGATGTATATGATATAATATTAGGTACATACTTAATAGTATTATGTGCCTTTCCGTATATCATGCAACTCTACCGGGCTACTTACCTATATTTGTATGGGTATCCGTTTTTTATATTCGTATTTGAAATTTTACTGTGCACAATGTAAATCAAATATTTATGTGCAAATAATAACTCTGCTTATTGCGTGTCTATGAGTTTAAACAATAATTTGACGAAAACTATCTATTGTAGGTACCTATATTAAGGACTCTATAGGACCAAATCACCAAATAGCTAATTTCATTGAATAAACAAAAATATTTCACAACGGCAGGATTTTTAGATTAAAGTGGAGAAATATAGAAGATTTAGAACCATAATTAGCAAAAAAAAAACACGCTGAATTTTTTTTAGGGGGGAATAAAATTTAATTTAAAAATTCACGATTATATTGTGAGAGTGAAATTTTATTAATATATTTTACTGAACTCTCGCCCTTTTGTATAGGTACGACTGTAAGAGTATCTATAACTAATATTATTAAATAATAAAATAATGAAGTAGAAAAAACTTATTAAAATGGTTAATACTCGTAAATAAATAAAGTAAATAAATATATAAATAAAAAATGTATACATAAAAATAAAATAAATGAATCAATCCATCGCCTGGAGTATTATGGTAAGTGTATTACACGACCGGTTTCAAATTAAAAATTCATTGTCTGATAAAATCACAAAATACAATACACATATCATAATAGTCCAGGCGACGCTTCATTTATATATTTATTTACGACTATTAAACCATTTAATAATTTTGTTTTTACTTTTTTATATTTTATTAAAAAAGTAGTATATTTATTTATTTGTATAACGATGTTATATGTCTGCTGGTGTTGAAAAAACTCTTAAGCTTAGCAAACATTTTTAGGTATATCACAAATGTAAAATGCGACTGAATATAAAAAATTAAATGAAGGAATACACAAAAAAAAAAAAAATTACAAATTGGTCGTTTTACATAGAGTAAGAAATAATTGATTTGAATAAGAGAGATTATTTAAAATTAGTTATTATTAGATATGAATATGTTAAGAAGTATAAATTATTTGGTTATTATTTATTATCTGAAATGCATTGATGTAAGATATTATTTATAAAATCGGTTTGAACATTTAAAATATTATTAAAATTAATTTTTCTTTCTTTCATTGTCATATGCAATTCTTTTAAATCTGAATTAATGTAAATGTCATTTTGAGTATTTAATATTACTAAGTTTGTATAAATATCAACACTTGTATTATGGTTAGGTTACTAATATTATTAGTATAAACACGTGATTACACTGATTTAATTGTTTTTTTTTTAAAAAAAATATTATTGTCTTGCAAAGGCGGCACGAATTATGGTGACCTTGAATCACCAATTTAATGTTTTACTCACCACTTACGCACTCCAACCCAAAAATACACTCTACCATAAATGTATTTAAATTTAAATAAAATTCGTCAAATTCATCAAATTTCCGCAATCTGAAATTCTTTTAATGATTTTTCTTGTGAAAACAATAATTTTTTTTACATTTCTGAACATCCAGGTACTCACCTGTAAATCACGTGATTCAAACATACCTTCTTCGAGCCACCCCTGATAACTTGTATTTATATAATATATTATTTATTATATACTTGTATAAATACGAGTAATAGTAGATGTTTAATATTTAGCATTATTTTGTTTTATACAAGGAAATAAAATATATTATGCACTAGTCTCTTGTTCCCAGTGATGTTATCTCATATATCTGAAAATACGAGTATATAGATACCGAGGTACCTACGTGTTCGTTCGTGTTTCTGTATCATCACTACAATGTAAACGCGGCTTTAGGTATTAAAAAACATAGCAATAAAAAGACCGAGAGTGAAGATAGTGTTAGACATACCTTAATATAAAGAAGCAAACTTTGTCAATAAAACGGCAACTATATTACCTTTAGAGTAAGGCTACAACCTAGGCAACGTAGAAAATGCTTAAATGTGAAATGTTTATGAATTATGATACGATGTCGTGATGGATAACACTATGAAAAATCTTGGGATTTATCGATTTTTCATACTAATAATTATATCCCACGGTTTTGAGACTGCACAATACCTATTTCAATAGAATTATATCATTAAAGTTTCATCATTCAGTTTTTCTTTCTTTTAAATGTATGCAAAATTTAATTAACTTACGCATCTAAAATGGCAAATAGTATATATATACATATATACGTACTACAGTGAAACCTGTCTTGACGGACAAAATAATAATGTCCCGGCACAAAGATAGGTAATCCAATAATGTACTTCGATCTGTTTATAACGGACTGTTTCTATTACAGACACGGATAGTAAAATATATTTTTCGTCAATAACTCGATAAAAAAAAACTACGGTAGTTCAAAATCAAGTATACTTACATATATATACTACGCAACAGAGTCACCGGTCTATTTCGAATAACGATTACGACAGATTACATGTTTTTTAATAAGGTTAAAATTAATAGCGAGGACGGAAATAACCAAGAACACGTACAAAATGTAAAGACTATTTAGTGTTTATTCCGTATCGCTTAGCTCTTATAGTGTAGTACATTTTTCTCTGTTCGTTTTAATTTTTTTCTTTGCAATGCCAACATCCGTACCTGTTACGGACACCTGTCTATAACGGACATTTTTATGGTCCCGTATCTGTCCGTTATACACAGGTTTCACTGTATTTGCTTTTAGGTTAGGTAAGGTTAGGTTAAACTAATAATTATATAACACGTTTAAATTTTCGTTGATGTAGTTACCTACCTAATCTTGTAATTTAATATTCTAATGTCAATACAATCATATTTTTTTGAATATACTTGGGTCTACAAACACCTATGGTGTACACATCTAAGAAAACAACGATTTTATAAATAGTAACAAAATCTTTATTTTTAATTTTTACGGAATCCGATACCTTCATTATGTTATTCTTAATGATGTTATTTTTGAATATGCTCAAAGAATCTTGATGAAATAATTAAATTGACGTAACTGTGTGGGTGTTTTATTGAAACACGAAGTACTCTTAGTGTAATTATTGTTGACGAGTGAAATTTAAATCGAAAATTTCACTTGTAATTGTTTAAAATAGGTACACATTGAACACACTATTATTTTTATAACGGCATTTTGTTCATTCTACTGAAATAATGGAATTCGCATTGTGTATATGTAATTCTAATACAGTGAAACTTCCATTTAACGAAATATTTTTAAGAACTATGACCTTCATTGTTAATTACACATTTAATTACACGTTTTATCTCCAAATAACGAATCTGATGTTTCTATATAACGAAATAATTATTCGATAAAAACCAGTTTTTGTAAATGTTGTCACTATCAAATTGATATTTTATGTCATTTATCATCAAAATTGTACATGAACAATGTACCCGATAAAGATAAGACACCGAAGGTAGGTAAACTGATTAATTTTACTGCAGTACTTCAGTTCCAATATTGATGCAAACGAGTATGAATTTTCTTTCGTTTTCTCTTCGTCCGTACAAAAAAAATGTCGAAATGTAAATGTTTATCTATCGCCGATAAATTTGAAATTTTAAACGAAGTCGATAAAGGTGTTAAAAGCCACAGTATATGAACATCATCATGTTGTTATAGAAGGCAGGTGTTTTTTTAGCTTTGTACACCCTACAGACCCTATAAATAAAGCTAGGTGGATGGCAGTTTATACCAGGTGATCCATTTAAGTAGGTTACACTCATTATACCAGAAAGTGTCAACTTTTTCTGGAATTTTTTTTCTAAAACATTTAAAAAATAAGCTGCTCTACAATTTTATATTTATGTTATTTTTTCGTCATCCTTATTTTCGGGAGTAAAACTACTACTATCTACTTTTGATTTTCAAATAGCAACCTGTATTAAAAATTCCATAAATAAATGGATTTTTAGTTAAAATAAATTATAGTGCTCAAATTTTTGATTTTCATCAATCCGTTGACGAGATATTCCACTTTTAAATTTGGGTTGAAGGAGAATAGTGGTATATCATTCGTGTGGTGGTATGGTGCGTGGCATGTTAATAATGCACCACTACTCTCCTACAACCCAAACTTAAAAGTGGAATATCACGCCAACAGCTTGTCAGAAATCAAAAATATCCATACTAAAATTTATTCTAACTAATACTTCATTAACTTATGGGCTTTTTAATATAGGTTGCTATTTGAAAATCAAATGTAGGTAGTGGTTTTACTCCCAAAAATAAGGGTGACAAAAAAATAACATAAATATAAAATTTTAGAGCAATTTATTTCTTAAATGTACTAGAAAACAAATTCCGGAAAAAGTTAACACTTTCCGATATAATGAGTGTACCCACTTAAATAGATCACTTGGTATATGCATGACGTATATGTATCTATCTTGTGCTATTTGGTGATACGATACTTCATCAGTTAATGTTATATCAAAAAACACTACTCTTGGAAAAAGTTTAGTATATTTACCGTTTGACCTTCTTGTTGCATTAAAATTGATAGTCTCAACATTTTGTTTAGGCTGATTTAGTATGAAATAATCAATGTTTGACTTATTGAATTTTCATAAAGCTGGATGGATTAGATATTGAATCAAAATGACTGCCCATAATCAACTTTGCTTTTATTTGTATTCAACGCCACCTAATTTCATTTTTTTTGAAAACATTTAAAATAATCAAATACCAATATAAAAAATAACAAATAACAATTGGTGATGATTGTACAATATATTGTAGTGCTGTCCACAAACTACTGAGTCGTAACTGGTAATTAATAGCTTTAAATTATTTGAATGTAGCCAGTGAGTAGCAACTGTAGGTATATCTGTATAATAAGAATACTGAGGTTGATAACAATATGTGGAAACAATTTATAACAATTCTGTTATGTTCAAATAATTAATCAAAAGTAGATAAATAATTCACCACGACTGGGAAATATTGAGACGTTGCACTTTATGGTCACTAACTGACAATAATACCCGAATACAGAAATATCTATAGAGTCTTAATTTCATTGTATTCACATTCATTCGAGTTTTATTTAGATCTTTGTTAGGTATACGTTCTAATATTATTAAAAATATATTTCATATAATATTCTTAAATATTTTTACATTTAAAAAATGTAAAATTCCCGATGGAAAAATTAATTTATGACGAAAAACACACCACAGTAGTTACAAAACGAATGTCGCCTATAAATAACTATAACATTTTGCCGCCGGGAAGACTGTTCCCTAAGCCCCCCCCCCCGTTAAACACGCCTCTGTTTTAAATGTATCTATTAATACCTACTAATATCTATCAACTAATACCTCTTTTTTAAACGACATTTTATTCAAATTATGTCGGTGTCTAGAGAGGACCCGTCCAGACCCCTCGGGCTCCTCCCTCCCAATTAATTCGATATATCTTCGTGGAAAATTTTGTATTTGCCGATGCACAAAAAGGCCATGACGAATAAATTGATATTATTAATGTTAAGATAATAACAAAAAGTTTTATTTATAGTTATGGGTAGGTTATCCACTATCTATAGTTTGCAATTTATAATTGCTGTTTAAATGTATACAAAGTTTAATCGGTCGCCATTAGCTGCTCTTTCGTGCCCACTCGGTTTCTTTTTTTTCTTATATATGCATACAAAGGTGTCATTCGTTCAATAACGTGTTATTAGTATTCATTGGATATCGCCGTATTGATATAATATTCGAATAATATTATTATCATCGCCAACACTAATCATAACTGTGTTACGTTTTAAATGGTGCCGCGACACGGAACAACAGGCGCAGTATTACACGTTCCTACTACGAGGCGAACGCGCTCGACAATATTTTTCGGTACATATATATATACGGGACGATACACACACACACACACACACACACACACACACACAAACACACATTATATTCTAGTATAGTGCGTGCACCGCAATAATGTTGACACTTTATATTAATATATAATACAATATACTCGATAATTTAAGTTTTATGAGTACCTATTATTATACGGACTTATTGTTCGAGTGTTATACCCACCTACGTACGACGTGCGCGAGAACGTCATCGGCGGCGGCACGCGAGCTGTTACTCATTATATTTTCATTATTGTTTCCCACGGCGGATTTGTGTCGGCATTGAGCCCCGACGGCGACGACGTTCGTGCGTACAAGTCCCGCGGTCGTTCCCGACGTCATTCGCGAGCGGCTGAAAATCAAGTGGGGCCGTGCGACGTGGTCCGTTCAGTCTCGACTTTCAGTCGGCTATGTGCGCGGCGCGCTGACGGTCGGTCTCCTATGCGTCGCTGTCACGTCTTTTTCCCCTCAATAAACGCTCTACACACTGCATCAGTATTAGCCGGGGGCACGCGTTTACGTTTTGCGTCCGGTTTGGATATTTGTGTAGTTTCGCTGCCGTCCCGTTGAAAGGCTATCCGGCCACGACGACGACCGATACGGACGGCAGCGGTAGTAGTAGCGGTAATACATCGTCGTCGCTGTTGGCGCTGCGAGTGTTGCCGTCCGAAGTTCGTCTGCTCAACACCGCCGACGCCCGTAACCAGCACCACCAACAACACCGCCGCCGACGACATCAGTTACGGCCGTTACCGCTGGTCTGTCGCCGCCGTTTGATGCCCAGACCCGTGTTTCCCGTTGTCCGGCTGCCGTACGACCAACCGGACCGGGTGGCCCGCGTATTGGACGCAGTCAGACACGAGTTGAAAGCCTCTCGACGGCAATCGGCAATTATCACTGCCGTCGCCGTCGCACCGACGACGACCGCCGCGACTACAGTACCGGCCGTACCATCGAGGCGGTCGAGTCCTACGATGACGGCCCGAGTACACCAGCAAGCCCGGGAACCCGAAAAGATATTGGTCGACGAACCAACAGGCACGTCCACCAACGTGTACACCGACCAGACCGTCGTCGATCAGGTGACCGTGGGCGTACGAGAATGCACTCTGACGCCCAAAGTCAAACCCGAAATCCTTGTAACCGCCGGCGTTTTACCGGCCGGGAACGTGTACCTCGATAACCAGGGTGCGGCAACATCCCCCGGTAGCGGTCCGTACTTGCTCGTGCCACCCGTTAACATCACCGCCGAGATATGTAGACCGCCACTGACACCACAGTATACATCATAAATTACCTCTATATAATATTATTATACACACCTATCTATTGTATTCCAATATAATATCATTCATTAAATATTTGTTTATTGAATCAATGATATTATTATTTAATTATTATGTAAAACTATATTGTCTTGAGCGCAAATAAGGGTTGTTGGGGGGCCCAACTACCCAGAAATTAATGACTTCAATATAAGATGATATATTGGAATATATCATGAAGTAAAGAAGAGCATAAAACCAACAAAAAAAGGTTATCAGCCTCCCCCACCCCCCAAACACTGTTTGCGCCTACAATGCCTATCATTATAATATTGTTATTGTTTATTAAATACGTTTATGTAATAATAATTAATTGATAATTATGTAATATTTTATTTTATTATAATTAATACTTCGTATGTATTATCTACTAAAAAGTATTATTATTTTACACCTGCAAGTTGCAGGAATGTTGAACCTGTAGCACATACACGCAATTTTTGTTTGGCAAGTGGTGGGAAACGAAAATATATGAAAATAAAATAAAACATATGTATATATATAGCTGTTAACATGATAAATCGGGTAGTATGTATAATAATCAATTATTTTGTAGTAAAAATCATTTTCATGATGTCAAATTGACTGGGTAGTTATTTTGCACAATATCCAACTGAAACCGCTAATATGATACGTTTCGTACAATTTAACATTTTAACCAGTTATTATACGTCATAATTTGTTAAAATGATAAATTGTAGACAATTATCACTTTCACCTGGGTGACTGGTTATTATGCATAATCATCAGTTTGTATAACTGATAGGAAAATCGTAAACAATTTATAATACTAATCAAACATTTTAATTTATATACATACTATAAAAATGTATTAGGTAAATTAACAGTAGTACATACATAAAAATAAATTTATTAACATAATATTTACTCGTATTATGAAAATGCCAGTTTATTTCAAGTCTTTTGTGTATCATTGTCACATAATATTCTTCTTGTACAGCTAGTGTAATAAGTGGGAAATTGAGAAGGCAGACCATATGTGTACGCATGTATAAATATTAGGTACCTAGTTTATAGTTTACAATAATTTTTATATTATATTGTATGTAACGATAAATCGTTGCAATCGAAAAACGATTCTAAGCAGTTCGATTAAACATTTTTTGATAAATTGAAATTGAAAATTGTATTCATTTGTAACTACATATGTGCTGGGTGTAGACTGAATATTACCTATTATTAGATTTTATACTAAATTGTACTTTTTGTTATATGATCATTATATATACGCGAGGAAGGTGAAACCTACTTTATAAATGGGGCATGGCCGATTCAACACTGCGAACGTGATGAAACAGTCAATCACACATAATATAGTACAACCATGCCCTAACACAAAAGTTTGAGGAGGCCTGGTAAAACTGCACTAGGATGCACCCAGCTTTAATTTTTTTTTGGACACTTTGATGTTACATAAAATTATATATAAAAAAAAAAAATAGCTGATACTGGGGACGGGTACAGCTACTGTTATTGGTGGGAAGTTGGGAAGGTAGGATACATAAAGTTATTTAATTTATAAATGTACGCAAAGATAAACCATTGCTAACAAAAATCGATTCGAAGTGAATCGAAATTCGAGAAGATATATTTTGAAATGCCAAATTTTTACGTTTTTTGTTAAAATTTGATCTTAACACCCTTATGAAAAAAAAACCCCTAATGAATTAAACTCAAATTTTTTTTTTAGAACACTAAATACAATTTATTATGTACCTTTTGATACATTTTCAAATATTTCTCGTAAGTCGTAAAATTTTAATAACAAATACCTACCAAATAAAAACACCGAAATATCAAATTCCTAAAAATAGTTAGAATGTTTTGAAAATTTTACAACGCTTACAAAAGGCTTACATAAATATTTTGTGAAAACAAAGTCTCTATATTGATTTTTAATCGAATAACAATAAAACACCAAATGTTGTGCACTGCCGTATTTCCTACATTTTTCCCGGATTTTCGTAATTATTAGGAAAACTATACAGAAAATCAAACGACTTTCTTAGTCACAACTAGAAAAAAGATTTCTTGTAAATAAAAAATTTTAAATAATGAAATCGTTGCGTCGTAATTTGAAAAAAATAAATCTTATTTTTCGTCTTTTTTGATTTTTCAAAATTATTATTAAAACTTCTTGAATAATGAAAAAAAAATTTATTCTATCAGTGACTAGATATTAAATGTATCAAATTCGATCTCCTATCAATTTTCAATTGGACCGAGATTTCCGGTAAAAAATATCGTTTGCAAAAATTATAAACAATGAAAACGGAACGCTGCGGCGCGTCATAAATATTTTCCGTTTTGCCTATAATTTTCTTTCAAGTTTTCCCCAATTATTTTGAAAACTCATTAGGAAATCAAAAAAATGACCTCTTCGATGCATCAACCATACAAAATTACCTTTCAGAAAGGGTACTATACTCTATACATCTATATTTCTAGTAGAAAAATTGTTTAGAGATACAAAAAATAAAAAACATAGTAAAACCAATGTTCTTTTGTTAGGCTACGAATCTAAAATTATTTATACGTAATTAGGATTGGAAAAAATGTTTTATGTTATTTATCCTGTAAATAGTATTGATTAAACAAAATTTAAAAGAAAAATTGTGCAACCGAAAATTATTATTGATTATCAAGATTTTTAAGAAGAAAATTGAAGTGTAATGATTACCTGACGATAAATTTTTAATTCGAAACAGGCCGTACAATACACATTTCATAATACTCCAGGCGACGCATTTATGTAATTTTTTTTTTTTCTACGAGTATTAACCATTTAATAATTTTGTTTTTATTTTATTACTTAACTATTTAATAATTTAAATTACAATTGTTATAGTATTTATATATATAGCTAATTTAACTATACGGAATGACTCACTAAGCGTGCTCACTCCATTATTTTTGGTTAAATTTTGCATGTATTCAAATTATGATTTTTGGAATTTTTAAGTGTACTTAAAGCCAATATTTTGAAGTAGTTAGATTTTTCACAATATTTTACGGAGTATTTTGTGGCGACAACAACTTTGGTTTTTCAAATGAGAACCTATATTATACATTACATAAATAGGTAGGGGGAGAGTAGTGGAGCACTAATAAATGCCACACGCCAAACAAATAATACTCTACTATTTTTTTTTAAGCGCACCCTTACTATTTTATCATATCGAAACGGCCGGACGATTGATATATAACATTGACGAACCATCTATTTTATTTTATGTTGGTTTTGAGATCTGATGACTTTTTTTTAATGCATATATCTGCTCCCGCGACTCTATAAATCCGAACTAAATTAATTTTTGTCGAAACGTTTTTTTTTTTCGTGGTTTCGCAATACTCCTCTACTTTAATTTTCTCAAAAATTCGAGTCCTGAGTGTGTACCATATTTTAATATTATACATGTACATTTAAATGTGAAGAATTTAAGAATAGTATAGGTTCTATAGAGTGTATAATATACTAAGTTAACTAAATAGTAAGAGTTTATAAAATGTCATAATGAACATTACTAGCGTGTCCCTTATCGTCTTATCGGTAATGATTTGCCCATATTATATCTATATAATTCTTCGAAAACATAAAATTCCTCAATATGCGGCGATCTATTGTGTGAGAATATGCAAAAATGGGAGTTTCGATCGGCTGTTGTATTGCCGTCAAGTTCTCTCTTGATACGGAGCATAAAAAACCGTGATACCTGGCATAATTATTATACTAAACATGTAGAATGAATGGCGATGGTGTTTTACTATTATATACAATTTGTCTAAATATGACTTGAACCTAACCGGGAGGTGATTGTCCCTTCACCCATCAAACAATCGAAATAACATTATGTTCATATTCAAAATCGAAAAATGGTACCAGTTCAGAAGGATCGGTGTAGTTATACCTATCCGGCTATACAGTACAATATGAACTAAATTACCCTAAATATAATATGTACAGTATAACACTATATTTTTTTAAAGATTAATTTTTAGTATTTATAATTGTTTATATACTCGTAATTTTGGTAAAACGATTTATAAACGTGTGGGTATAAATATAGGTACAATTTTGCAAGATTAGTTCCGCAACTCTTTTACATTTGAAAAGTTTATAATATTTGCCATAAAACTCTAGATAATTCTCAATACTAACGGTTTTCCGTAAAAAGCGGTTAGATTTATGATATAATAACGTGGAACAATAAAACATAGTTTAATCATATGCTGCAACGGTGGTGTATAAGAGCCGGACATATTAAATTACCTTCAAACACAGTAACGCCGATAAAAAGGTCAAATTAATATTGTAGATGGATTTTTCCTACCGAATCGGTTACCTAATGGAAATTTATAATATAACGAAACATCAAATATGACAGTTGTTATATTATTTGGTATATAGGTACCTATATCTATAATCATTTTTCTTTATATAGGTTCACCTAACAACGAATGGCTATATGTGTAATGTATTAATGTATATTATGTAATATAGATCTATTATATGTGTGCAATATAATGCTGTCTGACAAAAATAAATAAAATCCAAATATATTATCTGAAAAAGTAAGAAATACACGATACAACCACTAGGTAGTAATAGAAATGGTAAATTGATTAACGGTGAACATCGTTTTAAACGAAAACATACATTTCTGGTTACGATTATTAATTTAGAAGTTTTTTTTTATTATTATTTCACACTATTGTTGAAGATTTTACTCTCAATCAAGGCCCAAGACAGGAAAGGTGCTAAAAATTTAATCCACCAGATAAATGTAGAATGTGTACGTGTCGGTTTACCAAATTTTCTTAAATCTTGTAAAATTCGACTACTTACACTTTTGATTTTTAAATGGATCACACTGTTTATGTGATTTTTCACCTAATTGTTATTTTCTTATGTTGTTCTAATTCAAAAACTTTAAAGAAGAATCTCTAGGCATCTTCTCGAATAATATTACTAAAACAAATATATTTTTTCTTTCAGAAGAGACAAGGGTCTACGTCAGCTTTATTTATTTCAAAAAAAATACCACCAACCAACGGTATCTAATGCAGAAATACATACGTGCATGCAATGAAAGATAAGAAGTACCATCCAATAAAGATGAACCGTTTGTATTAGACCATTTAATACATGCTCAGTCTCAACTAACCTGTTGAATACTGAGGAATAAGGTTTAAAGATCGTGATATCAAGATTACTTCGCAATTTGAAAAATTCAAAAATATTTCAGATTGATGCCACTTAAAAACTGATTTAGCAATGATACCTTGTGATGAGGAAGTAAGAGACGTATTAGACGACACATAGAATATATATTCGCAATACTTTCGAATTAATTGCGCATATTTCACAGACTTATCGATGTTAAAGTCGATTTTACTGATAAAATCGTTAAATGCAGTTGTGTTTTGCATAATTTTCTACACAATCGATATGGATTCAGTTCTAAGGACACTTACAGTCATTAGCTTAGAAGACTTTGGCGTTGTTATAAAAATTGTATAACAAGCAGAAATCAAAATAAACGATTTAAATCGTTTTTGTGATATGTCGTCTCATTATTTTATGAGTATTTAAGGGAAAATACCAATATACCATGGCACTTGGATAAAGTACCTATAAATAAAAAAGTAATGTAAAAAACTCATAGGTTAGAAAATCTAATTAAGTTATTACTATTTTTAATGTATAATACTACTGATCAATAGTTTTGTGATTCTGAAAGAAGTTGTAAAGAATAAAAAAACGAGTTGATACTGGGGATGGGTGCAACCATTGTTATAGGTGAGTATAGCGTAGAAGATGAATACAGAAGTTATTTAATTTATATCTGTATGTAATGATAAATCATTGATAACGAAAAACGATAGATTTTCGTCAAAATTTGATTTTAACTTTTAAAAAAAATAATATATGTATATATAGATTATACTTTTTTTATATTATAAAACAAAATTAATTTTTTTTTCCATTTACCTACCTAACGTGGTTTTACAAAAAATAATTTCGAAACTCGGTATTTCTGGGTTGACAACTGGTACATATCACCACTAGACTACGAACGACATACTATGAAACTGACAATATTGAGTATTTAACATAACACATATAACATCTATATAATATTAGAACTTCAAAAAACTATTTTTTCGATTTCGAAATTAAGTCAGTCCGCTCAATTTTGAATTCACCATCGTTCTTAAATCAATAATAGGTAAACAGATGATCAAAACAAAAAAAATGAAAAATTTGTATGGACCAGTAGCAAGATTTGTTCCACATAATTTTTTACTCAAATGATTTTCATAAAAAATTACTACATAAAGCTCAATTTAATTTTTTGACCACAAAGTAAAACATTTAAGGAATCTCCTGTTAAATTTTCAAGCATTTCTGTTTAATCTAACAATTTCATCACAGAGTACTTACTGGAAAAAAAATTACGTATGAAACTAGCAAAATTTAAATGTCTATTATTAACTCAAAAATTAATCAAACATTTTGAACATTTACCAAGTCTAGAAAAAGCAAATATAAGTTTTCTGTCAAAATGTCAATTCTTTATAAATACAGTAAATTAAATTACATTAAAAGGATTATTGTCGTAGACTTTTTGTATTTTTTTTCGGTTTTACTCAATTATTAAAAAAGCTACAAAGAAAATGAAAAAACGACTTTCATGTTCACCGACTAGATTAAAACTTCAACAAAAAAAATCTCTTTATTTTTTTATTGGTACAATTATATCTATAGTAGAAAAGTTAATATGTAAAAATTCAAAGTGATAAATTCACACCGTAAATTTGTCAGTTTTAGATTCTGAATAGAGAGAGGAATTTATTGGTTTTACAATTCTTGCTTGAATTTACAATGATAGTACTTTTTCTGAAAAGAAATCTGACTGGAGAGGTACTTTAGGGAGGTCAATTTTTGATTTCCCCAATAAATGGGGAAAAAGGTACAATATTAAACAAATATTATTAAAGAAAAATATTACATGCATATGTAAGTTACTAAAAAAAAAATTAATATTTGTACTCACCCCTATGAGTAATATGAAAAAATTAGAATTTGATTATCTTATCTCCGGAGATATTTAAGGAGAATATCTTCATGGGACAGCCTGTATTGCCCATTTCTTAAAATATAAAATGAAAATTTTATTAATTTTTAACGAGAAAAAAAATTACCTATAACAATAACCTGTACTGGTTTTTTTATTTAAATTTTTCTTTTTATTTTTATTGATTTAAAAAAGTTTTATACAAATGTCATAAAATAGTACTCGAAATGCTGAGATTTTTATCAAAATTTGAACTTTAAACGCTTATAATAAAAATGTAACTATGGATTTTCAATATTTTTGAAGTTCCACAATATGAACAACTTAAGACTATGGCTTCTATCAAATGTATATCCTAAAATCAGGCAGTAAGTTCTTGAAATTAAATAACAGAAAAACAATAATTCATAAAAGTGAAATTAGTTTTCCCCTGTGACATACCTAACGCGTTGCAACCATATAATAAATTGAGGGTTATTTTCGATGAAGTTCCGACATCAAATTAAATTGTCAAAGTTTTTAAAATATAGTATTATACTACACAAAATTATATATTTTATCTAGTATTTAGATAAATATACTAGTACATTTTGCAAAATTTTAAATATGTGAAAAAGAAATTGTATTAAATAACTCTTCAAATATAGTTGTAGTATACTACGATAGTATATATTAGAATGTGATGAATAATGTTTTCATTTAAAGTAAAACTCAAATATGAATTATTTGTATATTTTATTTTATTTTGTTTTAAAATTCTAGAGACGATAATTGGGCTAAATATGTATTATTTTTAAAGATGAAAAATGTATATACACACAAATAATAAAAATATATACACAAACACACACACACACAACCATAAATGACATATCTAATTATATATACCACATAGCAATATACATAGATACGCACACACTCACACATAATATATTTTATATAAATATTAAATCCCAATAAATTGTTTAACAGTAATAAATAAATAAAAAAAAAAATGAATTTGTTTTTATAGGCTCTATAAAATAATAATAATATATTGCGATAATAAAAAACACGAACAATTAAAAACGCATAATTCGATAGTATATAAATAATTATATTTTTCCAACCGTACATTTCATAATATGAATGCAGTATTATAATATAACAATTTCTTTAATTTAATAGATATTAAAGAAACCCTAAGCCATAGTAGTAAAAGTTTAATAACGTATCGCTAAAAAAAAAAAAATAAAAAAAGACGAAGTACTTGTAATATATTTTGAATGTAAAAAATAACGTGAAAAAGACATTTTTGTTCCAATAATGAAACCAAACAATAATGAGTAATGCATCATAATTTTATAATTGTTTGCATTTTTTTTTTTTTTTAAACGAGACCTTACATGGGTTTAAATTAGAGAAACAAAAATAAATGTCTGTGTTTCAGCTACTTAGGCAGTATTCATTTTACATCCTGTGAACAAACAAATAAATATATTCAATTAAAAACTGTAATTTTATTTTAATATAAAGTAATATTTTATTATATGAACAATAATCAGTAGTGTGCACCTTATTATAGGTACACTAAAGTAAATGTGTCTACAAACAATTAGTTCACCAATTGAAATTTAAAGGAAATCATTTTTTAGATTATATCTAAAAAATTGAATAGTCAATTATGCTAAGTTACCAAGATACTATCTAGCTGGAACTCCTGAATCTTCTAGGTAGCTTGAAATCTTATTAGAACAGATTCTATACTAAGAAAATTTGTTTAAAATCGTTTCAATGACTAAAGGATGGTTACGAATAGAATATCTAAAATATGATATTTATTGAATGAAAAAAAATGATTAAAAATGAAAAATAATAATAACAAATAAATTACTATACGACATGAATAATAGACACAACAACATAGTCATATTCCTTACTATAATAATAGATAAAGTAATTTTTTTTTTTATTATTCAATTCACTATTAGGTTTTTTGGTAATAATGTTATAATTATAAATATAGTGAATAACACATACCCCACATCAGTTTTGCTTTGATACCTCAAAATTAAATACATCTGTTTTCTAATTAATCAAATAATATTATTGCATTACAGTACATCAATAATATTGCAATTTAAAGGTGATATTAAGATAAGATTTATTTTTGTAAAATAAAACAAACAGGATAATATAGTCTTGTTTTTACAGACATCACATATGAACAAGTTTGATTAATAGTAGAATTAGGAACAATAATTGAAGCAATATAAACATATTCAAAATGTTACAGAAAAAATTGAATACGATTAACCAACTGACCAACTTGTTTTGTAGCCTCGATAAGCCATTACTTGAGCATTAATAGTACTAGAGATGGTGACCACCAGGAATATTACAGTTTATAATATATCTGTTGTTATCTAACACAGAGTATATATCCAACTAAAAAACTAATACAATTATTGCGCATTAAAAAATTAAATTTTCAAATAATAGACTCTGAATTATAAATATATTAACAATATACTATACATAGTATAGTATATTTAATAAACATGGTAAAAAGAAAAAATAGCAGATAGTGAACATTCATATTACTTATTAAAATTAAATCATATAAATAATATCCAAAATATAATTAAATATTAAGGTAGATTACTGAATTTGTTAGATTGTGCATGCTTAAGATCACCAAAACTCTACTGTGTTTAATATTTGTAATAAAAACATACAAATGTATTAATAAAACATGTATTTAGTATTATAAGTGTGTAATATAATATACATACAGTGGAAAGCAAATAATAATAATAATAATGTATTGAATAATATAAACAAATATTGAAATTAGCAGTTACAAACAATAATTTAAAATAATACAAATTGGATAGAAATAGATAAAAAGTATTAATAGATTGGGTTATATTTTTATCTTAAGCTATAAATTTACATTTAAATTAAGTTTTAATCATTTATATCAATTGATACATTATTTACAAGTATATTATATATTTAAACACAATTAAAATATATGTTATTTAAAATTTGTATTAAATATATACAAAATATGTAATAAAAACATAAATAATAGTAATAGTAATAATGATAATAATAATAGGTTTTATATAGATGATAAATATTACTATTTAGTATTTATAGATATTTCATAACTAATATAGGATATATCACCTAAGAGCAAGTAGTTGAGTCAATTTGTTTTTATTTAAAATAAATATAAAAAAAGAGCCGATACTGGGAATGGGAGCGGCCACTATTGTAGTGGGGAAGGTAGGATACATAAAGTTATTCTTATTTAATTTATACCTATAACTAACGATAAACGATTGACAACGAAAGACGATTCAGAGCAAAGTTTGGTTATACAAGTATTGAAAGGTCTTAGTAATTAAAATTTTTGTCAAAATTTCATTTCAAAATTGTCATAAAAAAAAAAATTATTACACTTTATTTTTTGAACCACAAAGTAAGACTTTTAATGAATCTCCTGTTAAATTTTCAATTATCAATTATTATTTTTCTGTTAAGTCTAACAATTTAACAACAGAGTAACTAACAAATAAAAATACATAAAAAGCTCGCAAAATTAAAATGTATATAAGTAATTTGAAAATAGCTTAAATGTTTTGAAATTTTATCAAGTCGAGAAAAATTAGTTATAAAATTTCAAATAATAAAACCATTATTTTTATAAAATTTCCCATAGGTTTCCTTTTTTTTTTTCTTTCGGTTTTTAATACTCTCAATTATTAATACAAATATAAATAAAAAAAAAAGAAAAAAGACTTTCTGCGTTACCAACTAGATTAAATATTCAACAAAAAAAGAACTCTCTGTGTTTTTTTATTGGAATAATATTTGAGGAACTTCAATGCAAATCGAACTTTTTCCATTTAAATTCAAAACATAGAGCATTTTCAATATTATAAGGGGTACTTTACATAGAAATTCACTGCTATACAGGCTATTTCCTTCATTATTTGTCAAAAAGGTTATTTCCATAATAAAATAAAATGCTCTTTTTCCTATGTATTTGTATTGAGTCATTAAATGTTTTTTCCAAACTGGAATCTTTTCTTATTACTTATATAAGTATTATTATTATTATACTTTAAGAATTTAATTTTAAACTTTAGTTTATATAATTTAATTGTTAATTATATTTAGGCCACATGTTCATTTAAAATTGTAAAATCTTTATAAAATATAATAATTTCATTTCTAACTTCATTACAATGTGAGATATTGTATAAATATAGATTCTATGATACCACATCCCTCCTAAATCATATCATTCATGTTCATGTATAATTAATTTGGAACAATTCTAGTTTAGCTCCCACGCGATTTTTTAGTTTTTTTTTTTTTTTTTTTTTTTTTTTTTTTTAAATGCGTGTTTTTGTGTGTACATTAGGAATGTAAAAAAAAATGTTAGACAAACTTCGTTTGGAAGTTATGAAGGAAAACTTCATGATGTTCAGGTTTTCTGTTTCACATATTTCTTAGTTAGAATTTAACATTTTTCAAAATGTGTATTTTTTAATGCTTAATCCATCAATATAATCAAAACTTACCTACCATATTTACTTTTATAGGTTTTGAACATAAAAGTTTGAGGTACAAACATTCAAACCCGGCGTGTTGCGCTAACTCGGACAATTTTAATCGGAAATAACCATCAATTTGTTAACCAAAACCACATCGGGTAGATAACAAGGAAAAGTGATAAGCATTATAGGTGGATTTAGAGACTCAATGTGATCACTCTCTAGGGTTATTTTGATTAAAATTGTCACACTACAAATTGTTAAAACTCAAAAAATCTCATAGGAGTTAAACTAGAATTATACCATATCTTATATTTTATGGCACTTTCCAGGAAATAGTATATTTTGTTTAAAAAATTGCTAACATATCTTCCAAATTATACTTACTATGAAAAGGTTCATTTGTTTTGCAGAAAAAAAACTTTTTTAAAAAAAAAAAAAAGCAATAAAAATCATAAAATAGAGAAGAATGAAGTTATAAACAACACAAGAATATTTTGTAGGTTTTTTTAACACTCTTAGGTGTCGTCTACACCAATTCAAAATACCGTAAACAGTAAAACTCTCTAATGAAAAATAAGAAAAAAAAGGAAAAGTGCGTTTTGCATTGAAGCCCTCATTTATTGTAGACAATATAAATTACAAAAATTTAAAATAATGAAATTGCTGTGCCGAAATACGAAAAAATTGTATATTTCATCTATTTAGGTTTTTCCCAATGATTATGGAAAAATGTTTAGATATCAAACAACTATCACTGTCAGTGTCTGTGTTAAAATAACAAAACCGATTTTTTGTCTTTTTTTTGATTTAAGTAATATTTTTGGTAGAAAATATTGTGTTAACATAATAAAAACAATTGAAACAGTAACACCGCGGCAAACTGTAAGTATTTACTATTATCAATAATTTTCTTTATCTCAATCACTTCAAAAACCCTTGGAAAACATAAAATGGCCGCACCAAAGCACCAACGAGAAATAATTACCTTTCAGAAAAAATGCTATAGTCTACTTTGAATAGTTTTCTGGTAGAAAAGTTGTTGACACAAAAAAAAAAAACACATTATAATAAAACCAATAGATCACTCACTATGCTCCGAATCTATAATACATATTAGATATATATTTAGTAATGAGCCGATGTCTTTTATTATACCCCATTATTTGTTACCAATATAATACCCATAACCAATAACTTAAATTAAAATCTGTTATTCAATATGTAATAATCTGATACACTGTTTGAAGCTAGTAAAAAATATATTCTATACTTTTTCTGAAAAAAATTATGCGTCACTATTGGTTTTATAAAAATCTTATATTCTAATTATTAGCCAATATTAGATATTAGGTTATATTGATATTGATACTCAACTACTTTTTTGCTATTTAAGTTTTATTTGGTAAACTAATATTTCCTGAATATTGTTTTTATAACCAATTTCAATACTACACAAAAAAATTAAAATTTACTTACATTGTATGATTAAAATATGAACGGAAATGGTGTGTTCATTGGAGCTTGCTGCTGAGTTTGTTGTTGGGCTTGCTGTTGTTGACTTCTAGATTGTTCCCACTCTAATTTTGGATCAAATGCCATCTGTCCAGGGCCATGATGGTTTGATGCTAAAAGGTGGTGAGCTTGTTGTTCCAAGTGACCATTGGCAGCAAACAATGGCATGGTTTGCATCATGGCTGCGTGGTGGCTCATATTGGCACCTGTCAGATGTTCGGTAGACTGAAAAATAAAAAATATTTACTGTGCATAACATTATGCTTAAAACTACTTCAAAGTATTAAATTATAGTACAAAATATATATTTTGTACATTTATTATAAAATAAAATTATTATTTACCTGATAGGTATCAAATAAATTATGTTCATCCATCATAGGTCTTGGACCAAGTGGAAAATTAACTGGTGGCGGAGGAGGTGTACGGAAAAGATCATGATGAGCCCATTGCATTTTCATGTCGGGCCAATTTCCATGTTGTTGGTGAGGATTTTCCCCTATAAGATTTTGCTTCCATGCCCGTTCTGTACCAATAGGCTTAGGAGGTGCTTTTCGTTCATCCAGATTTGGTGACATATTTGGTGGGCTAGCAGTTGCTTCTAGACTGGCAAACATTTCTGCATTACCGTTAACTGGATGTAAAGTAGGTCGTCCAAATGGAGGGGGAGGCTGATTAATAAAATGAGCCCATCGATTAGGATTGTTGGGTGCCACCCTTAAATTAGGGACTTGTTGTTGAAATTTTTGTTGATATGGCATGACATTTGGCACCATAGGTGGTTGAAGGAAATTATGTGGTAATTGATTATTGTATATTTGTTGAGGTTGAACCATATTTTGGTTAGATTTAATAGTGGCAAAATCAGGTGCCCGAGGATTTAATCTTGACCGTTCAACATTTATTTGTGCAGACTGATGAGTTTGTTCACTGATGTATGGGTGTTGAGATTGAGTATGATAAGGCGGCTCTGGTTGAGGTTGTTGAACAGTAGGTTGAATTCCTGTATTATTGTTATACTGAGATACAGGTGAGCACATAGGAGGTGTTGTGTTGCGACTACTGGTTGTACTTCCAGTATTTCCACCACCAGTTTTAGAAGAAATTGGTGAAGATAAACCAGCACCACGATATCCTGGTGCTTTCGATGCATCTGCCATTGGTGGTTCAGTTTCTAAATACTTTTTAGGTTGGCCAATTGTTCCAATTGAAGGGGTTACAACTGGCATATGATTTCCACCAGTAAATGTAACAGTTGGTTTTTGTCCACCACACTCTCCATCTCTTCCCCACATTGTTTGAACAGATATCTAAAATAAATAATATAACAATGTGGTAATCTTTTATAATATTAATTCATAAATTCAATAACATTAATTCATAAAATAATATTAATACCATACCTTAGAAAATGAATCAAACAGTGAATATTCTGATGCATCTACAACTTGAGGTTTATGTTGCGGTTGAGGTGGTAATGGTGCACTACTTACCATTGGTGATACAATAGCGACTGGATGATGTGGAACAGATGGTTCTTGTTGAGGTTTAGATTGAGCAAGAGGTAAAGAATTTGTAGATTTTGTCATAACAGTTAATACAGGAGCTGATACATTTCCCGACGTAGAAGGTGTTACAGATACAGTTGCAGTAGTTGTTGGAACTACAGAAGCAGATTGAACAACTTTTGGAGGTGCTTGTAGTGGAGGTTGTTGTGAAGGTTTGGATACAAGATCAGAGGATGAAATTATGGCATTAGTATAAGACATTGTAGGTTTGACTGTGCTTGTTATCTTCTTTTCACCTGTAGAATTACAAACCATTATAACACTAATTTAACATGTATATATTTACTTTTAAAAAAACCTATAATTAAAGGAGATTTAATTAAATATACTATTTGATTATAAAATTAAATAATTAATACATCACCTAATCAGTAAGTAAAATTATTTTAAATTTACGTTTATATATATATATATATATATATATATATATATATATCACTTCTTTTATTTAATAGCAAAATAAATTGTTTAAACAATTTTAACTAAGACTTAAAAGTATAAAAATTTATTTTATAACTACTAAGTTTTGGATTTGCCCCATCATTTGATTACTAATTAAATATTAATGAAAGATTAAGATATAGATATTTGAAAAGAAACAAAATAAAACATAAGTATGAATATGTATGAACACATAAAGTTAACACATTTAAATTATAAACCAGTAATTTCTTATCAAGTAACCTAATTGTGCAAAGCCAATACATATAAATCACAAAATAAATTATTTGCACTTCTAAGTTTTAGTTCAAATTATTTAAACAAATTTTTGTAAAAGTAATGTAAAGGACAAGCATTGAATACACAAACAATTATTTAATTTTAGTAATAGTTATTAAAAAAATTAACTTAGAAATAAATATTATATGATTTAAAATAAAGCTAAAGATATATTATTAGATATAAATGTATAAATATATATATATTTTTAAATTAATATAATAAATCTATTTTTAATAAATAATAATTCCCAAGGTTTTATTTTAATTATAGGTACATTAACTTATAATATAGAAACAAAGAAATATATTTATTGCTACTTGAAGATTATTTAAATTCGCATTTTTTCCCTTAAAAACTAATAATATTTACATATAACTTATATTACCTGCAGCTACAGCAGCAACAGTAGGTCTTGGTCCATTAACTGTGATTGTAGGCTTAATAGTCATTGAAGCCACTACTGCTAAAAAAAGTAAAAATGAACAAATCACTATAATAATATTAACTTATAACATTAATTATTTGTATATAATTCAATTTACGTGGAGCTGATGTTAATTTAGAAGTAGTATTTATAATTGGTTGACTAACAATCGGTTTTTGTGGTAACGCAGCTGCAGTTTTTGCTTTAGCATTATTCTATAAAGGAAATAAGAATTTTTTTTATTTTTTATTTTATTAAGTTTATTTAAATATGAAAATGGAAATTTAATTACCACTGATTTATCCCAAGCACTTGTGACTTTAGGATTTTTTGCAATAACACTCATAATGTTTACTTCTGGATCTTTAATAAGCATAGCAATTAAATCATGTGCCATTTTAGTAACCTCTGTAGATCCTCTGTTCAAAAAAATTGAATTGTATTAAGTCTTCTCATATATTACATAGACTTTATATTATTAAATATAATATTTAACTAACTTTATGGTAATTATTCTCTCGCCTTGTCCTTTACTTTGATTATCTACTTCAATTAATGCTCCAGTTGAAGCTCTTATGGCATTTATATTACTTCCGCCACGACCAATTACACGACTAATTGCATTTAATGGCACAGATACTTTTTTACTCCTATAAGGTGAAGCAAGGTACCGAGTACGAACAACTTCTTTCCATCCTTCTTCACGTCCTCGGGTTTGCTTCACAGGACTAACATTAGAAGTTTTGGCACTTATATGATTAGTGTATTCTTCAGTTCTTAAAATAAACAAATTTTATATTAAACAAAAATATCAAAGAATCAAGAATATAAAAATAGTAAAACGTTAACTGCACACTAAATCCATTGACATTGTTTATTATTTTTTTACTGTTACTAACAGTTATTTTAAAGTAACATGGGGGTGTTGTTGTGTTAGAATATTTTCAATAATACAATTATGGACTTATGTTTTCATGGCAGTAATTATTTTATAGTATTTCATCATTTTTGATTTTTTAGGTACCTGTACATAAATATTTACTTTAGGAAATTTGGCTTACAATTTTTAAAATGTATGTACGTATTAGTTTTTAATTATATATGTATATATGTACACATAATGACAGTGTGTATTGTTATTATTATTATTTTAAAATGGTATAACTAAAAAATACATTCTTCGCTTTGATCAAAATCTAAAATTATTACCCGTCTATATTCGAAATACAGAATATTCGAATTAACTATAATTTTCCTTTCGAGTAATCGAGATATTTGAAAGAGAATGGCATTTATTTTGACTTATCGAGGTTCTACTATATATAATTTCAAATAATATTTCAATCTGTGATATGTAAATCATAAAAATAAGAAATTAGGCGGTTTTAATGGAATGAACTTTTCCACCAAATGAATGAATATTTCAGTTATTAGTAGATTACAATTTAGATTTTAAATATTTGGGTAGTGAATAGTTTTAAAAGAAAATATTTATTGAAAAATGATGTCAAAAAATTAAGGTTTTGATATTTATAAATTACTTTCTCTCATTGTAAAAGACAATCAGACTAGTCTGATTTACAAAATTATGTTGATGGTTAAAATATACTGGGATCTTCACAATATTTGTTCTGCTATACAATTTTACCATAACTAACATTATACTCTATGTGCGTGTGTTTACTGATCAAGTATGATAAATTGTTATGTAACACGTTTTCATTATCTGTAGTACTATGAGAAGAAACTTCATATACCAGCTCTGAAACATGAAACCGGAATTTGCCTATAAATACTTCTAGCTATCAATGTAGTCATATCCAAACCGCATGTTTTCATGTGACAAAAGATATTCAATTCACAATAATATAACTGCATAGTTTGTAATAGCATTATGAATATGTCAAATTTTGTACCCGGAATTATGATTTGCGTATAGTATTAATTTTCTGTTATCACTTGGAAAAAAACTGCTGCAGAATCACATAGAATGCTTGTTGAAGCTTATGATAAGCATGCTCTTGGAAAATCACAGTACTTTGAGTGATTTAAAAATTTTAAGAGGTGATTTTGATGTGAGAAATAAAGAACATGGAAAAAAGTTGGAGGGAATGTTTTTGGTATTTGGTGGGATCAGAGGAGTATGATTTATTAAGAGCTTCTAAAACCTGGGGGAACTATTAATACTCAGCACTACCAACAATAAATTATCGATTTATTAAATCAAGCTATTTGAGAAAAATACTCTGAATATAAAAAAACTAAGTAATTTTGCTTTATGATAATGTACTATCACACAACAAAACTGATACATATATGATAATACAGGTTCTCATTTATCAAATGTAAGTTGGTATCACCACAAAATACTCCCTAAATGTTGTAAAAAACAAAGTATTCAAAAAATTGACTTTGAACTAAACTTCAAAATTCCAAAAATCCTAATTTGAATACATGCAAAAATTTAACTAAAATGAGGTGAGTAGACTTAGTTAGTCACCCTATGTATAATATTAGAATTTAACTAATTATGCAATTTTTATTATGGATTAGTAATTATCTCAAAAACAAGAGTGAACGTTATAAATCTGAGATCAGATTAAGAATCTACATCATAATTCCATATAAAAAAAGTCACTATAATGTTAAAATTTGATGGTAAGAGTTGCAATACAAAATGTGGAAAAAAATAATTAACAAATACTTAACAAAAACTAATTATCAATTGTGCCATACAATTTCATAAGTTATTTTTAATAATTAAATATGCAAAAAACATTTGTCTCAATACCAAGAGACCAACAAAAATAATGTAATATTCAGGAACACCCCAAAAAGATATGTGCAGTTATTATGTTAAAACAAAAAAATGAAAACATAATATATCCAGTTATCTTACTGTTGTTGTTTCTTATGCTTAACAAGAAAATTTTCACTTCCTGTAGCTTCAAAATCTTCTCGAGCAGCAGGATTCTGGGTGGATTCAAATACCATATTATTGACAACTTTGTTTCCTTTATAATTATTAGTTTTTATAGAATCTTTACGAATATTAGTATTAGTAAGATTAGGCTGTTGAACTTTTGTTTTTGATTGGGCATTTTTAGCTACTACTTGAGAAGATATCTCAGTTTTAGTCGGTGCACTGACCACTTTATTTTGAGTTACATTAGTTTGATTTTTCTTCTCCTAATAAATAATAATAAAAAAAAAAAATAAACCAAAAATGCATATAAAATATAATTACCATTATACCTTATTTGATTTGGTTTGAGGGGAATTTACTTTGGCAACATTTGTTTGAGTAGCAGCTGAATTTGTCGATTTAGTGTTTGTAGCTAAAGAATTTGTTTTGACTTCAACGGTAGTTTCTTTTCCTTTTTTCTTTTTATCTTTTTTATTGGAAGATGAATTTTGGGTTTGTGATATTATTCGTGCAGCAGCAGCATTTTTTGCATCTGTACTACTACAACTTCCTTGGCTATTTGCATCAATTCCACTATCACCTTCTTCTACATCAGCCAATATAACACTACTGAGTACAGTAACTTTACCTTTTTTCTTTAAATCAACTTTTTTCTTCATTTCTACTAATACTATAAATGAAGAATACAATATAATTAAATAATATAATATAAAAATTGAATAAGTTTCTAAAAATTAATATAAAGCATACCTTTAACAGGCACCTCTTCCTCCTCCTCCTCTTCCTCTTCCTCTTCCTCTTCTTCATTTTCTTGAATGTCATTTTTATCTTGTATTTCTTCCTCTATCTTTTTACCACTTTTAGCTTGTTTTTTCTTTTTCTTTTTCATTTTTCGACGTGCAGCAGATGCCTTCTTTAATTCTTCTTTAGTTTTTTCCATATCAAGTTCTTCAAGTAATATAGAAGCATTTTTATTAGCTCTAGCTGCTTGCTGATCTTTTGATATTCTAATAGCAATCATACAATCATGGCACTTCTCAATAGAATCCTGTAATACAAACATTTATTTAAATACTACTTTCATTTTTGAGGAAATATTCAATAATTACTTACTTTATCACTCAATGTAGTAAGAAATCGCGTCATTTCTTGATCACTTGGGAACTGAGATACATGGTTTACCATCCATCTCACCACTTTAACATGACCTTTACGAAATGCAGCCATTAAGCAGGTAACTTTTCTATTATCTTGGGAATCTATATTGGCACCAACTTTATAAAGTAATTCAATTACACCTAAATGACCACCATTTGCAGCTAACCATAATGGAGAGTTTCCTTTTTTATTTTTAACTTCCACAAATGCATTTCTAATTAAAATATTAAAAAATATGACATCTGTTTATCACTAATATTAAATTAAATCAATAATTATTATGATACACATACTTTTCTAATAATAATTCAACAAATCGTACGTGACCTTTGTCAGCAGCTATAGTTAGAGCAGTATCACGAGAAGATGGAACTGGATTGGCATTAACATCAGCTCCTTTATCAATTAATACTCTACCAACTTCAACATAGCCACCACTAGCAGCTTCCATCAAAGGTGTTAATCCAGTCTAAATAATAATGAATAATATATCTATATATATTATTTTATTTTAAAAATAAAAAAGGGAAAAAACTAATATTCATACTTTAGCTCGGTGTTCTACGTTTGCTTTTCTGTCTAATAGTAGAGAAACAACTTCATGTCTACCTTGGAAACAAGCTAATGTAAGTGCCGTATTACGATTTGTTTCAATTTGAGCATTTATATCACTTCCCATGTCTAATAATAACTTGACAGCAGCTAAAAAATGGTTAAATGATGTTAAATATAAAATATAAGAACATAAAACATGAAACCTACTAACCTGTATGCCCATTCATAGCAGCTAACATCAAAGGAGAGATTCCCAACTTGGAACCAGTTCGGGAATTAATTTCAGCTCCATTATTTAATAATAGTTTAATAATATTAACATAACCACCAGATGCAGCTAAACTTAAAGGCGTATAATCTGAAACATTTCGATGCTCTTTATTTGCTCCTCTTTGAAGCAATAGTTCACAAACCTGTAAATAAATTGTAAATTTATATCAAATTTTAAAATAAATTAGTTTGGAAATATGTTATCTTACTTCATAACGTCCTCCAGAACATGCCAAAGATAGAGGTGTATCTTTAGTTCGTTCAGACTGTGCTTCCATATTTGCTGCATTATTCAGGAGTATTTCAACAATTTTATCAAAACCACCCGTAGCAGCTAATATCAATGGTGTAAATCCTTTTTTGTCCCTATGTTCAATATTTGCACCTCGAACTAACAAAAGTTTTACTAGTTCTTCATGGCCACCAGCACAAGCAACCGTTAAAGCTGTATCATGATTGCTTTCTGTTTGAGAATCTACATTAATGCCATATGAGATGTCTGCATCACTGCCATATGATTCTCCTGTAGTAGTAGAGAATCCTGAAAATATACAATTTTATTAATTGTTCTGTAAATTTAAAAATTATATTTTTAGAATATATTTTTCAGTTTTTATTCCCAATATTGAAAAAAAAACAAAATTTAAATTGTTCTCTTACTGGAGCTAGTGACATCTGATTGGGCAACAGAGTTGGATGTTGGGATGTTATTTGATCCGGTTTGGGGGGCTGAACTTGGTGGTGGCTGGGGCCGAACTTGATAGCGTGCCTTTTTACCTTTATTTGTAGTAGTTGTCATAGCAGTAGTCGTAGTTGTAGTTGTTGCTGAACGTTTATTTGATGTCACTGACTCTGATGATGTTTGGGTAGCAGCAGCTACTTGGGTAGGTATACAATTATTTAATGTAGATGATACTGTTGCAGTAGTAGTAGTTTGCTGCACTGTTGTTTCATCTAATATTAATTAAAGATTTACTTTTTGTAAATAACTAATAAAGTTCAAAATAAAATAATAATAATAATATTTAATAAATACAATAATAGAAAAATTCAAAATTATACAGAAAAAAAATTGGTATAATTTATTATATTTATATACATTAAAATAATTTTTGATTTGGCTACCTCAAAAGAGTTTCTCAGAGGTTATATTTCCGAAAAATGGTTTTTAGTCTATGAAAATTACATGAAATAATTTGTATTTGTACTTTTATTTTGATCCACAAAGTTACAAAAACAAGAATTAAGATCATTTTTAATTTTTTAAATTGTATAGGAAATTGAATTTAAAAAGTATTTTAAGTCATGTTCTTTTTAGAAAAATTTAGAAAAATTTAGAAAATTAATATATAAATAAAAAATAAATAAATAAATAAATGGATGCACCTGAAGTATTATGAAGTGTATTATACGACCGGTTTTAAATTAAAAATTCTTTATCAGGTATATCACAGTCATACAAAATATGAAACACGACTGAATATAAAAAACTAAATGAAGAAATACATAGAAGAAAATAAATTATACAAATTGGTTGTTTTATATAGAAAATGTAAAATTTTTTTTTCTCTATAATTCTTCATTTAATTTGTAATTCAGTTTACAAAGAATTACTTATATACAATGAAATAGAGATCAATTATTTTAAGAATATTTTAAATGTATAAACCGATTTTATAAATAATATCTTAACATATTTATGTCTAATAATAACCTAATGAATTTTTAATTTGAAAACCGGTCATATAATACTCCAGGCAATACACTCATTTATTTATTATTTCTATACATACACTTTTATTTATATATTTATTTACGAGTATTAACCAATACAAATTTTAGTAATTTTGTTTTTACTTTATTATTTTAGTTTTTATTCTTTTTTTTTAAGAATTGAAAAAAGGTACTCCTTCTTAACTTAGACCAATCATTATAAAAATAAGAGGACAATTTATTTATTTCCAATTTCAAACAAATGTCAGTGATCAAATAAAAAAATAATCTATTACTAATAATAGGAAATATATACAAAGTTAATTAATTTATATAAATTAATACTTTATACTTAATAAAGTACGATACTGAGCAAATTTCAATCATGTTGTAAAATTGTTATCAAGACACTTTAAATGAATGAAAAACAAAAATACACTACATTTAGCTTCTTTTTTGGCATGAAGTTTAACTTAAGACATGACTAAGCACGTTAAAAAAATTACTAAATATTTGCATATTTTAAATTTATAGCAAAATGATAAATATATTTGTTATTATAGTATCGAAAATAACTTTTATTACAGAAAACTTGCTCCAATAAAACTTTCTTGTAGCATACTTTTACTACTAATCTATCAATCAATGCAGATCAATTTCTCACAATCTCAAAAATTATACTATTAATAGCTGATGAAAAAATAAATTTTTTCATTTTATTCACTGAATTTCAAAAATTTTAAATAGATATAATTTTATGTGATTATCTAAATAAATAATTTTTTTTTCACTCAATTAGTTTCCAAAGAAAACAAAGCCATGTGTTATGAATTTTTTTTAAAAAAATAAAAAAATCATATTTTTAAATTTACTTTACACTACATCTCAGGTTATTTTTTGATATAACAAAATTTATTTGCAAAAAAAATAGGTCTATTGGAATCTAGTATTAAAAAATAATTTTAATACACAGGATGTCTATATTTTAATAAACGTTTCATCCACCAAAATTATCTAAAAGTCTATTTTACAAAATGGCTATTTTAATTTTGTTTAATAAAATTATAAAAAATTGAAATTTTTTATATTTTATGCCCTTCCCCCTTCAAAAAAATGTTCATTTATAAACTGTAGCGCAGAAGCATACTAATTATTGAAAAAATGTATATATCAAAAATATTTGAATAGAATAAAAGTTACTGCATTTGTCGAATCCTAGTTGGACAATCTGTATGTCATCAGTTTCTTGCCAAATCCTGGTAACAGCAAATTATACTATTTTCTGATAATAATAATAATGCTATTTCGTGTAAAACATTATTTTTAACAATTTGTAGGAAATGTCTTAATTTAATTTTTACTCTAACCTCCACATATTATTTTTATGTTTACAAACAGATAAGGATATAAATATAAAGAGCTAATAGCCATTAATATAATTGTAAGTTTTGACACAAACAAGATAAATGATATATTAAGAGCCAAAATTCACTATCAGTAAAAATAAAAATGTAAAATCACAGAATTAACTGATAAAAACTGATAAAACTGGTAATTTTATTAACGACAAAACACTGCTGAAAGTCGTTTTCTGAACAATTACTATTTTGCTGTTACCGAGTTTTGAAAAGAAGCCGACGATGCATTTCTTTAGCATTTATTACCTCCCAAAAAACAAAAATAAATCCAAGATTATCCAGCCAAAACATTTAATGTACTTTAAAAGGCGAACGCACTTTAAATATATAATAAAATTTGTATACATTTATATGAAAAACAGTAGTTTCTGATAAAAATTATACACTCACCTAGAGTAAGCTGTGATACAGCTCCTGCAAAATTAGCTATGTCCATTGATGATAAGTTTTTAATTCTAAAATCAATAGAGGTTTGGTTCTGGACATAGTTCTATAAAAAGAAATACATCTCTTAAAAATATTATCAAAATATATTTAACTATAGAAACTTACTTTGAAGGATTGGGAAGAAAAAGTACTACTTATTCCAGATTCTGAACAATTAATATTGCAACGGTGTTTTTGAATTTCTTTTTGAAGTCTTTCGTCTATATTTGGTACTAAAAATTTTAATATTTTATTTATATACAAAAATAATGTAACATTAAAATCGATTAATAATGCAGTACTTACGGTTAGACAGTTCTTCAAGAGTAAGGGTCTCACTAACCAAATTTTCAAGAAGATCAGCATCTATACAATTTAAACCTTTTAAGTCAATTTGTGTATTTAATTCACCAGGTATTGGCAATAATCCAGTTGAACTATGTGGTAGGCTGTCATGTAAAGCTCCAGACAGTGGTAATAAATTTTTTACCATATTGTCTGGAATTTGCAAGTCTTTGCGGACTTTTAATAGATGTTCACTCATAAGGGAACTAATCATTAATTCTTTAAGATTTGCATGACCATCATCACGTTTAGCAGTTTGTTCTTCACAAAATTTTATCATTCGAGCTGCCAATTCTTTATCACAACCATCACCAGAATGTCTTTCAATAAACTAAAATGAAAAAATAATAATTACAATAACTATTTTAATTAAAGATTATTACTTTATTAACAAAGAAGATATAAATATTGTTGAAAGGAGTTTTTTCGTCCTTTATATTTAACAACTAACAAGTTATTCTAGTTCAATATAAAATTGTTTTCTTTAAAATAATAATACAATTTTGGCAGATATAATTATTTTAAAGTTTTAATAAAATTGTGAATTTCAACCTAATAATGTCTACTTAATTAATATTATAATACTAAATCTAAAAAGTTGAGAGAATAAATAATTTAACATTTATTATTTTTCTAATAAATTAGTTATTCAAAATAAAATCTATTTGGTTAGTTTAGAGTTGAATTTATATAAATGTGATAAACATATTTAGTTGGGTTTTACATATTATTTTGCAATGTAAAAATTATGGATTTGCATTACATAACCAATTAACATTATATTTTCTTTGTTTTTTAATAAATTTGTTAGAAAATTAAAATTATTATTTAAGTAAATGAAATATTATTTTAGAATAATGAATAATTACATATTTATATTAAGTAAAATAATTTATGTAAGTTAGTTTAGTTTAGTTATGAAAAATTTGATTAAAAAAAAAATATAGGCCAAAATGTGTTCATACATGAAAACTAAAAATAACAGCAAAGTATATAATAACTTTAAATAGGTTTAAAAATGTAGGATTCAATACTACTTTTTGTATTCAAGTGGTGTTTTCATATCTAAAAATGTATTCTGAATTGTACTATAATTCAAACCAACTAATTTTTTTTTTTAAATTTATAAAAGGAAAAATGACAATAATCAAATTTACTAATATAATATGTAATTATTAATTTTAGCAAAAAATGAAAATAAACATGTATTAGTCATTTAAAATATGGTAAAATAAATTTAAATGTTGAGTCATTAACACATTTAAGATGGCATGGGTTGATATGGGCAAGACCCATCCTGTGCAGAGAATGGTTAATAATACTACAAAAATAGCCAGAATTTCAAAAGATGGCAAATTTAACAATATAAGAGGTAGGGGCGTAAGAATAAATGATTTGTTATAGCCTAGTATTACTGGAAAAGGTAAGAAAATAATGAAAAAAAGTTGAAGACATATTAGTGCTCGCTGTAGAGAAAGAACACGTTTTGTTTACAACGTATCAACATCAACACTCAAAATGTTAATAAATACCAAACAAAAAACTGTCATTTTTTTTTTTTTTACATGAATTACAACAAAACAACAATACATACTTCTGCCTTAAATTGTGGTTTCATTGCTGCAACTCCAGCCATTACTCCTCTAGCATAATTGGCATCTAATGTTGCTTGAGTAGGATCAATATTGGAACTTCCTGCAGTTGTCTGAGCCGGTTTCTTTTTAAATTTGGCTTTAATTTTAGGTCTATCACTAATAGCAGTAGTTTGAACTACATCTGAACTAGCAGACACATGTCTATGTGAACAATATACAGCATCTCCAACTTTGTGACCACATCCGGAAGTGTTACATATTGATGATTCTGTTTAATTATTTTTAAAATAATAAACATAATAGATTATTGATTACTATTAGATATTTTTAATTAATATGTTACATAGTCAAATCCCACTTGTTTAAAATTTGTTATCATAAATTACCAGAGTTTGAACCAGTGGATGAAGTACTGGAATCTAAAACACCAGTGGATGATGCAGATAATGGAGGAGGTGTTGTCATCAATGTAACCATTGAAAGACTTCCATTTTCTTTTAACTCTTGTTCAACCCTCTATAAGTAAATATCAAGTATATTTCAAGGATAATATTTATATCTACAGACTTTTGGTTTACTTACTTTAAGATCTTCTGCAATTTGTTGTCTTTTAAATAACTGCTGTTCAATTGCAGCTGTATTAATAAGGGGTTTAGATGTAGGGGTATGAACTTTGATAGCATTTATTTCTTTAGTTGTTTCTATTTTAAACTAAAGCCAAAATTTTACAGTTTTTGACATGGACTTCAAAATTTAAATAAATCAAGTAAGTATTTACCTGAATATCACTAGATGGATTATTAGGAGTGTTATGTTGTGCTTTCCGAACCAAAGCCTTTTGAATACAAGAATTGGCATTATGTTTTGCATTAGGTCCATAACTTTCTACTATTCTGCCAGCAATTGCATGTGCTTTAGACATGACCTGCACTTCAGATAATGTAGAATCATCAATAACAGGCACTTCTTGAGAATCAGTTACAGGAGGTATATTTGGTGGTGTTGACGCTGTTGGTACTGAATGTGGGAAATCTAATAATAATTTAACAACATTGGTATGTCCACCTTTGGCTGCTTCTATAACCATAGTAGAGTTGTCTTTTAGTTTATGATAAGGGTCTGCTGAATTAGTAAGAAGAAGTTCAACAACTGCTAAGTGTCCTCCAGCACAAGCAAGAGACAAAGGTGTATGGTCATTATTAGCAGTGACTCTGTTAATATCAGCATTTTTAGATATAAGAAACTGAACAGTACATAAGTGACCAGCTCTGCACGCTTTCATTAAAGGTGTACGGCCACCTTCAGATTCGTGTTCCTAAAAAAAAATATTTATATACATTATTTTTAATTTGTATTTGAAATATAATGTATATCACATTTCATAATACACCTAAACTGTATTTCTCAAAAGAATGAATAGTTTGTGCATACATATATTACTTCTGTCCAACTCGTTTTTATCCCGGGACAGCACAAGACTCTAAATCCCAGAATTCTGCAAATTTTTCATATTTGTCAATTATTCAATACGTACATAGAACTTAATCCTTTCACTGTTCTAAAACAATTATACTACTCACTACTCTAGATATAACCTTACAGTCTATTATGTAGAACATACAAGATAAATGATATCAGCATGGTTTTATACAAAAAAAAAGAGAAAACAAATTTAAAAAAAAAGATTTCAATCTTCATGTCCAAAAATATAGAAAATGTTTTAATTAATATTTTATTTATATTGGTTCACAAAATAGTGCAAATATATAACATTCTTTTATAATTAATCAATACATTCACTATTAACTTACATCGATATTTTATTTTAGTGTGTTGATATAAGTTATTTTCATATTAAAGTTTGTACCATGAATGCAACCCAGTTCTGTCTTGGTTTTCATCCTACTTGATAAATCGAAAAAAAAAACTATGCAAAAGTACATGTTAGTACTTTCACAAACATTACCCATTCAACCTCTGGTGAAATCTTTCTCTGTATTTGTTTTATTGTTTACTAGTCCAATCTCTGTTATGATACGCTAATTTCCTCATATTTGCTGATGATATAAGGTCTTTTAATTATTTTTTTTATAATTCAAAAAATGCTTGCAATCTCCATCAGACATTGATCAATTGGTACACTGAAGTGAATTTCTAAGATCAGCACATAATATTTCTAAATGTGTAAAATCTTAGTTTTGTAAGGACAATCCTTTTAATGTTGATTCCATAATCCACAATATCCTAATTACTTTTTCTATTTCTGTTCTAAACCTAAGTTTTCACTTATTCCTAAACTAATTATTCAGAAGACCTATTGTAAAGCTTTTAAAATACTCAGATGCTCCATCACTGCTTAATCCAAACTTAAATGTTTCTTAAAGATTCTATACAGCTTTTTTAGTCCAACCTATTCTATTCTAGGGTACATATCTGTTCTTTGAAACCCTCGAATATGTATAGATTCTCTTGCAGTTAAAATGGTTTAACAAGTTCTATTTTTTTCTAAAGGTCCCTTGTTCATTACATGATTATGAGCCAATCAAAAAATGTTTTAAATTAACCAGTCTAGCTGATCGTATAAACATGTTGAATGTATATATTTTATAGAAGAGCTTTTATCTAACTTTTTTGACTGTTTAACTTTTTGTTCAACAAATAAATTTTGGAAGTTCTACCTCTTTTTCATAGCGATCTAGGATAAAAAAAAATGGATATGGCCATTTAGACCAGTGGTTTACAACCTGGGGTTGATAGTGATGGTTAGGAGTTCACCAAAAACATAAATATTGTGTATACCCTACATTGTATTATTCAAGTTCTATTAAACGATTTTTGAAGAGGTAGTCTTAAATGACAAAAAAAAAATAGAGGGGGGGGGGGGGCGTTGTTTATAAAAGGTTTTTTTTCAAAAAAAAATATTGCTATCTGTTAATTATTATTTTTTTAAAACGAGGAGAATATTATAATTAGTCATATATAAGTACTCATCATTGGTTTTATAATTTATAAATAAATCAGAACTTTACATTTTCGTTTTTTGTTCACAAAAAAATGTCACTTATATTATATGTTGTATATAACTTTTTAATTATATTTTTTTTTTTTTTTTGATGCTAAAGTGTCTTAATGTTCAAATGGCCATGTCTATTTGTCCCTATTAATTTTCTTAGAAACACTTCTTTTTTTATTTCATATTCCTCATCCAATTATCTATTGCTCTTATTATTCTATGCGTACTGCTTAATACCTTTAACTATCTATAAAATATTCAATTGGGTTTTTTATTATTATGATTTATTCTTTTAAGATGTATCATAAATTTAATGTATACATCACTCATGTTTTGGGGCCCAGGCTATAATTAACGAAAATAAAATAAGATAGACATACTTTACACAATAGGTGGGCCACTGTTGTAGGTGAGAAGTTAGGAACGTACTATATAGAAAGGAATTGAATATATTTTTGTACGAAACTATTAACAGATGTTAAAGAAAAAACGATTCTGAGAAGAGTTCGGTTTAACATGTTTTAAAAGGCAAATAATATTAACGATTTTCTTAAAATTTGATATATAAATTATTATTGTATACATATATATATATATATATATTAAACTATTAAACTATTAAACTTAAATCTTCCTTGTTGATCATCAAGTACCACTTATAATGAATCTACAGTTGAATTTTCTAGCATTTCTGTATCATCTAACAATTGTACCCATAGAGAGACCTACCAAATAAATATTATGTAAAACTCACAAAATTAAAATGTGTTTATAAATAGCTCAAGTTTTAAAAATTGTATCATATCTACAAAAGGCAAATATAAGGTTATCTGTCTAAATTTAAAATCTCTATAGACATTATAAACTGAATTACAACAAAAAAACAAATTATTATTGAAAATAATAAAAAAGAATTTCATACATTTTCTAATTCTTTCCCAGTTATTTTGAAGTACTTGGAGAATCATAAAATAATCTCCCTAATGTACCACATTGAAAAAATTTCCTTTAGAATAGGTGATATATTTGAAAAATCAAAGAAAAGTGTCTGATATTTTTAACAAATTGGGCCAAAATGAAAAAAATGGATGGGATGGGAGCAGTCACTGTTATAGGTGAGAAGTTAGGAAAATAGGATACATAAGGTATAAGGTTTATATCTGTAAGCAACAATAAACCATTACTTGACGAAAAACAATTTCGAGCGCAATTCGGTAATATATAATTTGAAGTGCAGTATTTTTTTTTTTTGTGATTTCAAAAAAAAGAAGTTGCCTGATGATCTAAAAGTAGAAAACATTGTCGTCCGTGTTTTTATTTAAAAAAATGGCACCAAACATGAAAAAAATTACATTTCTGAAGTACAATCTAGAAAACTTGAGATTACAGAAAAGGTGCTAGACTTATATACCGGAGCAAGTTTACTAGGAAAAAACGTGTCCACAAACTAGAAAAAAAAAAACAAATAAACAGCATTGTAAAACCAATAGCTTTCTTACTATGTTCGGAATCTAAAAACGTAGATAGAATGTTAAAATGTACAATAATAATTACCTAACTTGTGATTTTTCATAATATTTAAAGTGTCCTGTAGGGACACCAATTTTTTTTTTTTCAAATGAGAATGTACATTAAAAATTCATAGACGGAGTATTACTTCAATAAATTTTGGTGTTCACATTTTTTATTTCTGTCAACCTATTAATGGGATATTCCATTTTTAATTTTTGATGGATAGAGAATAGGGGAGCACTAATAAAATATTGTGCTGTCACACAAATGACAAGATAGGAGATTTTCAAAAAGTACTTAATGCAGAAACAGTGCATAATTCTGCAATTATTATTAAAAACACAAATAATATATTATTATTATTAATTTATTTCTCAAAAGAAAATACTAGTTTCACTGAGTGTTCTCGTATAAAATATACAAATATAATACACATTATTTCAAAATGTCACAATTACAGAAACTAATTACCAGTTTGGATTCATTTTTTAATTATAAAGACAGTAAAAATATGTAATGCAAAAAACACTTAGCTGTATTCAAATGTTGGGAGAAAAAATATTTTTTAAATTCTAAATTGTTTAAATGTAGGTAACCCCAGTATTGTCAAAAATTTTCAGGAATTATCTAGGTATGACTATGTTATTTCTACTCAGCCATATTCATAGTCTTTCCAAAAACACAGTATGTGTATATATATACAGGCTGTCCCATAAAGATATCTTCTTGAATATCTCCAGAGATAATAAAGATAATCAAATTTTGATTTTTTTTATATTACTCACAGGGAATGAGAACTACAAATATTTATTTTTAAATCAATTTTTTTTTATTATTAAAAAACTTAAAAATTAAATTTATTTTTATAATTTTCTAAATTTTACTAATCCATATGAAAACCAATGTTATACTTAATTCGACTATGTTATTCTCTAAATAACATTGGTTTTCAAACGGATTAGTAAAATTTAAAATGGCTGTTACTTAGAAACTATTGGATATAAATTTGTGATACATTAACATTTTCAGAAAAATAAACTCTATAGAATGAATATCCTAAAATTTTCACAAAATAATAAAATAAGTTGATTTTTTTAATAATAAAAAAAAATAATTCAAAAATAAATATTTGTAGTCCACTAATCTTCATTCTTGTGAGTAATATAAAAATCAGAATTTGTTTATCTTTATTATCTCCAGAGATATTCAGGAGGTACATCTTTGTGGGATAGCCTGTATAATAGACATCTCAATTTAAATTGTATGATCTTAAAAAACTAAAAAAGTTAATAAAATTGACTTACAAGATTAGCACAAAACTGAAGTAACATATCTGCAACATCAGTATGACCATTTTCACAAGCATAAGTTAATGCTGTATCAGCTGATGTAGTTTGAGCATGTACATCTGCACCACATTCCAAAAGGTATCTAACTAATTCTAAATGGCCTTCTTGAGCTGCTTCCATAAGTGGTGTTGATGCACCAAGCTCCAAAATTGCACCATTCTTTATAAGAAAATCAGCTACATCCATAAATCCACCACAGCATGCCAAAGTTAAAGCAGTCTCTTGAGTTTCTTCTGTCTGGGCATTTATATTTGCTCCTAGATTATATTCTCAATTAATATTTTATAAAAGGAAAAAAATAGAAAATTTCTTTTATTATAGTAACCCCGTCTCCCTCTAATGAGATCATAAGTTATACATCATCTTATTTTATGATTTTTTTAGCTAGAAGAAATTTTATACATTAATTAAAACATGTAGCAAATAATTTCCATTATAAAAGAAAATATAATTTTCTAATTATTTCTTTTAATACTAACGCCAATAATTGTAAATATAATTGTAGAACTAGGTTTAATTCAAGTAGATAAAATTACCTTTATTCAATAAAACAGACACCATATCTTCATGACCTTCCCGTGCAGCTTCCATAAGGGGAGTATAGCCTTCATCATTAACTTCCTCAATATTGGCACCACGTTCAATTAATAATAATGCAAGTTCAACATGACCACCACATGCTGCAAGGGTAAGTGGAGACTCAAAACTGTCAGTTGGCATGTTAACTTGAGCACCAGAGTCTAATAAAAGTCTAGCAACTTCTACATGACCATCCATTGAAGCTTCCATTAAAGCAGTATGCATTTCATCTGTTTTATGTTCCTTTGACAAAAAATAAATTAAATATAAATGTAATTATAAAATTACAGAGTTAAAGAAAATCATAACATTGAAATATAACTTCAATCATGTCATATAAGCTAAAATAATAACACACTTCTGTCTAAACTTGGAAAAATTTCAACTGCTGTTGCTTTGTCCTACTCAATAATTCATATTTATTGTTATACTTTTAAGATTTATTTTAAAATATTGAACATAACAATTAATATTAAATATTCTTAGATTTCAATTATTGTTTTATTTCCAGATCATCCAACTCTTGTTCGCGTATTAGCCATTATCAACTCCACTGTGCCAGGACTATCGATCTCAAAGTCACCCACTTCTGTAAACACTCAACCCCTGTTACACCTATTATCACCTATTCACCAACCATGAATAAAAAGAAACTAAAGAAAACAATTACATCCTTTAATTACTTCTCATTTGTTGACTGGCGACCACTGTTGTCTGATCTTCTCAATAACAATCAGTTGTTGAACACTCAAAAAGCCCCAATTAACTTACTCACTGATAGTGTTAGAAAAAAGAAGACTCAAATATATTGAACTCTGACAACCATTAGCTTCTATTCACTAGCATCTCCTGCTAAAATTGAACCAATGGAAATTACATATGTACATAAAAATAAATTAATGCGGAGTAAGATAGAAATTTGTTTCATCACTCAAAAAATTCAAATTACCAACCAAATTAATTTTGCATTTGTTAAAATTTGACTTGTTTGATCATATTTTTATATTCATTATGCTTTTATTACATATTTGAGATTTTTCATAATATATTATGTCTAATAATCAGTAAAATTAATGTAAGATTAATTTTACCAAAACTGGAAAATCCTGTGATAGTACCTCTCAATTTTTATTTATTTTATTTTGTCTTTTTAGCCAGGTAAGGTCCATTACCGCAACAACCACCTACCTCCACCCATCTCAATCTTGAGCTAGTTCTTCTCAGTTGTTTACTCCCAGCCCCAATGCATCTTTTTTAATCCTATCTTTCAACTGTTGTTTGGGCCGTCCTCTCGGTATTTTTGTTTCTGGCTTCCAACTTGTGGATAACCCAATCGGGTCTTCAGATCTCCACACATGTTCAGCCCATCCCAGCCTACTCCTCTTCAGGACTCCAATTATATTTGTTTCGTTATATAACTCCTCTTCTATTTCTCGGTTTGATCTTCAAAATTTTCTAGAGCATTTCTTTTTGGCCCAAATATCCTTCTTAAGTCCTTTCGTTCGAAGGTACCTAGTCTATTTTTATCTTATTTTGTTGTTGCCCATGAGTCACAAGTGTATAGCACTACTGGTCTCACCAAAACTTTGTAGTGTTATTTTTGTTCTCTAAGTAACATTATTGACTTAAATAGGGGTACAAATCCAAAGTAGCATTCATTTCCTGTTACTAATCTTAGTCTTATTTCTTTGTGGCTGTCAGCATTTTCATTTTAGTTTGTCACCCCTTTCAAAATTATAGTTATTCACTTCCAGATGTTTTGTTTCACTATTGTGTCTCGTGACTACCATACATTTTATTTTTCTCTCATTTATCATTAATCCTATATTTTCACTATAGTTTTTTTTTTATTCTTGGTTCATGGCCTAAAACTTTGTCAGCTACTCTTTTGATTGTCGTTTCTATTCCCCCCCCGAGTAATATATATTTGTATCATGGGCTAAACCATCCAAGTACTTGTTTATCTTTTCCTTGTAATTTTTGGCCCAATTCATTTTTAATATTTCTTAATTCTCTTAATTTTTTTGGCTCTATCTACAAATATTCTAAATTTGACTATAAAATAATCAGATATTGCACTACTCCCCCTCATGCTTCTTATGTCATCTATGCTTAATCTAATTCGGAAATCTATCATTGCATGATATATCATGTTTCTCACATTCCCACATGATGATATCCAAGTGTCTGTGAATGTTTTTGTGCGGAAACATTGTACTATTGCAATTGCAAAAAAAGCTATTAGTTTAATCCCATTATCATTTGTATCGTTATGTAAACTATCCTTTCCTATTTTTGGTCTATAAATTGCTTCCCTCCCTATTTTTGCGTTAAAATCACTTATGATGATTTATGGTTTTCCGTATAATCATGCATCATATTTAGACATTTAATTGTCGCAATATAATATGTTAATATTGCAGTTGTATTCCACGTTCTGTTAATTTCGTTTTCATCAAAAGTGAGTTTATATATTATATAAAGTTATACCTAACTATTTCAAAATGACGAAAACTTCCAAATTACCGAGACTATGCAATTTTGTTTCTGAATTTTTAAGTTTTTGATAAATATCATGGACTAAAAAAATTTCAAAACTTATGGAAGGACAAAATTCATACTATTCAAGACTGTGAAGAAAAATAACTAAATCAGACATATCATATTTCAAATATGCTCCGGGCTCAACTCCAGACGTATTTAAGCAATTTTTAAACTATTTATAGATATTTTTATTTTGCGAGTTTTGTACGTAATTTTTATTCAATAGGCACTCCTCTGTCGTAAAATTGTTAGATTTAATAGAAATGCTTGAACATTTAACAGAAGGTTCAATAAGTCTTATACTTTCTGAACTTTCAAAAAAAATAAAAAAATAGAATTTAATGTAGTATTTTTTTAAAATACTAAACATTTTTATAAAAAAGTATTTTTTTTATGGAAAAATTTTAATTTTCCTCAAATTTTGAGGGAAATCTTTAAGAGTAAAAAATTATGTGGAATAAACATAATTTTTAAATTTTTTGTTTGAACATATAGATAATATATTGTCGATTTAAGAACGGTGGTGAGGTCAGAATTAAGTGAACTGGCTAAATTTCAAAATTATAGCTTTTTAAAGTTTTGATATTATGCGAATATTATATGGTATGTTAAATAACATTATACTGACTTCTTCGAAGTATGTTTGTTATAATGTCTAATGGTTACAGATACCTATTGTCATCTTAGGGATCAAGAGTACAAATCCCGGGTTTCAAAAAAAAATTGTTTGCATCTGTTTTTTCTATTTATCTAAACAGGAAAAAAACAAATGCATTTTAGGTATACCTTAAGACGCAGTTATCGCTTGATCTGACTATTTTAACTGAAAAATACCCCTAGATTTTTTGAGCAAACTTTTTTACCAGAAATCTTGCTCCAATTTTTAAAAGTAGCACTTTTTCTGAAGTAAATTGGATGTAAAATTGGAAGTAAGATTGGAAGTACTTTAGGGAGGTAATTTTGGGTGGACCTCTAACCCTCCCCATTATTTTTACCAATATTAGCAGTTTCTGAAACAACATACAACATATTCCTTAGTCAAAATCGTTTTAATTTGCTAAAAACATTTCTCTACTCTCACTTAGGACATCATACTTTAGAACTCAGTTATAAAAACCAATGCTCAGACAATTCAAACCTTTCAACCTATTTGCCTGCACACTAGCATCCTTTGATTTGTAATAAAACTTTTTTATGACATGAAAATCAAAGCAATTTAAGAAATGACTATCATCTTTTACAAGAGATTTCACAACAGACTTCAAATAAACACAAATCACCTTATCTCATAACTAGCTTTAAAGACTCATGGATCAAGACAACTCAAATACAACTGGTGTAGACCCTACATAGCTGATAAGATTGATTGTAGGTTCAATAATGTAATATATTATATTAAATAATAACCAATTAACACTCTATATTATAAGAAAAAAATAATTTGTTTTATATTAAAGTCAACTTACTTGATCAGCTCCAGCAGCTAATAAAAACCGAACCATTTCTAGATGACCTTTATAGCATGCTAATGTTAATGCGCTTTCTTTGAATTCATTGGAATGAGTATTAATACCAGCACCATGTTCTAGTAGAATCTAATCAATGAAGTATAAATTATATAAATATATTGAACAAAACTGGGTATATTATAATCGTTAGCTATACTTTTGCCACCATAACATGCCCAGCACTCGCTGCTTCCATAAGAGGTGTATGCCCATTTTCATTGTGATCTTCTACATTGGCACCATTTTCTAAAAGTAATTTTACAGTTTCAACATGGCCTCCAGCACATGCATACATTAATGGTGTATTTCCTGCATTATATAAATGAAAAAACATAAGATCATATGAAAGTACACTTAATTTACATTAGATGAATAAACTCACCAGTAGAAGATAAAGCATTTACAACAGCACCATGCTGTATTAATAACTTAACAATCTCTACAAAGCCAGAGGATGCGGCTTCCATAAGTGGTGTACAATCTCCTTTAATACCTCGATCTTCAACATTGGCTTGCATTGCTAATAAAACCTAACAAATGACTTTGATCAATTATTATTAAAAGGATTGAAAGAAATAAATTTTAATCTTATTAATGAACATTTTTTAAGTAAAATAATTAATAATTCAATTATACTACGCCATTAATTATTAATACATTTTTTAAATTGTAATTAAAATATAAAATCCAAACATACTTCGCACTATGGGTAGGCCACTGTTGTAGGTGGAAAGTTAGGAAAGTATAGGATATAAGACAATTTTGTTTATATATTGATAACAATAATAAATCATTGCAATCAAAAAAACAATTCTGAGTGGAGCTTGGCAAACTGAAAAGATTATACTATTAGAATTTGTGTTTTTATCATTGAATTAAAGTAACCCAGAGATCAAAAAGTTAAACTGGTATACTATTATTTGTTCTAAGTTTTTAAATTTTTAGATAAACAACTGGAATCTAGATAAATGTTTCCAAAAAAGTACCATTTGATGATATCTGCATATTTTAATGTATGGCATAAACAAACTAAAAGTATTTTCTGAAGAAAAAATACATATCTTAGTAAACTAACAGCTTCTTTGATACACACTCAAAATCATAATAAAATAACAATAAAAATGACTATAACACTAACCTGAGCTAATTCATAATAACCTGCTGAGCAGGCAAGTGATAACAAACTTTCCCCTTCTTCAGATGTTTCATGAACTGATCGGCCTTCTCCTAACAATTTACGAACAACATTTACATCACCATCATGGCATGCTTCGACTAGGGTCCTGAAATTGGATTTGATAATTTTTTGTCTTGTACAATGATGAGCTTAATGCCGACATACTTGTTATCATTTTTGGGTTCTGCTCTCATCCGTGTTAGTGCAGCTGCAGCTTCGTCTAAAGCACAAGAAACACTATTGGTTAGTTTTCGCAGCACTTCAGGGTCAGTGGTGGACTCAACTGGCAACCCGAGTTTATTCAGACCTAAACCGCATACGGTTCCACCTAGTATTTCAATGAAAAAATAATTCATTGATTTTTTTTTCTTTTTTCTTTTTTCTTTTGGTTTTTTTTTTTTTTAGGAGGCTTATAATATTATTTTTATTTCAACACTACTTACTACTTGGCCTAAGCATAGATCCTGCTGCTTGGAGAAGTGCTTCTAATTGACGATTGGTGTCAGGGTCACCTTCGATACTTTGTTCAGTATCAGTATCATCGGCTATTAGGAAAGTTGAATTCAATCGGGAATTAGGATCACAAAGGTCGTCTTGTTCTAAACCAAATGATCCTACCTGAAATATCAATCAAGAGTTTTAAAAAAAGTATAGTACCTACAACTACACAATTTTGATTTAAAAACCAGGAAAAGTACAAGATATACTGTACATTCTAAATGTTTAGATTCCTAAAATAATATAAATTTCCCAAAATAATAACCTACCTTTCAGTTAGATATGAGCAAAAAATGTTTACAAAAGTTTAATCATACATATATGTTAAACACCAAATGATTATAATCTATAAATCAGAGGTCAATAACACAACCTGTAGCATGAAATCTGCAGCTCTAAATAAATGTTTCCAGTAATATTGAAACAATCAGCTGCCAAATAAACAGAAAAAAGTTTATTGGTTCATGATTGATGATTTGTGTATTACGGAATGGTTTTTCTATTCTACTAATTTGCAAATGCAGGTGAGTCATGATTTTAAAACTTTTTATAAAAATGATTATTTTTCTTAAAAAGGCAACCAATCTCTTTTAAGTAGAAATTTCATTAAGTGAGAAGTATAAACATATATTTAAGTGTCTATTATTTTAACTTCTATTGTAAACAAAATATTTAATTAAGAACTTATGATTTATATAAAAAAAAGCAGAAAGGGTAATTCATTTATTAGTATTATTATTGTTTATAATATTAGAAGTATTTAAATGAAGATTGATATAATGATAGAATTTAAGATTCAAAAGAGAATGATAGATACACAGTATTTTAATTAAATTATTTAACAAAAAAAAAATATATTGTTATCTTTAAATAGGTATATAAAAATATCTTTTAGTAATCTTTAATCTTGTAGTCTTTTACAGTATTCTTTACAACTGAACTCTGAAGTATACATTTTCACTGTTTAGTTATTAATTCCTATTATTTAATAAAAATGTTTAAAATATTATAGATATTTGTTGTAGGAACTTTGAGCTGGAGGACTGTTTTATTGCATAACTCAGGTAACATCATTTAATAATATTATAAATAGCTAAATACATAGTGATAAATGTGAAAATACATATAAAGTGAATACAAAAGTGTATATTAAATCAATTAGAATTAAGTTTTTAAATAAATAGCTTGATACTTCTTCTAGTTAAAGTTTTTGTAAATTGTGAAATTTATAAAAAAAAATATTGCTTAATTAAGTAAAATAAATAATCAATATTATATTATGAACAGTTTTAACTACTCATTATTTAGAAAAACCAAAATTATAAATAGTACCAAACCAATTTTATTTAGATCTTCCCCTTTACCTTTATCACAATTTTTTGGAGTCAGCCACCCTTGTCTTAAACTTCCGTTTGGCCCAATTTCCCATCTTGCATACACTGGCTTTCTTTGAGATTGTACATAGAACATATCATTCTTAATCACATTCAACCACCTCTTAAAATACCAACAATAGGTTTTCCTTTTTTTTCTTTTTCGTCCTATATTTATTTTCATTACTAATCTTAGTATTTGTGTATCTTACCTCTCTCATAATAACAAGACCAGACTATCTAAATCTATTTCTCTCATTTTTTCAATATCGAAGCCACGCCTACATTACATCTTATGTACTCATTGTTTATTTTATCTTCTCTTGTCTCTCCATTCATTCTACAAAAAAAAACAGACATTTTTTCCGAACACCACACTTAATCCCTGAGGGTAAATTACAGGCTAATATTGTGTACACCAGTTTCAGAATACCATGATTTTACTAATGATTACGGAGATTTTCTATAAAATTTACTGCAAGATTACTTAAGATTTTCATGATACACATTTGTACATTGATTTAAGTTAGTGATTTACCCTCTGCTTAATTCTATGTTACACATTCTCTTCTTTTTTTTTTTATGTTCTTGTATACATTAAAAATAGAAAAATTCACTCAAATTTACTTGTTTAGGAATCCTCAAACTATTTAACAACCTTTTTATTATCACCACTAGTCAACCTGATACAATTCTATTTATCGCCTCTTATAACAGGTAGAGTATCAGAAATTAAACTTTTATTAAGATCAAAAATGTATTTTATTTCCAGAGGTTAAACCTAATGAAACAAAAAACTAACACTAATATTGTGTATAAAATTGGCCACTATAAAAACTTTAGAATTATTCTGAAACAGTTAGAAAAGACAAAACAAAATACTGTTACAACATAATAGGTAAATTACAAATTTAAATTAAATAACTACCTAATTAATTTGTTATTATTAATTACTACATTTGTATTTATTTGTTCACATTAACATCAAAACTTCTTTTAATGAACACAATTATCACTAAGAATGAATATGAAATGATAGATTCACAGGTAGTTACTTTATATGTATTTAATTTATAATAATAATTTGGATTAAAATTTAACTAATTTCTAAGAAAATAATTTTACCCAATGTAAAAGAATAAATGTAAATAAATAAATGTAAATGTAAATGTAAATGTAAATAAATGTACAAGAATAAATAAAAATACCTACTTGCATAATTCACAATATTATAACAAATAAATTATGTATTTATTAATTAATTAAATTACATGTAACATATGCAAGTATACAGCATATTATCTACTATAAGTTAATTTAATTTTAGTTTAGTAATAAATATAATACAAAAGTAGATACCTATTTGACTAAATATACATGTTTGCAAGATATGAAAAAGGATTAAAAATGTATACTTTAATACTGGGAAACTACAAAAATTAAAATATAAAAAACTTATAAGCAAAAAAAAATTAATTTTTGTTGCATCCCTTGTGTAGTACGAATCCAGATAAAAATTTACTTGATTTAATATGATTTAATATTCTAACCAATATTTAATGTTATCTTCTATAATTTATCGAATAAATAGGTATAAATACCTAAATAATAAATTAAAATAATAATATATATTTACCTATGTTATGCTTTTATAGGAACGCTTGAAAACGTATGAGCTAAACACATATCAATAACACAAAATAATATGACGACATTGCTATATTATTCGACTAATTAACAGGGTTATATTAACAAACATGTTACTGGTGCGATATTTTGCCACACAGAATAAACGTGGTGACGTACGTACACAAAGTACAATACGGCGCGGGAGTGGAAGCGGTATGTGCCGTGTACATTAGAAAATCTCAATGCGATTGACCCCGGACTGGAGGAAAACAAAAAAAAAAACGCACAGACACACACATATTACACACACACAAACACACATACATACATATTATATACGTACAGCGCCATTGTTATCAACAGGAGATAGAAGAAAACCAACAAACTAAAGGCATGTGTAGTAATAATTCCGTAGTACATGAGTGAATAGAATAGTCTCCTCTCACCGCATATTTTAATTGACGAGAAAATATTTTTGAAATTACTCTTTATTTTATTTATTTTTTAGGTTAGGTTGTCATGCATACGTCTCCCCTCGCCCAGTCCAGACTGGGCGGAAACCAGTTGGGACAAAGGGTGCCCCCTCACTACTATGGAATGTTGGAGGGGTAGAATTTTCCTGAAACCCTCAAAAGGTCACAATGACGTCAGGTCACGGTAAACTAAATTACACACAACACTCCGAACAAGTGACAATCAAAATAAATACAATTAAAATAAATCGTGCAATAAATAAGTTTTGTTTTTCTCGTACGTTGGCCTACGTATAAAAGATTGATAAGTAGGTATCTATTTTGTATTAAATTTTTAAATGCGTACTTCTGATATTTCTTCCTCGGAACCGGACGACCCAGACAAGTACATTTGGTCGGGTTCGTCGTACTCCTCGTCCTGGGATTCAGACTCAAAGACAGCTTGCAATCTTTTGTCAATGCAATTTATATCCGAGGACTGGACGGGTGTCGGGGGCGTGAACGAGGGGCCGGCTGACGACGGTGTAGCCGTGGCGTTTCCACCGCTCGATGTAATGGGTATTTGTTCCATGACGACGTTTATTCGGCTCCTGTTGGAAGGCCGACGGTCGCCTTTTTTCTTTAATTTACCGATTTTTGCGTGCGATTGTACAAAGCTACGTAATCCCGTAAACGGCGCACTATATCGCACACAACTACCACTTGCACAGCAATGACCCGTGCGCGACCGCGATATCAATGGTCCATCCCGAGTATCAGTGCGATAATTATTTTTATTGGCCACAAAAAGTCAGGACAGTTTACAATGCGCGAAGTGCCAGTTGTAGCTTGACGTGCGTGTATACGGTTATTTTTCGAGGGGGTTACTAGCGAATTTATGTCTGCGTTTTTTCACAATGAATTATCAAAAACGAGTGCGGATTGCGGAAAATAGTTCGCCATGTCTACGCTAGTGCCCCCCTCTTCACCCGAAACTTATGTATTATAATCACCGGTAGTAGCTCCATCTCTCCGAATGAATCGTCGCTAGATAATAATCACCGGTAAGCGTGGAGAGTAATTGTTGTAAGCTCATTCCAGTCCTCAGTGGCTCAGTCGTTATTTTTCCAAGCACGGCAAAACAAGTAATTCTTTTAAAGAATAATACTATTAATTTTAACAACTTTTATAGATTTCGTAATTTAAATAAAATATTTCATATTTTAATTTCAACTTGTGTTATATAGTTATACATAATATCGTTCTACACATCTTGTGTTCCTTCCTATCTATTTATATGTTACAATGTTAACTAACGACACTGACAAGAATTCAAATTTTAATCCTGATAAAAATTCAAATTTACATCATGAGAAAGATACAAACATAAATAATATATTAATTAATTTTGAACAACAATTTCATCAGTTGCTATTGGAATCTAAATCGAATGAAGTATGTACATACCTATACAATAATAATAATTAAAGATTTGGTAATTAAATTACATTTATTATAAAGCTCTGATTTTGTTAAACATATAATATAGGTATGTAAAATGTTAAAATTCTATTTCAAATAATAGGTATTATTTGAAGAAAACCCATGTCAAAGCATATCGTAACATACCAAATCATGATTCATTGACATAAATATATCTAATTTCACAAATATAGTATGTCATAAATTTCTTAAGAGTTAAGCCTTTTATCTGTGATTCTATGTGTATAAGGATCTCATAATTTACATATATATACATAATTTATTTAGTTTGCTCTATCTATCTTGGGTGTAATATACTAAGAAATACAATCCGTTCTTCCATGATTTTGACTCTTGTTGAGTTTATTAGGGTAAAATGCACTATTATACATTTTATGAAGAAAAGAATTTACTATGTCTTAGCTTAATAATTTTTCAAAAATTAAATTTCCTAATAAATTATGATAAAAATCAATTTAAATTAAAACTCCCATTTTTCATAACAAAAATGAAATCATTTCACCTAAACCTTCTAAATACAATTCTTTATTAAAAGTATGACAGGTTACTTGCTTTAAACTTAATCAGAGTATCAACGTTGAAGTACGGAATGTATTTATCATGCGCGAAACAAAAAACAAATTATGCATAGAGGCTCTTTAATCGTAGATAAACAGCTGCTGATGATTTCACGAGTAGTTGCCTATATGCCCCTTAAAATATATGTATTTCTCAATACTATTATATAAGGTGCTAAATAGGTAAGTTTTTGATCTTTAATATAGAGTCAACTTAATCAAGGGATTCTCTATAGTCAACCTTCCTGGAAACTTAAGGCTTTTAGTTATTAATATATTATTATGTGCAAATGCATTGTCTCCAATATTCTTATCCTTATATTTAATAGGCAATTCATAAGAATAAGTACATGTTACAAATGTAAAGTTTTTAATGTTGAACAACATTATAAATATATTATGAAGTGGAAATCTGCCCAACAACTGAGCCCATAATTATATGGACTGATGCACATAAACATCCATAACATAATTTTCAAGGGAGGTACAAAGTGGAACCAGATTTCCAAGCACTTGTATAAACACTAATATACAGGGTGATTTTTTAATCATGAACCAGCAATTATCTCTGAGGATTTTAAGTGAGTTTGATTTCTGTTTTTTCTAATCATCATTAAATTGTTTAAGCTTCAAATTCAGATTCACTTAAAATCCTCTGAGATAATTGCTGGTTCGTGATTTAAAAAACACTTTATAGTTAGATATATGAATATAATAATTCAATACCTGTATAAAAAGTTTGATTATGTTATAGAGTTATAATTGATCTATTATAAAATGGTGAATTAATAATTATCTAGGTTGAACTTTTTATATTTTCCTAGGGGGACTGTGTCTCCATTCTGCTCATCCCTCAATAGACGCCCATGAGGCTATGTATGTTCATACTATCTCTATGCATGTATCAGAATAGTTTTAAGTGTCAGTACTTCAAACAAAAATATTATTTTGCATCATATTGATTTGAAGGGTTGAAGTATAATGAAGTTTTATTATTACAATCTCACCCCTTGTAAAATGTAAAGGACAGTAAATATTACCTGATATAGACGACAGGTGTCTTGTACTCTTCTAACCTAACCTATTATTAGGGCTGACCTTGAATTGAATTCTAGCATATTCTAACAAGAATACAAGTTGGGCCCTATTCATTTTGGCATATTTTATCTTTTATATTAATAATGTTAGTCCAGCTTATTAAGAGTTGCATAGTAAACACCACTTGGAAGTCAAGTCTCCCAACAATTTTGTTTCGTGTTACTTTACTCTTATAAAATTATACAAATATTGAAATTATTATTACAAATTTAATATATTAATATTAATATTATTACCACAGACCCAACTCGAATATTTCCATTATTAGGTACATTTTTGTTATTTATATACTTGCTTGAGCACCAATATTTTTAACCTTTAAAATTATTTAGATACTTATTCAAAATATTTATCGGTACGATTTGTAGAAGCACATTACTAATAATTTTAAGTAAGTGTCTACTTCACTATTATAAGGATAAGACAAATAAAAATTTGTCAATTTTCCTATAGCATGTTAGTCTATAAGTACAGTTAACAGTTAGCCCAAAATATATATTGATACTGCCGTCATAAAATAAATGTTATTCTATAATCTGTAATGGTTATATTACAATATATATTTTACAGATTTTTAGATTTGGAGGGTATTGAGGGGTCTATTAGTTTTACTGGATTTTTTTTTTGTATTTAAACAACTTTTCTACCAGAAATCTTGCTCTGATGTATTAAGTGTAGCACCTTTTCTAGAATGGAAATTTTATTCATTTGGCAAGGTCATTTTTTCAATTTTCCAATAGGTTTTCTTAATTAAGAAAAACTAAAAAAACATTATTGAAAAAATGACAAATATTTACAGTGCTCCATTACGTTACCAATTTGTTTTTAATTTTTACAAACTATGTTTTCTACCAAAAACACTACTACAATAGAAAACAACAAAAGACCTGGTTTGTTACATTTTCAATCCAATATGTGAGTAAGAAAGTTGTTTTTTAATTTTCTCTGTAATTCTTTTAATAAAGCATAACTGAAAAAAACATATACAGAACAAAAAAATGTTATGAAAATAATGCTTATATTATTTGCAATTGTTTTTTTGGTTGTAATTCATTTAAATATGTTTATAAACTTGGCATTTTAACGCAAAACTTATATTTGCCTTTTCTAAACATAGTGAAACTTTTAAAACGAGCTAATTATAAGACTTCAGTTTTATAATTTTATGATGTTTTTACATAATTTTTATTTAATAGGTACTCTGTAAGTAAAATTCTAAAATTAAACAAGAATTCTTGAAAATTTATTAGGAAATTCATTACAAGTTTAACTTAGTGGTTAAATAAAAAAAATGAGTAATGTAGTTTTTTTTTATACAAATTTTAATATTAATTTTTGAGAAAAATCATAAATATAATCACATTTTAAAATATACATAATCAAACAACAAATTTTTTTTCAGTAACAATGGTTTATCATTGCTTACAGATATAAATTAAATAACTTAATGTACCTAACCTTCCCAACTTTAACGGTGGCACACCTGTCCCCAGTATTGGCTTTTTTATTTATGAATTGTTTTTTTTTTTTAGTTTTTTTCTTGAGGTGTTACCATGGTTGTAGACTAGGCACACTATTCTCCATTATTGCAAACACTAGTTCAAATTTTGGTTATTATACAAAATACATGAAATTAGAAATATTTAAAATTAATATTAGACTAAAAGACATAGTGAGGTAATTGACTATTATTTATTAATAATAATATTATGTTAAATTTTCAGTTCATTATAAAAACTACTCAAGAAAATTTAAATAATTGTTTAAAACAAAATCTTTTATTAAAACATGAAGTAGAAACAGAACGTCTTAAAAAATCAATGATAAAAATGGAGTTGGAAACTTTAACTACAATGTTACGGAAATGCAATTATAAAAACAATAGTGAACTCAATGTAAAAGTATTAATGCATGAGCGTGAACATTTGACAAACAAAATATACCAACTTAAAGTACTTAAAGTATTATATACATGCAATATATTAAAAAGCAATCAATGGTTATGTTTATGGTTTATCAGTGTTGATTAAGATTTCAATTCATATGTTAGTAATATTATTTTCAGATAGAAAATATAGAATTAAAACAAGCACTAACAAAATCAAACAACCAAATTCAATCGTTAACAGAAAAACAACATGAATGTACTGAAAAAATAAATTTAGTAACTCCCATACTAAATTCTCTCCAATTGTAAATATTTGATTTTTATAATTTATATTAAATATTATAGTAATTAAATATTCTTAAATATAGGCAAATTAATAAACAAAAAAAAGATTCAGACACATTAATAAACTTATTGTGTGTCAGCAAGAATTTAGCCCGAAAAATTTTAAGTGCCCTTGAATACACTAGAAAATCAAATAAAATACAATCTGATCATATTCAAAATTTAATAAAAGAAGTAGCAAGTATTAAAAGTAATTTAAATACATATAATTATAATATACAAACATTATTTGAACATGTAACCAATTTATATAATCAATGGCTCGCATCTATATGTTCCGGTATTGTGAGCGTAATACTTATTTGTTGGTTGGGTGGCACAATTAAAAAAAAAAAAAAATCAATATTCATGTTTATAATAGTATAATGATTGTTATACATTTTTTAATCGATTTGTATATACATGCAATATATTTTAAAATTGGCTTTGATGCCACTGTATATTATATATGTTCAAGGTCAAATTCATATATTTATTGATCAAAATGAAAAACAGCAGTCAATGAACACCAATCAACAAAATTTGATTTCATCTACTCGGATACATTCAGAAATTTATATGAAAATAGTTGAAATTCTTGAAATTGAAAATAGTACATTGCACAAAAGTGTTCAATTTTTAAATAAAGGGAAACTTAAAGATGATATTGATAAATAAATAGTCATTTTCATAATTAAATTAATTATTTTATAATACATAAGCAATTTATATTAAATTAATAAAATTAATTGTACATAGGTACAAAGGATACAGTATTCAATCAAAATATTGTTTAATTAAAAATATCTGATCTGTATATTTCATTTTAAAAACAAATTGTTTCTTTTTTACAGATAAGTATACAAAAATAAAATTATATCAAATTTTAATCAATTTCCCTAAAAATGAGTACATTGACAAAAAATAATAAATATCTACATTCTACGTCATATTATTTATTATATTACATCACCAACCATTTATAGTTTATACCCTTGAATTCATAAATAAATAATTTAAAATTTCATCACCTGTAATGGAACAGTTTTATACTTTTTTAATACTCTTTCAAGCGATTCACTAGATTTAAGGCCAAATACTTCCAAACACTGTCTATCCATCAATCCTATAGTTCCTCCAGATACAGACTGCAGGAATTTCCAATATGATGGTCTCAGATTATGTGGTTCAAGTATAGCTGCATGAAATAAAATAGCTGTAGAAAAACAATAAAAAAATATGTTTGCTTGAGGTAAATCTGGAAAAATTCCATCACTAGAACCTTTCGTATACATAATCTGAAAACAATTTGAATAATTATATATTTAAGATTAATCTTTATGAAAAAAAATTATAATTATAGTATAAATAAATGATACCTGTAAAGTTTTTAGCATAACATACAAAGCAATTGTATTATTTCGATACAAGCAAAATGTTAGACTAGCTAAAGATCCTGCTGGAATACATATGTACTTTGAATCTTTACCCAAAAATCTTCTCATTAAACATGATACTAACTAAATCATAAAGAATATCAATACAGAGTAATAAAATATATTTATTATAATAAAAATACTTTATAAATAGTAGAGAATCCTCCAAGAAATGCTCCTAAACTAAATGTACTTGGTGATATCATTAGTTTTAAAATATAAGTTGGTTTTCGTATAATTTTATTAGCTTGTAATAACGACTTTAAACATAATTGCAGTGTATAACCAACTAAAAATAATCTTGTTCCAGACTAAAAAAAATAATAAATATATTTATATATTTTCATTGACCTATACAGATTTTAAATAATTTATTTACTTACATTAATGACATAATGAAAACATCCATACGCATGTGGACATACATCATTAACCCAAATCTTTTTTAATTCACTGTCTAGAGTATAGTAAGCTTGACGAATATTAAAAACAGTTTGCCGAATAATATCTTGATTTGAGACAGTGTTTAATGGGAGTGGTTGAGAAGATAATAATGGCTTTGAATAATCATGTTCTTCAGATGAACCAACAACAAACCTTTTATAAAACAATAATTAAGTACAATTCATTATTTATTTATTTTATATTATTGTTCTAAATATATAACACAATAAATTATAATTATAGGTGTATAAAATATAAATTGATAATTTATAATTGTATTAAATATACATATGTGTGTACACACACAGTAGGAAACTCTGTATAAGTCCTTATACATTTTTTTTTAATGGCACATATTTAACAATGCATAACATCAAACATACTAAAATACAAACAAGTAATAATTTAAATTATTCGTATTTTTAAATATTCATAAATAAATTATAATAAATAATTACTATATGATAAAACAACTGATGATTATTAATGGTATTTAGTATAGTGCTGTATAATTTTAACTTATAATAAAACTATTTAATAGATCAATGGCGGAAATATGAATTTTTCTACTTCTATCACCAAATTTATAAAAATTGTATTTTTATATAATGTCACTATGCAACTTTTGAGATATTTACAATTATACACACCTAGTAGGTTATCAATACATGATTACATTTTTAAGTGATCATGTAACTTACATTACCTCTTTTTTCAGGTATTACTACATATGTTTAATATTATATATTAATTGTTATTCATAGCAATTAGATGTGGGCAAATAATTTTGTCATGAGCATGAAGCTTATTAATTAACAATTATTAAAAATATATAGTATAGAGTTAAAAGTTCTCTGTTTTACCTTATGACTCCTTCATTATTCAAGATTTTCCTTTCAAATATCATTAGTTTGTTTTCATCAGACTTGTTAAAGGATTAAGCTCCACTAGCATAAAACACAACCGATCTTATTGTTATTGCATTTTAGGGTGCTTTCTTCTAAATACAAACATATATTTGGTTTTATTTTCATTGATGATAAGACCTATCTTTTTCACTGCACCAATTAAGTTTTCAGTTCTTCTTTTAGGAGTATCCTCTGTCCTTTTTATCACAACTATATCATTTGCTGGGGCCAAAATGATCTATTCTTCTATCCTTTATTCAATCCCTTTGGCTTAGTTTTCAGTATTTTTAACAATTTTAACACTATTAAATAAGGTCAGAGACAGTCCATCACCCTGAAGGGGATTACTTCTGTAGTCACTGTAACTCTTCCAATATTCCCAAGTTGAGTCTAATTTTGCATATAAGCTTTCATCAACCTAGTGAATTTTACTGGTATTCCAAGTTCTGATAGTTTTGCTCCACAGCATACTTTTTACTATTAAGTCATATAAAAAAAAGTACACATGAATGCTGAATTTGTGATTTTTTTTGTTATTTGTCTGATAACAAGTATTTTGGTCAGTTGAAAAACTTTCTTGTTATTTTCCTATTTCTTTAACATACAGTTATAGTCTTCTAAAACACTAATAATCTATAATATTCTATTATATACAAATATTGAAGTGGAGAAAGGAGAATATCTTTCCCTCCATTTAACCACCCCTGGTCACAATGTTCCTACATTTGTAATTATATATTCAAGTCTTTATAATAAAATATATATATTCAGTGTTTTTAAAAGTTTAGTAACAATTAATATGTATAAACTTCTTAATTTTTTTAAAACTTGAATATAAATTATTTAAACTGTTGCATAAATTTAAAGACATTTTCATGTTACATTTTATATATTATACACAAAATCATTAAGTAAATTTTAAATATTATTATAAATAATAATTTATAAAAAAAATAGCATTTACCTTAACAGGGAGTAAATTGAATCTGATTTATTATGCTGTCCTCTAAAGGAATATAATAGCAGTGTAATGGAGGACCCAAATATAAACAAATCACCGTAAGGTATTGGTTTTATAATACCTCTGCTAACCATCATATTATAAAATGTTTCTGAAGCCTTAAATAGAATATATTTTAAATTAAACGTCAACTTTATTATTCTGATTTATAATTTTAATTTATCTTAAATAAATTATAAATATATGATTAAATTAATAAGGGGATTTCCAATATTCATAACTCAATGTTATGTTGTGCTGCATATTATGATATTCAATACATTGATTACATATAACTGACTAATTCAGTATATCTCACTCTTAACGGTACACTAAATTATGAATAACTATTAAATTAATAAAGTGACTTACAACATTTGTTACATAAAGACTCAGTAATCCCCTCCTGGATGGTCTTTCAATCGATATAGCAACTAAACTACATAAAAAACACGGAAGGAATGCAACACTTAGCACATTGAATTTTCCACATAATTTCCTAAAATAATATAACACAGTTAAAAATTTAAGGTATTAATTACTTATTAAAAATAAATATTCCAACATTTATATAATTTTGTTGAATGAACCAGCTAAGAAGATAACTATATTTTTTTTAAATTAAATAATTAATATGTAAGTTAGTTAAACATATTCTTCATAATTTAATTGGGTGAGTAGTGGTATGTGTGGCACTTCATCATTAGATATTCTAATGAAAAATATGAACTACAAGTCTAATAAGCTTAGTTACAGCTCCTGAATCATCTGGACTTTGGTTGTGTAAGGTTTTTTGCAATTTTGCATTTACTGAAACTATTTCAACAAACAAAAAACTTCACACCGCCACTGCATTATCAGAATTCTGTTGAAAAATATGATCCATGCTTTGCCAAATATTGAAAATATGTATTTTACAAATAACAAAAAAAAAATAAACTGCTCTAAACAAAAACATTTTTATATTTAGAATTACATTAATTTTATTTGTTCAATAAATATCAAATGTACTAAAAATATTTGTTTACTACCTATTCCATGAGAATGTGATGACTTCACATGAGCCATTACAGTATACAAACAATATTCAGTTGCCTTTTCAATTTTTAATTATTATTAGAGACATATTAAAACATGTCTCAGCGAGTTGCCCTAAAATAGCTACAAATTGTATAATTTATAAACACAAATATATTACTATTCAACATAATACCTCAATATGCAAACTGCAGAAGAAAAACCAAAAGCATGAAATGAAAGGAAAGCAGTTGATTGTAAAATGCTTAACAATATTCGTTTCAGCTCCTTCTTTGTTGGCTTCCGACCTTTCATTAATAGAGTTAACTATATAATAAAATATAGATTTCAATTTGTATTACTTAAATATAATTGAGATATGTATAAAATAGTACCATGTATGTAGTAACATAAATTCGAAATGAAGCTTGAATTGAATGAATAAGTAAACCAGCACTAGCATCAGAACACGAAGCAACCCATGGATGCATAAATTCATGACAAGATGTATCAATTGTCTTTAAGATTAATTTACTAGACACTGCCATAGTATTATATAGACACGGCAATTATAATACAATATTATTCAGAACGACAGTTGTATTGAAAAACAATTAAGTAAACGTAATAATAATTATTTTAAATTCTTCAAACAAATTTGTATATATTTATATATAAATAAAATTTGTATTCGAAAAGTTATAATATTGACTGAAACATAAGACCTTAACACACGTCAACAGAAGCAAACTAGTATCTAGTAACTAACAAAGTAGCAACCATAGATAATTATATAAAAGCAACTGCAAAAAATAAAAGTGATCTTTGAGTTTTGACCCATGCCCTATCCGTTTTTTAATTTGCATGTTCCCTACTTTTACGTTTTATTATCTTTATCAGTAACAGAATACAAAAAATTACTTTATTATCTATGACAATAGTTGGAAAAAAGAGTTATCTAAAACTCATATAGATGGCAGCATACGTGACTACACAAGACATATTGTGCATGTTGATGTAGCTCACTTCTAAGCGCCACCGCACCGTTCGGTTTGGGGTTTGTTTAATAGTGCTCAGACTACAACCATGACGTCACTGAATCTGAGCGCTACGTCATCGATCCCCGCTCACAAACGCTTATCCCATCAATGTAGGGCAGCAAACGCTCACAAGCTAATCAAATGATAATAGATACGCCGAAATAAGTGATAACTCTTTGACTGTAATTTCACCTAATAATAAATTATTATTCTTTGTAGAATATGACCACACTTTTTAAACTACGATTTATATAAATTTATAGAAATAAAAATGTTTGAAGTACTAAACATTTTAACAATTTTTAAAATAACATCATTAGTCGTTACAATTATAGTACCTAGTGATAACAATTAAGAGTTGATAACTGCGATGATCGTACAATCAATATGCTTTTATTTACGTTCGTCTAGAGATCCACCTAGTAGTGCTATTGAGCTCTATGTCTAAACGATCCGTTCATGAACGTGAGCGTTGGTATAAGCACTGTAAACGGCTATGCGTGCTACACAAACGCACCCATTATGTTAATCAATTCCACCAGACTGCACTAGTACATTTTTACGTTTCATTTGGAATATTTGGGCATATTTAGTAAAAGTTTTTGTTTCACATGTGCTCACTCAACTAGTTTCTTGCCTCGAGTGCGGGAGTGCGTTCAGAAACGTCTTCCTGAGTAGCCGGCTATTGCTAGATTCGTTCAGAATGTATTTGGGGTGTGTCGGTGAATTAAAAAAATAGGTTAGTTCGTCTCCTTTAACACACTCCTGTAAGCTGTGAAACGACAGTATTATGTATGGTTCAAACTACTTCTTACTTTGCGCTAATTTATTTGATACCATTTTGACCTACTATAACACTTATTAAAGAATAAGGTTCATAACTGTTTATTGTTAACGTTTGATTTAATTTAATTTAAAAGGTTTCCTCAAGTTGTATTTGTAAGTGTATGAAATATACCATTACTAATTACAAAAACTAATAAATTGCACTAATTAAAAAATATTACTAATTTTAACTTAAGTTACTTAAGCTTTAAAACATTATTAGAATAATGTATAACAACATTTTCTATGTACTTTTCAAATTGAATTACAAACATGGCTACAATTCGGTATTATTGTTTATTATAAAACTTATTATAACAATTAATGATTATTAGTATCCTTAACTATTACTTTGTGAACGCCAAAACAATCTATTTCTAATAAAACTAAAAAAATACCTTTCGTAACTTGTTGATTCATTTAAATAAGGGGTTCTAAAATCGTTCTCTGGTAAATTCCTCAGAAATCGTAGATAACATTTCTGAACGCACAAAGATTATAAAAATTATAGTCTTTTTAATCTATGTAATCGCATGAGCTCGAGGCCCTTTATATTTTAGTTGATAATACATAAATAAACAAATTTTTTTTTGACAAATTTAATGTTGTAATATTTATACTTGATAATTGTAAAAATGATGTCAAGGTTGAAAACATAATTTTATGATTTTAAAATGTTTACAAACTTGGTGGAACTTGAAATTTCATAGTAAAGTGCTTGTTATTTTTCAACTGCAACAGTTCGTTTAAATGATGCGAGTTTGTTGGCGTAGGGGGAAATACCAATCTACAAATTTGGCGTATTCGTTTGGCAGGTTGTAAATATATATCATTTTTTGTTCCTTCTGGGCGACTGTAATTTAAACTTTTTTCTCTGAATTTAATTGAAATATTTCAATATTAAGTTTTCTGATATGTACCTAAAAATAGTTTTCATGTACAAATTCCGGGCAGAAAATGAACAAGCAGAGTTTTGTACACATTTATTTACAAGTGTGATTCTAAGCACTCGCACTTCATTAATAAATGGTCAATTAGGATGATAGTGTAATTTCCTAAAAACAAAAATATTGTCTTTACCCCTTGATATATGGCTAGTTACCAAACACCCATTGGTTAGATTTTCATTTCATATAACTAATTTGTAAAATAAATACAAGTACATTAAATACTCAATTATACAATAAAGACAAAGTGAACATTTAGAATTCTAATTTGTTATTGCAGTATTTATTACATATAATTTTATTGATATTAATAGTAATTAATACTTATGGTTTTCAGAATTTTTGTCCTTATTCTATAAAATAATTCTAAAATTGACCCATAAACCTAACCTAACCCAGTTACTTTGTGGAATTATGGCAACCCTATCTATGGTTTACATTACGATGGAGATAAGTATCAATATAAAAAAATAATATATAATGTATTATGATCCAAGAGATTTATCTACATTGTAATCTCTAAAATATAATATTATTTTCTTCTATTATTCATTAATCTATTCTGTATTCTGTTTTATCGGGTGCAACCTGTTTGTACCAGAATAGACAAAAAAGCAAATAAAATAAGACTGAAAATATGATTGAATCCTATTAATTAAGTACCTATATGTACTATAAAACCCGACTTTATTTTTTAAACTAAAACAATACAACAAAATTTTTATTTATTTTTTACAGCTTATAAATTTATTATAAAAAGAACACATATATCATCAAAAAGATTGTTATAAAACCTACAAGTAATACTTATAAGTATGCTATATAAGGTTTTGTCATCGTTATTTAAACCTGTATTCATTTAAAAATATAAATTTGTTCTCAAACCGGGACATATTGGTGTACGAACATTTATTTTGAGGACACCGATCCACCAAATCAAAAACCAGGGACAGTCCTAGTTTTCCGGGATGTATAGCAACCCTAATCATAGACCATAATTTCTTAAAATGTATTATAATTTGTCAAGACTAAGGTTATAATATAGATAAATGTTATTAAATGTTGATTTTTGACTTGGCAAAATAAATTGTTACATAAATTATTTTTTTTTTATTTTGGATAATAGCAAATTGAAAATGTTTTTACATTAATAACATCCTATGTTTAATATGATTTTAAATAGTTTTTTAATAACAAACTGATTACAATCATTTTCAAAGTTAAGGCAACAATATTTATAATCAATGTCTGTTGGTTATGGATTCTTGACAAATACAAATATTAAATCTTCCTTTTCCCTTAATAAAATGAATAGCAAATATTTTTTATATATATATAGTAAAATAGTAATTAAAATAATATATCCATTTTATTTCAATCCTTTATATATACAATAGATTTAATGAACATTGATAAAAATATAGTTAATAAATTATAAAGAAATGTATTAGGTTTATTTTTATCTGTAATAACAGAAATTATTTAAGAATATATTTATTAATTACAAATTTTATGATTTTGAGGTAAACCAGGAAAAATAAGTATTAAATTACACTTATTTAACTTTAAAACAGTAAAATTATAAAGTAATTAAAATAATAAATAAATGGTATGATAGAATAAGTATTAAACCAGAAAAAAACACAACTAACAAAAAAAAAAACATGGAAGGAAATTAAATTTTGAGATACAATAATGTTAATGAAAATATGAATGGTATTCTCCCAAACAGGGTAATGGACAATCATGCACTTCTTATGCTTTGTATTAGTTGAAATATCACTGAAAAAAAAAATGTATTACAGATACATAATTTTTAATTACTCGCAATAAATGAAACAAATATTTTATAAGATCACACTATATTATTTTTTTTGTAAATAGTAGTAACTAGACAAACAAAAAAATAAATCCTAAATAAGCGTGGTTTTCATATGGATATTTTAATAATGTACAAGTATTACGTCTTATATAATTATATATATATATATATATTTCATTATATCTATTCTTGATTAATGGTCTACTATATGACTTCTACACCTTCTCAAACATAAAATGTCTTTGGAAGTTGTTCAAAATAAAATTGTAGGTTTTCTTTATTACAGTTGCAATATACCAGTGTTCCTGAGAAAACCTTACACTCCTATTATGAATATCCTTTTTCTTAACTCACTTGAATTACATAGAATAAAACTTGTTTTATACTTTTTATATAACGTTTTTAATAATAATATTGATTGTCCCGAGTTCCTCAGTCATTTGTCCTTATTAACTCCAAATGTATCATCAGATATAATATTACATTCTATGTTCTCAATTAATGAACTAATTAGGTGATAAATTGTCTGATTTACTGCATTATGCAAATTAGAAAATAAATATAATGTATACTCCTTCTCTATTCATTTGTTATCTAGCTTTGAACAAAATTTAAATAATATTCTTTGTTCTATAGGTAATAATTGATGTTAGATCCTACACTTTTACACTAAGATTAATCCTTTCATTGAACAAAAATGTATTATTCTTGAGAAGTTAAATTTTTAACTTGTTCTATCTTTTGTATGGTTTTTTACACATTGTGCATTGTCAAATCTATACTATTTGTATCACTATAAACTATAATATTTTTTTCTTTCTCATAAACATTATGTAAATAGGGTTGTTTAACTCACTTTAATAATATTAAATAAATACAAATTTAATGAGATCAGTAATCTTAGTTAAAATTTAATCTGAATAATCAACAAAATAATTTATTTTTTAAAATTGCTTTGAGAAAATTCTCAACCTAAAATAAAAAAATGTGTTTAAGCATAAAAATTCTTTTAAAAAATTAACAATATCAATAATAATTTGATATATAATATAAAGTATTAGTATTCATAATAATACCATTGGTTTTATAATAAACAAATAAGCCAAACTATAGGATTTTTTTGGCTGACAATGGTGTACATCACGGATGGCCAAATGGTCAATCACGATCGACCCAAAAATCACAGATGATTTAAATGTGGATCTCCATTTTGCTAGAATTTATTTGTATGTGATTAGTAGATAAATAGCAATTACTGATCATTTCTAATTTAGTACATTATTTTTATTTTGTTGTAAACTTATCAAGTTACACAATTCAACAGATTTTATCCTAGCAATTATATTTGCAATAATATTATATTAGCCTTAATAGTCTTAATAATAGTGTGATGAATAACGTTATTTAACTATACATATTTTAGTTTTATTATTTTGTACATGAATGTGTATTTTTAATACCTATTATGTAATTTATAATTATGCATTTTTGTTAGGAAGTTAATCCTCAAAAGAAAAAATATATTTTTAGTAGATCCCTACGAAAGTATTTAGCTACCCCCTGGTGTACATTGTTATAATGTAGATAGGTGGTAACATCCACATCCTGTTCCACATTCACCAGGAGATAACTGTTTTCTAATAAATGTATGTTACTATTATTATTATTTTATAAAGCACAGTTTATCGGCATATTATGAAAATAATATTAATATCAATAAATTATAATCATCTGCCTATATAGTATAATCACATAAAAATTACATTAAAATAATATTTTTACATATTGCAATTTTTACATTTTTATATAAATATATACATAAGAAACACATCTTAATATTCTTGCTTGAATAATGTTTACTAAACAATTATTCTCAAGCATTTTACAACACTAAAATGTAATACAATTCCTTATTCCTAATTAGTTTCAATTACCTAGTTTAATAGTTTCAAAATAATTATAATTTTGAACAATTTAAATATATAATGAATTGTATTACATTTTAGTGTTATAAAATGCTTGAGAATAATTTCTTAGTAAACATTATTCAAGCAAAAAACTAAAAATAAAAATAGTTGATATTAGGCAAACATAATACATACCTGAACCACAAACAACAAACAAAAATAATGCCAGTAGCCAAGGGCTAACAGGTGTCTTATTTTTTTCGGATTTCTAAAACATGATTTGGAAAATTAGTTGGGTACAAAAATACAAATATTTTTTAGCATAATGTTTGTGTTTCCTTACTGTTGATTTAGGAACATTCCCTCGTTGAGTGATATTTTTACTGGCCTTTTCGTTAGCAATCCTCATTCTTTGTTTAGGAGCCATTTCGCCAAATATTTAGCTATTTATTTATGATTACGTGGCAATGTAAACAGTCTTGAAGGAATGTATAGTTGATGAGCGTGGTATGTCTAGTACTACTGTTATACTAGTGAGCAGTTAAGTGAATGCAAGATGCAAGGTTTAAACAGAACGGTTGAAATATCAAATACGTGTGACTTAGTGCGTAATGATTAAAAGTGGCACTGTAATGTACAAGTGTTCTATAATCTATAATAGTAGTGTCGCGTACTCGTGTTGGCAATTGGCATATTGTGGAGTTGGAAGGAACGATAAGATGCCGACGTGGGCAGATAAACATCAGTTTGACCAAACAAATAACTCATGTGTTAGATGCTATTGATAAGGAAATTTGTTTTAATATTTTACGACGCCTAAGTTTAGCAGCTTGACTAACATTGATTATAATATATATCTGTAGCTTAGATCATATACTATGGATAGAGCAGGTTAATGACTAAATAATTTAAAGGGGGACACGTATAAAGTACGAAAATATTTTGTTAGAATATTTTATCAAAAAAATAAACAATCCGACAAATATTTACGTCAAACCGTATTTGTAAAGTAAAATATTTTGGTCGAAAGTATATTATCAGAATAATATTCGGTACATATATTTTTTTAGAATAGTATTTTAGTAGAAAATGCCTATAAAGGTGATAACACTGTTATCTCACGTCATCTGTTTACCGCTGAACATTGGTTTATGGTGTACTGATTGGGTAGTTTTCTGGTTTGCCATCCGTTTTGTTACTAATCAACAAATCTTGTTGATGTCATTCAATTCGTAATTTTAAAAAAAATCCGTAGGGAGAGGTTAAAATTTGTTCGGTTGTATGAAGATTACTATTCTTATCAGACGAAGAATAGACTGTGTGCAGTCGATTGTGGAATGGGTATTATTTACAACCATTTAGCTACTTACAACTTATAATATTAGTCTAAGACCATGCAGATTTCATATTTTTACAGGGATCCATAACAATTTAAATTCCTAAAATGTATAAATGTAGAAGTTGGCAGTATTGTATGGTGGTTTTTTTCGGGAGGCGTTTTGTCGAATTTTGGTCCGTGGATAATTATCGTGTGGTTTTACGTTGGGAAGTTATTTATCGTGCTTCGTCCCCCTCCCCAGTTATCATTGATCGGCATTCTGCATCCGTGTTTCCGTAAATATTAAATTGATACTAAATTAATAGATAGTTTTGGTAAATAAGTCATAAGAAAAGTGAATCAATTTCTGGTCAAGTATTACATGGTTTTATAAATTTAACAAATTTTCAATTAGTCAATTTTAATAGTACATAAGTTTTAAAATTAACTCAATTAATTAAACCTACGAATTATGTACATGTCAGAATTGTTCAATTTGATTCATTATAAATAATTAAACTATAAAAAGTGAGTGGTTATCATTAAAATAATAAAATGGGTGGCAAAGGATCAAAACATGATCATATAGATCCATTAACGCAGGATGAAAATGATGCTATTGACAGATTGATGAGCTACAAAGAAATTACAACATTTGATGATTTGATACATAAATGGACTTCCTATTTGACACCTAACATGAATGGTCATTTGAAACAAATGATAGCTACAACCAAACCGTGCAGACAGCGTGTTGTACATGTTTATAGGTGTTTAACAATATGTGAATTATATCATGCATCTTATCTAAAATTAATGACAATGGTACTCTCTAAATCAAATGTTCAGTTATATACAACTGATTTATTAGAAACCATAATTCTTTGTTTGAAAGATACTAATGAATATGCCTACTGGATCCAAATTGGAGCTAAATCCCATACCACTCATCAACTTGCTTCACAATTATCTAAAAAAGGTTTGTCTGGGGATATCAATGCATGGTTACAGGGTAACACTCTTCTTGCATTGTTGCATAAAGCATTAATCACAACACTATACTTTGTTCCACATAAATTAAATTTACTTCCATCTATTGATATAAATCAAAAATATAAACAGTCATTCAAGACCATTTTGGATGTTGGATGGATAATGTTCATAAAAAACAGTTTGCCTGTTGAATGCCAAGAAAATTGGCGTTTATTATTTTCATCATCTTCTCACGGTGAGAGCTTTCAATCATTGAGCTCTGCTATTATTGACCAAGGGGATACAATTTTAATCCTAAGAGATCATATTGGTAATGTCTTTGGTGGATATGCTTCACAGCCATGGTTACTAAAACCCAAATTTTATGGGGATTCTAGCAGTTTTTTGTTCTCTTTGCATCCCAATTTAAATATTTGTAATGCATCTGGACATAATGATCACTATATGTATATGAATAATGGTCAATACACTTTACCTAATGGCATTGGAATGGGCGGGCAGTTAGATTATTGGGGTTTATGGTTGGATGCAGAATACGGAATTGGGCTGAGTAATGTTTCGTGTTCAACATACAGTGATTATTCAATGTTATCAGCAGTGAAAGATTTTAAGATTGATGCATTGGAAGTATGGTGTGTAAAAGAAAAACCAATTAATGATGATGTAGAGGAAGAAAGAATACAAACTAAATCAAATCGAGATGATTGGGATGTGAAGCTTTTGGAAATGGCTGGGCGAACAAAGTATTCTGATGGATTAAAAGAAGAACATGATGAAACATAAATTCATAAGTAACGAGATTTTTTTAATTAAATTTTTTATAAAGTACTCAAATTATACCGGTTTTTATTTTGACAGATTTAAGTTTTACTGAGCCGATATACTTTTGTATTATATTTTGTTTTATTTATTTTGATTTTTATGTTAAGTATAAATCATTAATTGATTAATATAATAATTATTTCAAGTAACAAAACATTTATGATTTTTTTTTTTATTTGAATTTTATTGTCATGCCATAATAACTAATAAATTATTGTTTATAAGTTTAGGTACACTAATCAAAAGAAAATTAAGAATAGTTCTCATTTATTTTCAAAATAAGAATTAGATAAAGTAAATAAATAAATGAATCAATGTATTGCCTAGAGTATTATAGTAAGTGTATTATATGACCAGTTTCGAATTGTAAATTCATCATCGGGTATACCACAGTCAAAATGTACAACGTGAATGAATATAAAAAATTGAATGATGGAATACATAGAAAAATTTAATTATACAAATTGTTCGTTTTACATAGAATATAGAAATAATTTATTTTAATAGGAGAGATTATTTAAAATTAGTTATTATTAAACATAGATATGTTAAAAAATAAATTGTTTGGTTATTATTTATTATTTAAAATGTATTAATACAAGACAGTGGCGGATTTAGATTCTTGAGAGCTTGTATACAATTTTTCTGTGAAGGCTCTATTAATAAGACAGAATTTAAAAAAAACTCAGAATTTTGTCATTCTCATGTTACATCTTTTAGTTATAAAAATAATATAACTAACGAATTTGTTAAAATTCTGAAAAATTATACAAATAATGTAAAAATCGCTTTTAAGACTACTAATGATTTTAATCAAACATATAAACAATATAACTAAAAACTTCACAAAAAATCCCCCTTCTTTAGAAAATGCTGGTATATATAAACTTAAATATAACTGAAATAAATTCTATATAGGTAAGACATATACATTTTAAAATAAGATATAAAGAACAAATTTTTGAAATAAAATTAAAAAAGACTGCTCTTAATTCAAATTTTTCTAAATATATATTAAGAAATAAAAATAAGATAAGTTTTGATATTAATACAGACTTAGAAATATTAAATACCCAAAATATCATTTATATTAATTCGGATTTTGAATAATTACACATAAACAATGAAATAAAGAAAAATAATATCTTATATCAATGCATTTTAGATAATAAATAATCAAATAATTTATATTTTTTAACATATCTGTATCTAATAATAACCCATTTTAAATAGTTGACTATTACAAACTGCAAATTGGACTGAAATTGGTTGTATAATACTCCAGGCGACGCATTGATTCATTTATTTATTTTATTTGTATATATATATATATACATTTTTTATTTGTATATTTATTTACTTTAATTATTTTTGAATATTAACCATTTTAATAATTATGTTTTTACTTTATTATTTTATTATAAAAATTAGATTCTTTATATTTAAATACAATACTTATTCAATAGCTATCTATCATGTTATCTACTTTAATTTTATGTTGGGTTAATGATGAATTTTGATAAAACTATTTCGGAGTGGTTGTTAAGCAGCCCAATGTAATGTCACAAATCAAATGATGCCACAAATTAAAATTATAAGATGCGGATCAAAGTACCTTTTCATTGATTTTCTTGAGTCTCACCGTGTGCAGCAAGACACCTAGCGTTTTAGAAGGTAATCGGCATAAATTTGAACTAAGAAAGTAATACCTACCGGCTACCATTAATTATATTGTTCTGTCTTCTGTGATAATATGTTCCTTCTTTTACTCTTCTGAGTTATAATAATTATTATTTATTATAATTATAAATTAATAAAATATAGTAAAGTCAGTTGAATGAATAGGCTATACAATTTAAAAAAATGTAACTAAATATTTATTAGGTCCACTAATTTAGTTGATTTACATTGTAAGTTTAAAAAATGCATACATATTTGAACAAATCTGTAATTACAAATTAATTTTGATAATTTTTTTTATTATTAGGTATATGATGTACATGGTCACACAATCTTTGTCTCTGTCTACTCAGGGGTCTCTTTTTGTTTGGTTTCCATGAGGTTATTTTATTTAATAAATTTCATTAGTCGCGTCAGACATGTCCTGTTCGTCTGATTTTTTTGCTCATCATTACTGTTATTATGTCCGATTGTTTGTTTAGTCTATTCAAGTCGTCATTAGTTCTACGTTCGTATTCATTGGTTTCCTCATTCTTTTTAGGCCAAATATTTATCTTAGCACTTCCCTTTTAAATATTTCTAACTTATTCTCAACAGTTTTTGTTGAGTACCATGCCTCACATGCGTTCAATGCAATAGCCAAAGTACTTTATACATTGTTTTTATAGTAAAGCAAATTAATAAAATGTAACAAAATAAAACAATAATATCAATTAAATCCTATTATTTATATTAAGCACTATGTTTACAATTTATTTACTATAGTATCAACAACAAATTGCTTAAAACGAATGGCATTATAAAAGTCTTGAGGATTAATTTTAAATTTAACACAGAAATTTACAAAAACATAATGGTCCCAACTGGGCAAAAGCTGTTTTTAATTAATATTACATTTTAATATTAATATTAATATTTTTTCTAAATCTTGTATTATGACTATGCGTATTTGTTAAAATAATAGTATTTTTATACTTAAATATTAGTATACAAACAAATAATAAATGAAGATTGGTAAGACTTGAAAGTTTTTAATTCTTTATATAGTAGAATAGTAGAGTTAAACCATAGCTTATTGAATAAGAACTTCATGAGTTTAATGTGGTCTCTAATTTAATAGTATGGGTTTTATAAGCTGAACCTCGGATAGCTATGCCATACAATACCTACTATGAATTGAACTAATACTTTGTATACTATAATTTTAAGTTTATTACTCAAACTATTTTTAAAAATATAATATTAATAAAAAAAACAAAATATTAATATTTCGTATTTAATTCTAGCACTGATGATTAAAGTATAAAACTTGATTTTTGTCAAACATAAATTTTATTTTTATAAATACAATTCTATGGTATAATAGGTATACGATAAAAGATTGATAGTTTGACGGAGAAAGACTTCATGAAAGTCTACAGATTATAAAAAATGCTAGGAATCGACTTCTTGAGTACAACGGAAAAGTCGCAGATAAAGTTAAAAACAAAATATCTCTGGTTTTACAAAAAAATAAAGGATTTAAAACTCTACAATCAATAAATAAAATATTAAATGGCGAATCGTAAAAATTTATTACCAATGTATATATATTTAAGACTTTCAAGTCTATTCGTAATTGGACATNCACTATTGAATGTGAATTATAAAATTTATTTCCAAATTATTTTATTTTATTTTATTTCTCAATAATATTATATTAAGACAAACAGCCAATCACTAATGTATTTTAATAAATAAATATTTTTTTTGTAACTATATTTTTGTGTTTATCTTATAAAAATTTAAATGCATATTTTACAATGTTTTATTGCATACAAATCCTAGCCCTGCTCATTACAAATATACTGTAATTTTAACCATTTGATACCTGTTTGTAAGATATGACTTGAAAAGCTTAGTTCGACACCTTTAATTCCGCAGTATTTTAATTTTTTGATTAAGATATCATGGTCAAAAGAATCAAACGACTTTTTTAGATCTAAAAAACATCAACTACTTGTTTTTTTGCATTTAATTGATCTGATACAACTTTTGTGGTATTTCAAAGTGTGCCTGTAGTATATAGATTGCTCCTAAATCCTAATTAATTCAACAACAATAATATCTTTGACTAAAAACAATAAAAATATATTCTAAAACAATTTTATTAAATTTATAAGTGAAAAAGAAAAAATTGTTTATTGATTTGTAACACTTAATATTAATTTTTCAAACGATGAACTTTTAAAATATTTATGTAGTCTAAGTTTCAATATTAAACATTAATTATTTTTCCTGTATTATTATATAAATTATATTTTTTTTCTGATTATAAATTAAATTATATTAATATTATACATTTATTGAACGTAATAACATAATACAAACATTTTTAAAGTCACAGGAAAAAAATTTTCCCTGAAGTAATTTTCCGTGTATAAAATTATGATTGAGGACGATTATCCTCATACATTTCGTGGGGACCAATTGACTTTAAAAGACTGATGCCGTACCCTATTCTGTAATTTTATCAATTATCATAATTTATTATCACCTTAGATCATAATACCATATGATCTAAGATTATTACATTTGTGATGTGCTTTTTAGTGAGTAAAGTTCTTACAGTCCATGGATAAGATACTCGGCTTTGTTCTTGAAAAATTTATGTGAGCATTTTATATCAAACAATCTGATTAATTATTATGAGCATTATTAATAAAATTCGACGATTTGTATACTACTTACCTGGAAAAAAATTTGGATATTATAGGTTTGTAGATATTTTATTATATCAATAAATTATATTTATAAGTAATCATTAATAATTAATTATATTTAAAAATAATATATTGTAGGGCTATCCCAATATTTTTTATTGCTGGGGCCGGATTAGAATATTTAATGATAACATGGCGTCCATTTGGTATTAATTTCTACGAAGTATATAAACGTAAAGAAGCAGAAAAAATAGCTGCCAAAAGAATAAAAGAAGAAAAAAACTAATGCCTGGAAATATATCTAAGGTGGCATATGTGAAGTTTTCACTTATAGCTTTAACCTCTATGATGTTTGGATCACAACTTGTACATAATAGATATAAGCCACTTGATGATTTAGATGAATATGTAGAAAAAGAAATTGAAAAACTTAAAGCCACCAAGGATTTGGGATTATAATTAATTAACTGACTTAGTTTAAAATTGTATTATCAGTAACAGAGTAAATACACAGTAAATAAATAAAATAATTTTATAAAAAAATTACATATTTATTTTTTATTTTTAAATTTGTTTAAAAAACATTAAGACTAACATATTTGATTGAAAGAATTTATGCATGCGTTTATATATATTTTGGTTTTTTTTTTATAAATATATTTATACAATTTTAATAGTAGCTGACAATTGTATTACAGGGTTAATTAATGGTATTATGTAAATACAGATTGTATTATTTTAGAAAGATTTTACTGTCAAATAACAGGTAAAAAAAGATATACATTTTAACATATATTTTATAATTGTCATAAACTTAGCAAACATATTATTTTAGGTTCCAAATAGAAGTAATCAGGTAAAAATGAAGTAAATTTTATTATGAACATAAACTACATTTTTCAGTGTACATCCATTAAAAAAAAATTAAATATTATGTAAATAGTGTCAATCATTAATGTCTATTGTTAAGAAATCAATTTTTTGTGCTATTAAACTTAGTTAATTATTTATTGTCGGCTTAAAAATGCACTTCAAGATTTAATGAATTTGTTGAAATTACCTTAAAGAAAAGAATATTAATATTACAAATGAAGTACCATATTTATTTTCATTCCAAAAAAGCTTAAAATTACATGAGTAGTACCATGAATTCATTGAAGTAAATTTTGTTATTAATCACTAGCCACATCACAACACCTAAACGTAAAACAAATTGTTATTATAAAAAGGAATGAATTTCTGGGGAGAAAAATGACATAAATTATAAAAAATTATTAGGACAAATTATAAATCAATTAATATCTAAATTTCAACATTTGTAAAAAAGTATTGCACAGAAACATACTAAAATGAACTGTAATTAATATCAGAAGACAGTCATTGAAGAAATGATTGAAGGTAGGTAATATATTATTTTATTTAATCTACACAATTATACCTACATAAAAAAAAAAAAAAAACAAATAATTTTATACATATAAAAAAAAATGGATCAATAATCCCAAAGGTCAATGATATTCTAAATTATTTTAAAAAGGCTAAACTAACAGTTTTGAATTTAATATTGAATAAGTTAAGTGTTTTTTATATAGTTGTATTATGTACTGTGTGCATTTTTATTAACTTTAGACAGGTGGGTATACTAATCTAAAATCATATCACTACAATACAGATACTATGGTAATCAAACGCCTGATCTAAGGATCAGGAATTAAAAAAAAAACATGAATTTAATGAGTGTCAAAATGTCTATTTTACTGATTCCCATTCCCACAATTCCATGAATCAATTGGATTCTAGACTGCAAGTGATGTGTGAGAGAATATTGAGTTAAGAAATGCTGCACATTTGGTATCATATTAGTAAAATATAAATCCTTGAGGAGCCTACATTGTCAAGTTACTTGACATGTAAAATCAAAATATTTAGGATTTTTTAACTCTACATTATCTCTTATCATAACACAAACGCTAGCAGTCTAGAATCCAGTTGATTTGCAAGTCACTTTGAGGATTCTATAATAAGTTGTTAGACACCCATAATAGTACTGAAGATATGTAATTTTTCAGGAGATACTACATATATTTATATTAAAAAACCATTTATTTTTTTACGACTTATCTATATATTGTGTTGGTAGTAAATAAATAACCTTGTTAGATGTTATCTATCCCTTTAATTAGTTAGAAATATTAATAGTGAAAAAATTGTATAATACAAAGCACATGGTAATAAACAAAGTAATATTACATTTAATTAATTGTAAGTTAAAGAACCTAATAGAATATTGATTATATGGCATTCAACCACTCCCTGTAGCTCTACCTGTCATCAAATCCATATAATATGGGACAAGAAGATAAATTAATAAACATTTAAACCTCTTAATATGCAAATTTTTCTATTTATTAACAAGGTTAATTAATATATTTATAACCATGATTTGATAAAATAAATATTTGTCCATAATTTTTTTTCTATTTCCTTGAATTTCCATTTTAAATTTTCAATTTGAAATTCTCTGTTTTTTTCAAGTTTTCTAAGTTTTGTCTTAATTATGCTTTAAAGTTATAAGTACAGATATATTAACTTATGGAAGATGGAACTATATTGTAGTATTTGACCATTACTCTAAGTGATTAGAACCAATTTGACTCAATAAGAAGACGGCTAAGGATATTATTTTGCACTTTAAAAGCATTTTCAGCACACATGGTTATCCAAAAATTATTTACTCTGACAATTAACCATTTAGTTAAAGTGAATTCAATAGTTTTTGGTAATATAAATAATATGAAACATCTAGTCCAAGGTATTTTTAGTTAAATGGGATGGCAGAAAGAGCAGTACTTACTGCTAAACAAATGTTAAATAAGAAAGAAAGCAAACTTTGAAAAAAGATGTTTTAGACATATTGCTTAAATATAGATGTACAACTATTCCACACTTTTGCTTGTCACCTTGTGAGCTAATAATGAATAGATTTATAGATTGCTAAGAAAGCTAAGTTTCCAATCGGTGAGAGTAATTTGTAGGTACCACAGTCGTTTCCAAAATTTTATTTAGTAATTTCCAACTATCCAAAATATGGCATGTTATAAACTTAAGTAACTATTGTTTGCCATAGATATCCAAAAATCAACAGTTAAACATTTATTAAGTATATTTTTCAAAACTAAATTTAATTTCTCCCTTTTAACACTTTGCTTTGTTATAATTTTGTCATTCTATATGGGACAATATATTCTGGCATAGTCATATGCATGAACTCAAAATCCTTTTTTTCGAGTAAAATACAATTCATTAAATTTCTATGAAAAAAATTAATTTTATTTTTGTATAAGCAATTTCTTTTCAGAAGCGCTTATATTTTACATTTTCCAGTCCTTATCGTTATTACAGAAATTACGGGTTTTAATAGGAGATATCCATATATGATGATAGGAAGTGGTATGTTTAAACATTTGTAGTTGAATATCAGATTATTATCATTATATTACACATGTATATTAGCTTTAAAGGATTAATATCATTTTATATTTTAATTTTTATCAATAAAATACCTCTTTTTAAGATTTAGCTTGAAATTTTATTTGAACACTTGCCCAATGTAAAATATCATGGGACATCACTGGTATTGATGGATATACCACAGAATAGATGAAATATTTTGTGGATATCTATCACTGAAAAAAATGAATATAAAGACATTTTTAAAAACAATAAAACTCCGTAAGAGGATATGATAGGATCTGAATTATAAAAACAGCAGGAGAACTAATAGTTCAAGATAAATAGAAACTGATCAAAAAGATATGACAACATAAACAAATATAGGAAGAGTGGATGATAGCAGAAATATGTCCTATATAAATAAATATATTGCTACTATAGCTGTAGATTTATAGCCGTTATCACTACTCAATACAACATAATGTCGTCTTAAATAGATCAAATGTGACTGAAATCATAGACATAGTAACCAATTAATAAATAATTAACATATCTATGACTGAAATATGAATACCAGTATGGCTTAAAATCAAGGAAATCTATTATCAACTATGTTCATGTTAAGACAATTCAAAATAAATTATTACAAATACAATAAACTCTTCCATATATATTTCAATCAGAAGAAGATTCCACAAAAAAAAAACTACTGTGGAAAAGCGTTGAAAGTTTTAGTATACCATCAAAATTATTTAGAATGGTTCTAACCATTAGTCTAACATTTGTAGATAAATCAACAGGAAAAATCTAATTTAAACAAATCAATATTCAGAAAAATTTAAGGTAAATATGACAAAAACAAGAGGTTACTATGCTAAAAATAGACTTTAATATTGTTCTGGAATAAATAGTCAGAGAAAAGATTCAAGATACAACAAATGATAATATTATCAATGAGAAAGAACATGTAATATTAGTTACACAGGACATTAAAAAATAGACATTCTCAATATAAAACAAATAAATCAACACCTTTATGAATGAAGCTGTCTCTTTTGATCAGAGAGATTTCTGGAAGAAAAGTTGTTCATATACAGAAAAAATAAAAAAATAAACACACATTATAGTAAATCTGTTGAAGAGCGACTGTTTTACATTTAGGTTCTGGAGATAACCAAAGTTAGAAATGCTAAACATACATTTTAAAAGTATTTGTTATTTATTTAAAATATTAAAACACTTTATAATAATTTTTGAAGATGGTACTCGTCTGAAAAGGTGTCGGCAGCCGGTAATTACACCACAGAATAAATTAAATCTATCCTGTATATATACTCTTTACATCACAATTAGATCTGTTACGCATTTTTAGACAATGACATGTTGTCGTGCAACTAGGCGATAATATTCCCACGATAGAGCTTATGTATTTTGATCCTTGAATTCTTATAATTGGTTTTAGAGATACCACCATGGGTATCATGATTATTATCTATAAATTATACCAGTGTATATGTATTAAATCAATATAATAGGCACAGTTTCTTTGTCGATCTATACGTGGGCAACTCTATAAATTAAATCTGAGATTTTGTCCAGGCTGAGGGCGGATTTGATAACCTGTTCTTGACCAGTGAATGTAAACTTGATACTCAGGTGGCCACTGTGAGGAAAATTTACCTTAAGGTACAGTTCACTTAGGATTGCTTCTACTCACAATATATCTTTCCTTCCTATTATATTGTATTAAAATTAAATATTATCAAAGGCGAGAGACAGTGCCTGTTACAAATCTAATAGATTTCCTACTCCATTAAAAATCTAAAATTATAGTTTTGAATAGGTTAATAGTTTTAAATACCTGGGGGTATAGCTTAACAGACATAATGATTATTATGAGAAAATATGATTACAAAATATACTAATAAAGGCTGAAAATAGATAATATTTTGAATTTCATAAAAGTTTTAAGTTATTTATTTAAGTTAAAAATAAAATTGTAAAAAGTTTTAGTTTTATATCCATGTGAAATGCGGCCACTACAAATTAAGACAAGAAGCATATATTTAGTCCAAAGAAAATGAGCTAATAAGTGAATATGAAATTAAAAGAATGCTAAATTAAAATATGTAAAAATGGTATCTAAACCATTAACAAATTATTCACCTGTTAAGGTCATAGTAGTTTCACACAGTTATTGATATTTATCAGATAAACTTGGGTATGCACAATTATTCTACGATTATAATTGAAATTTTAAAAAAACAATTGTAATAAATTAATTTCTATTTATCATACTAATATAAAACTAATCAATAGTAAAAGATTATTTAAGTATACCTACCTTTTTCCAAAATAATAAGTAAAAAAAAAAAAATAAAAAACCACTGTTTAATCTATTTATTTTTTTGGGGAGATTTTTATATTTTTTCATTATAAATAAATGTATTATTTTTGATATTCATAGAAAATATCATAGCTCAATTTAATATGAGCAATAATATACAAAGATATTTATAGTTTTACAGAATTTAATTAGCCTAGAAGTTCTAAAAAAAAAAAGGCTTAACATCTCAACAATTTATATCTACCCTTACAGACCTATAAATACACAGTATGTAAATGTACATGTAAAATTTAGTTTGAGAACAACTCAAATAAACTAATTAAATAAGATGGTGGAAAACAATTGACTAAAAGTAAAATATATGCTGTGAATAAGTAATAAGTACTTAGTTCTATTAAGTATAGAATCATTATACTTAGAATAGATTTAGTAAAACAATGGGTAATAATTAGTTATATTGAGATCAATATTTTTACCAATCATAAGTTAAGGCAAAAAAAAGTAATAATAATAATAATAATAATAATAATATAAATATAATATCGCACATCAGTAAGTTACATTCTGCACTTATAATAGTCTGCAAGGGTAGAAACAGTCAAGATTTTACATTATTCATACTATGTATAATTATTTTATAATTTACTTATTTATAAATCTTAATTTACAGATTATATATTGCCCTTATAAATATGTATATTTATTTACAGCGAGCTTATATGTTATTTAAACATGCTAATTAAAAAAAAAAGAAAAAAAAACTCACAACCGTTAATTTCTAATTTGTTAGGTTTTATTTCGATAATTTTTCTCATAAGAAAATTTCTTTTTAAAAAAATCCAAAATTTGGACAGTTTTTTCTCAAAAATTTACTTATAAAGTACAACTATAATTATTTAATGATTTCATTTTTATAGAAATTTCGTCCTTTTCAAAAGAATTAATAAATTTAAATTACCTTCGAATTATGGAAGACTATGCCTACAACTTTATTAATACTAAACTTATGACACAGTTGTCAGACATTGGACGGAGGTAAACTGTATCAGTGAAGTCTATCGGCTTGGTTGCGGTTCATTAGCAGATGCTGCTGCTGCAGTAGTTGGATCATACTCCATAACTTCTTGATAAATCAGCTCTTTCCATTGATCAACAGTATGTTCACGTTCATCAACTGAATGATCCCATGGTCCTGGTGCTGGTGCATTTACTTCACTTTCATCGTACCAAACATTGATATATGGATGTAGCAATGCCTCGTCAACAGATATACGTTTTTCTGGATCAATTACTAACATTCGTGACAAAAGATCACGTGCTTGACTTGCTATAATGTAATAATGTAAATTCAGTTAATTTAATATAGAATACAAATTAAATATTTATTTATTTTTGTCATTAATATTAATTGCAATACCTTTAATATTTTAAAAAATAATAACTAATTGTTAATGTCCATAATAAAAAAAAGTTATTAACACTTATTCATTGCCGCCCTTTAAACTTTAGAAATTAATAGCATTAAATCCAACAATTAAGTATGCTTAATTTATATTTGGTAGTAGGAATGAAAATTGTATATCAACTAATTTAAATTTAATAGATACATTATTCAACTATATACAATAATAAGATCTTCATAACTTAGATGAACAAAATTCAAAATGAATCAAGGTAAACTCCCAATCCATATGAATTGCTTAAATAATAAAAAAAAAAACCATTTTCAAGATGATATTCGCAGATGCTGTTGAACAGTTTGTAAAAATAAAAATAATAATATTTCATTGTTATCGTTCATAAATAAACAATGCCCTAATAAATTGTATAGGTAACTATAGATTTGAGCAACTTGTAGAAGTACAATGTTTACATATAACGCAAATTTATCATATTATATTAATTATTTTCTAAAAAAATAGAGTCAAAATGTAAAATTCAGTACTTTTTTTTATTAATAATTAATATTAATTTAGTAATTTCATTTTACTTTGTTTGTGTACTTTTAAATACATATAATATATTTTAATATAAAAATAAATATATACCTTTTAGTTTATTATGTTCAGAAGAATCTGATGGAAACAGTACATCAGGGAATAAACGATCAAATGAATAACCTGGATAACGAGGTCTATTTTCGACATAATTTCTTACAGTCGGTTGCAAGCGTCTCATAAATTCTTGTGATGGCGTACCCAATTGTTCTATAGTAATAATTGTTATTTTAATAATAAATATTATCTATAGGTCTAAATTCGTTATCATTTAAAAAATATTTTAACTAACCTATAATTTTATTCCATTGATCTATATGGTCTGTTCCAGGAAAAAGTACACCTCCTCTAATCATTTCACCCATAATACAGCCAACTGACCAAATATCTACATTTTCTTTATAACCCATGCCTAGAATTACCTAAAAATAAATATAATTTTATTAGGTAACTTTATTTATGATAAATTATAATACAATATTACTTCAGGAGCACGATAGTATCTAGTAACAACATACGGTGTCATCATAAATGTAGTTCCAGCTGTTCTAGCTAATCCAAAATCCAAAATCTTTAATGTGCAGTCAGACTTTACAACAATATTACTAGGTTTCAGGTCCTAAAATATCATGTGTTATACTAAAATGTAAGTAATTAACTTAAAATATAATTAAATATTTATAATACAAACCCTATGAATAATTCCTGCTGAATGTAAATGCTTAATACCACATAACATTTGATATAAAAGATAAGACATTCGTTCATGATCAAGATCCATTTGAATCACCTGACATAGATTAGCATCCATTAGTTCCATTACCAAATATACATCTTGAAAATCATCTAATGTCCTTTGTGGAGTAAATGCGTTTAGTAAACCAATTATCTAATAATTGGAAACAAATTAATATTTATTTACACAAAATAGTAAAACAAATTATATATATTAATTAAATACTTGGATATTAGTTAATTGTAATTTATAATGCTTACATTTTTATGATTAACTAGTTTCATAAGTTTGAACTCTCTATATGCTCGTTTTGCATGTGTAACATTTTGAAATGGCCTGGAAAGCTTTTTAATAGCAACACTTTGTTGTGTTATAGTATCCATGGCCGCACTAAAAGAAATTAAAAATTTGTTTTACCTAGTACTATAAAAAATATTTTAGTACTTACACCACCATGCCCTGAGCACCTAAACCTTTTGGTACAAGATCAACATATCGTCTGGGAACTGAAAATTCAGTATCACCAAATACCAAAGTATAGAACATATCAGCTACTTTAGTCATGGTGTCTGGTGTATTTTGAGGTCTTTGGACAAACCTTGATTGTGTTCCAAGCATTTTGTGGATAAACTCAAAATCAACTTTACGAAACACAAAAATAAAAAAACAAAAATAGTGCAACTACAGAAACAAAAAATGTAACTTTAACACATACTTATAACAATATATGTTCATGCGATCGTGCTTTATGAAAAATGGCAAAAATTATAATTTTTAACAAATACTAAGAACTAACTACAGCACAATTTGTGCTTTTAATCATATTTATATACAGTTTAAAATGTATGTAATATTTCAGATAAATATATGAAAAAACCAATGTTTTACAACTATTTTACAAGAAACTCGCATCATATGTCATCTACAAGAACGCTGATTGCATTTTATGTTATCTACGTCTCAGGCGATAAATGTGAGTCGGATGTTGACAGTGTGCATATATGTCTATATCAGAAGTATAGTTATATATATTTAATTTCGGGATAAACTAGTTTTTTTTACTTTACACCAGATGTGTTTAGTCTTTAAAATACCTATATACATGTATATATTGTGTTATACAGTATGCAGATACAGAACATTAAAGCTACTCATTTAGGGATTTTTTTTTTTTATTTTTTGCAAAATTTTGTTTTCACAATAATAAGAATTAAGTCGTTTTTAGATGTAAAAAAAAACTCAGAACAGGATGGAGTAGATTTCAACTGTGGTAAATACATTTTTGGTTATAGATAGCATATGACGAGAGTTCCTTTTACTATATGAAACTGTGAAAGTTTATGGCTAAGTGGCATTATAATTTAATACTAATATTTTGTAAGGACGTGTAAAATTGTTCAATATAATTTGTATTTAATAACTAAAATAACAAGATTTAAATGATTAATAAATCTAATATTACTAATAAAATATGAAGACTAGAAATCATTAACGGGCTGAGCCAAAAAAATAAATATAATATTGAGTTAGGTTTTAAAAATTAAACTATGTGCCATCATCAACAACCTATACATATTGCTATGTGCCACGATCTTAATAGTAGTGAGATAAGGCCTGATAAAATGAGGCGAGAGCTATGTGCCGGAGCCTGAGGTTATAGCAGGAATAATTTAAAACCAACTTTTTAGCAATTGGTCCATTATTGATTTTTATTCTTCATATAAGTTTTACCATTTTTAATGAGCAAAAATAATTACATAATACAATGTTATTTCAAGAACTAAAAGTATTTTTTAACTAAATAAATTTAAAAATAATAATAAAAAAGAATGACATAAATGCATATTCAGTCTGTTCAAAACTTTCTCTAGTTAATGTCTTGTTTCATAATAGACCAAATAAATTTTAAAAAATGTATATTGTTAATCTAATTAATTTTATTTAGTATAGGTTAATAATTGCTATATTGTTTGATTTAGTTCTTTTTTTAATGAATATCCCATCATGTTCTACAAATGTGTATATCTGTTAACATTAAATTTAAAAAAACAATTTTTTTTTAATTTCAAATCGGATTTTCTTTAAGGAATACATGTACTTAGAGACAAATTAAATGTTTATTATCAAAGTATCAGATTTATAAAAAATATTATTTTCAAAATTTTAATCTAAGATACATACAAATAATACGATGAATAGTGTCATAGAAAAAGTTGTTTTACTTTCTAGAGAAGGAGTGTGAAAGATTGATATTCAAAAACTATCACATTACAAGATAGGGAATCACTATCTTATAGCTCCAATTTTTACAAGTAGCAACTTTTATGAAAACTCAAGTTGTCTCAATTCTACTTTAGAAAGGTCGTTTTTTGATTTTCAACACTAGTTTTTAAATAAAAGCACTTAAGTGAGAAAAAACGTAGGAAAACGTACAATTTCACGATTTTATTATTTTATAAAAACAAATGATTTAATCGAAAAAATCACAAGATACCTTTTTTAATGTCTTTTTGATTTACTTTCTTAAGATATCATCGATAAAATTGTTGAGCTTTTAAGGAATTTTAATTTTTGGAAGCTTTTGCTGTAATTGTGTTATAAATACACATAGAGATTTGAAAATAGATAATGATACTTATATTGGACTTATATAGATGTGGTTGAAGTTCCAAAATCATCAGACAAATTTTTTTTAATAAGCGTTTTGAAATCAAATTTAAACAAATTCACAAAAAAAATTTGCGAACTACGCTCGAATCGTTTTTCATCAAGCAATGGTTTATAGTTCCTTACAAATATAAATAAAAAAACCTTATGTATTTTATTTGCCCAACTTCTTACCTACAACAGTAGCCGCTCCCATCTCCAATATCGCTCTTTTTTTTTTTTTTTAAAAAAATTAAATATTAACAAAGATAAAAATAAGTAGAATATGGTAGGGCACTTGAATATTCAGGTAATCTTTTACTCAGAACAGAGTAGGGAATCTATTGGTTTTACTATATGTATTTGTATTTTCTGCCTGTTAATAATTTTTCAAACAGAAAACGATCCAATCAAGAGAGAGAGAACCAAGACAACTTTTTTGTAATATTTTTATCTAGTTAATGAGTGAGTAATTCATTTTTTGATTTTCCAAGTAGTTTTTATTTAAATTTATGATTGTTTTATAAAATTATTTATACTATTATATATTGTATAATTCTATATTTTAGAATTCATTGTTTTTTTTAATGTTATTAAACAATGTATAGGTAATATATTTAAAACATTGAAAGTGAATATATATATTATTATTATCTTATATTATATATCTTAATCTTCTACAATTGATAATTTTAGATTCAATATTTTATAAATTTTAATTTTAAGTATAGGTAATTATAGTTTTGGTCTATTATATATGATTAGTATATGTCAGTATAAGATATACAATTTAATATAAAAGAACGTTCCTTAGATTATCCTGTAATCAATTTTACTTATAAAATGAACTACAAATAAATATAAACATGCTTACCTATTTGAACACAAAATAAATGCATAGATTCAGTAGAATATGCTTACCAAACAATGCCTTGTGCACCAGATCCGATAGGCTTTAAATTCTGATATCTTTTTAAAATAGTGAACTTGGTATCGCCCACCTCCACTGTGAAAAAAATGGAGGAGGACACTCTAGATGTCATCCTAGGATTAATATGAGGCATACGACCGATGTTTTATTCTGGGACGCCAAAATGATCAGAAATATAAAATATGTAACTAACAGTATTACTTGTAATAACTTTAAAAGTTGACCACTTAATTAGGTAACTGACTAAGTTTAAAACCTGAAATCAAAACAAATTATTAATTAAATTAATGAAAAATTGTTTTTGGTCAAATAGCTTTAATAATATTATAAATGATAATAAACCAATTAATTAGTTTGTATGTAATATTACCATTTATAAGCAGAACTAATCTACTAACTAATGAATACTACAAATTAAAATTAAATAAATTGGTTAATATATACCTATAGCTTTACTTAAATAAATAACAAACTTTTAAACTAATATTAAAATCCAATAATATTTATATACTAGTTATTGTATTATGTATATATACAGGTGTCCCACAAATATATACCAATTGCACTATCTCTGGAAATAATTAACATAATCAAATTCTATTTTTTTTTTTTTAAGAATAAGTATAAGAACAAGAATAAGTACCACAAATATTTATACTTCAACTAATTTTTATATTTTGGTAATAAACTTAAAAAAATTACTTTTATTTTATATTTTGAAAAATTTAAAAATAGCTATTTTATAGAGTTTTATTCTGACAATTTTGATGTATCAACTTTTTATTTTCATTAAATTTGTGATATTTAATAATATTTTAAAGTTCAGAGAGAAATAAGTGTACAGCCAATAAAACATAATAATAATAATCAATTAGCGAATTTGATTACTAAAAAGTGCTTTACTTTAGAATGTAATTTTTCAAAAATATTTATATTATAAAATAGTAAATTAAAAGTACTAAAGTACCTATTAACTAAAAAACGAGATAGATTTTAAAATTTCGTAAATTTGTAAGCTAAGTATAGGTCTAGAACATGTTGAGTCAATTGTTTATCAAATAATTCAGGCTTACATCTCAAAAATTAACATAAAAAGTGACTATTTTTAATTTTTTTTTTATTTAATTGACAATAACCAACCAAAAAATATCAAAAATGTAATCCTTTATTAAATGAACACTTATATTTTATATGAAAAAAAAAAAAACATAAATACAATATATAAGCAACAATAAAACCAGGAAGACAAAGGCGTTAAAAACTTGCAGCTATTTAAAAATAATAAAACCCAACATAGCTGTAAATTTTCTTAGTACAAATTTTTAACTAAAATTAATGTATAGCTTTCGAAAATATTTTCATTTTTAAATTTTGTTATTTGTTGTGTTTTAACTACAACTAAAACTCCACAATTTACATGCGAAGTAATGGAATCTTGATATGTTGCCCATTAGTTACACTGAGATAAATGGTAGTGTGGTTGTGGTATTCCATTATATTTTATGTTTTTCTTAATGTTAGATTTAAGAATATTGATATAAAATTATTTTAATTATTTTAAAAAAAATATATATTTTACATAGCAGGCAGCACAAAGTTGGTTCAATACTAATTTTTTCTCGGTATATCAATATATTAGCTATTATTCCAAATAACTTTGCCTATTCCCATTAAAAGAAAATATACAAAACTAAAATAGTTTTTTCTCGTGTCCTTCTAATAATAAATGTTTTTTTTTTTGTTTTTATTTCATTATTTTAATATTGTTCACCCCACCCTTATCACAAATAACCAACATCCCGCATTGACACTATTCCAAATTAAATGTCTATGGTAACCCTCTATCCACTAACAAGTATAAATTAGACACCTACTTTAACAATTCCTTTTACCCACCTTTTACCAAAATCAAATTCACACTGGTATGGTGGTATCATACAACACGAAAAAATATTTTATCAATATAAAACTAGATACAGTAATACATACTCATCTTATCAGCTTCATGTAGCACTACACAACCAAACAGAATATCAGAACAGAGAATTTTTGTCGGTTTAATTAAATTGAAACATATATATTTTTATAAGTAGTTACCTACTTTGACATTCGAAAATATTTTCTTCTTGGGCTAACTAAATTGTATACAAAGTTACATGTTCTCAATCAATTTTTATTTTATTTTAAATGTAAATCCATATAAAACGTGTTTTAAAAGTTACAGTGCAAAAATTCCATCTTTAAAATACAAGTCTTTTTGTTTTTTTGATAAAAAAAAAAAAAAATGTAATTAAACTAATACCAATTAAAAAACTAATATGGGTATAAAATAGTGTGGCTAACGTACCAGTGTAAATCATAGAGTAATACTCTATTACTCTACAGTGTGAATTAACCATCACCCAGTACTAATCAAAATATATAAGGGGAAGCAGCAATCCGAGGATCGCGTCCTGGGTTTTATTATTAGAGGGCATACATTTCTAATGATATGAAATAAATAAATTACCAACCAATTAAAAATTCAACGGGTAATTACTAAATTTTTATTCGTTTTCAAAATAAATGTATCATAGTCCGATTATTAATACATTTATTGTTAAAAATTTCCAAAACAAGACCACGACACTTTACAATTTAAATAAACCGATATTAGACCGGCCATAAGAAATTGATTAAAAAGCAACTATCTAATATGAATTTTTGTTGATTAACAGTAATATTTATTATATAACATCGGTATTAAAGTATTATCAATGTTCATCGTTTACTTCACTGTTAAAATGAATGTAATGGTGTGATAGTAAAGGTAGAATTGACAAAGAGTTATAAAATGCAATACAATTTGAAGAAAATCTTTGGATATAAGTTTTAAAAGAATAATGCACATAATTATGTATCTACCAATAGAGAAGTGTTTTTTGTAAAATTGATGAACTTTTTTTGATCATCTTGAACATCATAAAAATGGCAATATTTGATATATTAATACAATTCCTAATAGCTGCAATTGTAACTAATATAATTGCTACATATTATTATTCTATGTAAAAATTGATCCATTTATTAAATGGATACTGTCGTTATCTCTGAAAGTATTTATTTTTTCAGTAATTTGTTTTCTAGAACATTTAAGAAACCAGCTGCTTTATAATTTTATATTTATGTTATTTTTTGGGTGTAAAATTACTACCTAATTTTAATTTTCAAATGGCAACTATATTAAAAATTCCATAAATAGGTGGGGTATTAGTTAAAATAAATGTTTGTGTTCAAATTTTTCAAAACTTTCAGTAATAAAATTTATTTTAACTACTACTCCATCTTTTTATGGACTTTTTAATACAGGTTGCCATTTAAAAATCAAAAGTAGGTAGTGAGTAAGTAAATAAGGGTGATACAAAATAACATAAATTTAAAATTGTAGAGCTGTTTGTTTCTTAAATGTTCTAGAAAACAAATTCTGAAAAAAGTTAACAACTTTCTGAAATCATCAGTGTACCCACTTAAATGGATCACCCGGTACACCAGATATCTCACATGAAGACTAAAATCTCAAGTTATTTGTTGAATTGTTGTAAATGAAAATGGATGTAAAATCATGGAAAGTTTTCTTGGTCTTATACAAAATATAACAGATGATATTTTGAGAAGTTTATTTAAAGACAATATTGATTTATCCCACTATCACTGTCAGTCATATGACAATGGAGTTAATATGGTTAGAAAATGGAAGGATTTCAAACTAGCAATGTAATAAACTAAGCTAAATTTATTCTATAATTGTACAGTTTAGTAAGTTTATTGCTGTAAAAAGTTTACCAGCATTAGAAGTATTCTTTGACATAATTAAAAAATTGTTCAATTTTTACTCTAGCTCTACTCAGATATAAAGAACGTCTTAAATGTTCAATAAAAGATTACAGTATGACTAGATGGTCTGCAAAGCAATACACTGTTAAATCATTATATTTTCAGATAGCCTAAGCTTAAATTCATATTTGTAATGTAGGCACTCAAACATAGTTATTTGTGGGAAATAGCAAGTGTTGAATTAAATAGTTGTTAAAAGGGAAAAACAATTTTAATTTTGCATGTATGTTAACGTTATTATGAAATAAAATATTAATGGAAATTTATAGAGTTTATATTTATAAAGTTTTAGTCATTTTACTAAAACATAACATTTCCATAGAAAAAGTAACTAAACACCTAAATGTTCGATTTAATACACTGAGAAATTTAAGCAAGGTATTGATGAAGCATTCAATGAATCAAAACAAAAACCTGTCGAGTTATCAATGGAATTTGTATTTCCATCAATATTAGATAGAAAAAAAAATATGACTGGTAAATTTGTAGATAATGATATCAACATAACTATAAGAAAATTAATTTTTTAATTTGATGAATAATCTAACATACTTTGTACTGTGAGCATGTTAGGTAATAAATTTGAGATAATTTTGTTTGAATACTGAATGCAATGATAAATCACTGTGAACAAAGAGCAACTCCAAGGCAAGTCGATACAGCAGAACATTGGTATCTCAAAGTCTAAAGGAACAAAAAACAAAAACGACATATATCGAAACTTCAAGTTACCGGGGAAATTACATCTAATACTGAATGATCAGGACTGAAGAAAACTTTGACATACAGAAACTTTGAGATACTGGTGTTCGAAATAGAGAGGTTCCACTGCAATTTACTATTTGTTTTTGATTTATATGAGCTTAATACACATTTGAATTTCAAACACTAAGAAAAATATGTGATATTACCCTTAAATCTATATTTTTAGAATAGATTACTTAAAATGAACTTGTGTCATATTTTTCAGTTTTATAGTTAATACACGACAAAAGAAAAAACTCGAAAAATTAAAAATAAAATAACTCAAAAAGAGCCAAAATATTTTTAAATTTATATCACTTCTAGAAAAAGATTGAAAATACTTAAAAAGTTATGACAAATATTACAGGTCTACAATCATTACTTACTGAATAAAAACAAAAAATACATAATCAATTATGACTTAAACTGGAGTTACCTAAATATTCTCGTTTATCTAAAGCTTTTCCTCATTGTTAAGAAAACTATAAGGATTTTTCAAAAAATAACTTCCTTAATGCACTAATTGATTCAAAATTATATAAAATAGAACCTATACAATTTTTGATTGAAAAATGTCCACTGGCAGAAAAAAAAAGCATGCATTATAATAAAAACAATACATTTCTTATATCGCTCAAAATAAAGATTAATAAGGTTAATTCAAGAAATGTTTTAGCACTTAAATAATTAAATAAAAATAAATATATACAATTTTAAAAATGCAGTAATTCATTATTTTACATGGATTTGTAAATAACTCCCAAAATTTAAGACACTTCTACATTTTTTTTTTTTTTTAAATATATATAGTCACATAAATACAATAAATGAATGAGGGAAAATATTGCGTGGGAGTATGGCTAGGGTGTGACTACTGTACACATTGGCATACACACACAACAGAAAGGATCAATACAAAGTCAGAACAAGGCTCCTCCCATCACTTTACTGAATATAAAAACCTCATTTTATTTTTATCATTATATTATTTTTGAAAATGATTCATAATTTTTCAGTTATATATTAATATAATGAATTAGTTTTTTTATGATTTTTTAATACCTAGGGACATTAATCTTAGAAATAACTGGCTTATTCATAAAAAAAAAAAAACAGTTAGACATGTCCTACTGTAAGAATTAACATTAATTTTTGATCACTTCAATAACATTCACATTCCATAACCCTTGTTTTATTTTATGTTAATTAAACATTACCTAAAATTTGTAGGTTAATCAAATATTTGGTGAGCCTTTTATATTTTTATCTATGAACATGTTTGCATTGCATTTTGAACATTTAAAAAAAAAAAATGTTTTAAAAATACTTGTGTAGATATACTCACAGTCAAACTTGAATATGAATATTTAAAATGAATTAATTTTTAATGTGAATCTTGCACATTTTAAACAAAAATGTTTATTAAAATTCCAGGCCAATATTTTAATTATATTTTGGTAATTAAATTTAAAAAAACATATTTATTATTTATGAATACAACTCATTTTTTAGATTGTTAAATTAAAAATTGGAAATTGTATTACAGATACATAAAAAAATATATCACAAATCCATTTCAATTTTTTTTTTTTTTTTCATTTAAAATAAGTGCAATATTGAAATATTATTTTAATTATAACGTTTTAAAATTGTTTTTTTTGTTTTTTGATTTCATGTCTTATTGTTTTTTGTTTAAAAAAAAATAACAATAAAATACCCACTTGTGAGTTACAAATATTGTGAACTAACATAGTATATATTATACATAACATAGGAATATTCTAGATATTAAATATGAAGTTTACTTTAATTTAATATTAGTTTTTAATTTATTTATTAGCTGTTAAAAGGTTTGGTAAAAAAATATGATAGATTAACAATTAACACATATAATACTTAAATAATACAAGTACAATTTATAAATATTGTAAAACCAGCCTCCAAGATAAAAGAAAAAATAATATTAATAACATGTTGGGAGTTGATATTAAGAAGAGAGTGGAGATGAGGGGTTTAAAAAAAATAAAAAAAAGAAATTTGCTTTGTATACAAGGAAGAACTTTCAAATAAAGTATGAGAGATCGCAAGCACTTTCGGTGAGATGCAGTATATAGTGAAAAATCATTCAGCCCTAATTTAAAGTTGTGAGCAGGAAATAATGTGGGACCTGTAAATAAGCGATTAAAACGTATAATAGTGGACCTGAGTAGTTTAAGGTTGTTAAACCAAGATTTTATTAAGGATGTTTGGTACAATATTTTTATAACTTATGACAAACCCTACTGGAAGGTTAGTGAATTTTTTAGTGGGAACACACAGTATATATCTATCTATATGAAAGTATGATAAATGAATGTTTATTTAACTGTACTCTGAAAAATTAATTGTAAATAAATATAAATGGTGTCAATGAACACTTTAAGAACTCTATTCACTGAAACTATTTTCAGATTTTAAAATACAGTTAATTTAAAACTTAACTAAGGTCTACCTACTTAATTAATCGGGGTATTTGAACAATGCACAAAAATCATATTTTATCAAAATTATATTTTCAATTTTATCATGAGAAGTCCGAGTTGCGTCCTTGAAAATATTTAAAGATTATATTTTTTCCTTTCCACTTATGCACAGTTAGGACTGTCATTTATGTAAAATTTAAAATAAATGTATTATTTGAAATTAGTATTTATATTCTAATAGCGTAAAAAAGTAATAGAGAAACTAAGTTAAACTAATATTAGCCGGGTAATGTAATTTTGTTTTCATTAGACAGATATAATATATTGGATATTATATTGAAGAATGATTTTTAATTGCTAGTTTTTTTTATACCTCAAAACTTAATAAATTTGTAGGTACTTATATGCCAATTTCTGAATTAACTCAAGATATATTATTTTTAGTTTCAAATCAGGTCAGTCTAGATAAAAATCCTAAAATATTGTTCTTAGTTACCAATTATTTACTATAACACTTACTATCACAACAAACAAATAAAAATACAATAACAATAATTTTTTGTTCACTAATTGTTTTACACAACTTGACCAATTGCTCCCATTCATGAGCACAAGTCAGACATATAAAAAAACCCAACACATAATTTTAATGCAGCCAATAAAATAAATTTTTCAAAATGTATTGTTTAAAAAAAATTTAATTATTAATCAAACCACAGATAACAATGCATTTTAATTTTTTTTTTTTTATTATTATTTTAAATTACAACACAACTTCCAGGTTTAATTAACTTTATTTAGGTCAATTTAAAACAATACTTAAAACCCAACCATATTAATGAATACATTTAAACAATGATTTACAGTTTACTGAAATCATTACTTATAGGCTTTATGAAAAACTTAATAGTAACATGCAAACATGCTGAATAATTTATTGTGCTTTATCAGCAATGAGCCATTCATCAAGTTTTGATTATAAGTATTCAAAAAAGTATAATCAATTTCAAATAGATAAGTAGCTTTTGACACTTAAAAGTTCTAATGCTAATAAGTAAATAAATATAAGGTGGTATTTAATAAATTGGTAAATTACAATTTAAGCAAAACCCTGGACAAAATCATTAATATTATGCTACACATCACTAGGTAGAATGTTTACAAAAAAAAAATATTCATAATTGAAAAATATTTTATTGCACTATTATTCATAAGTAAAAAAACCAATACCAGAATAAATAATATAAATATATATATATATATATATATATAAATACCTTAAATTTTGATTAATCCAGAATATCTAAAATCCTATGAATGGTGATGATTACTGATAAGAATACTACATAAAAATTTTTCACGAGAGGTAATAATAAAGGAATCATAAATACATTCAATACTACAAAAATAATTTTACTCCAATTTTGCATATAAAAAAAATATTTCCCGTGAACACTCAGACTTTTGGTTTTTACTTTTTAACAAAAAAATAGAAAATTTCTCAGCAACAATTCATCACCGACTGACCGACAAACACAGATGACCCATCTATGTTCCAGGGCTGCCAACACAAGGTAATTAGGACTTCTTCCATGAACCTTAATATTATTCCATGTTATGGTGAACACAATTTAATTTTTTTTTAAATTTAAAATTAATGTTTTATAATCTAAGATTTTCTGTATGTCTTACTTCTACAAACTATTCTACAATTCACATTGTATAAAGCTGAGGAGCTGTTAATCTTTAAATTCAAAATATTCTAGTAAGCAAATTAAATATTGACACAGTTTAGCTAGTTTAGCTCCCACACGATTTTTGGTTTTTTTTTTGTTTCAAAATATGTGCTTTTGCGTGTACATTTAGAATGTAAAAAAAAAATCGGACGAACTTCATTTGGAAGTTAAGGGGAAAAACTTCATAATGTTCAGGTTTTCCGTTTCACGAATTTCTTAGTTAGAATTTAACATCTTCAAATTTTTTTTTCCTTTATGTGTATTTTTTAATGCTTAGTCCATTGGTACAATCAAAACTTATCTATCATGCTAACTTTTAAAGTTTTTGTACATTAACCTTGAAAAATAGCGTTTTTGGAATTAATCTAAAATATAGTCCTTGGCAGGTACTTTATAAATAAAATTGTTAGACTGAACAGAAATGTTTGATAATTTAACAGGAGGTTCATTAAAAGTCGTGCTTTATGAATACAATTTTTTAATACAATTTTTCTGAACAAGAGCAAGATGAATTGATTAATCTGGTAAATAACGGAACGATGAAAACTATTTTCAACGATAAAAAACTAATTGATTAAAAGTAACTAGCCGAAAAAGCTTTAAGATATTTAATCCCTTTTTGCACAACATATACATGTATATGTGAACAAGCTTTTTCTACCTACTGCTACATGAAAAAAAAATATGTTAATAGATTTAATATTAACGCTGATTTAAGAGTAATAATATCAAGCATGCAGCCGAAATTGGACGAGATTATGAACAAAAAAAAAACGGTTTCTCAAAAAGTTTGAAAATCAATGCAATAAATAATTTAAGTAACCCATAATTAGGTTGTAAAGTTGTAAAAGGTAATTTAAAGTAAAAAATCTAGTGTTAAATGAAATAAATCTCTTTATTTGTATTTTTTGAGAAAACCAATGTTTATATTATTACAAAAAGGTACTTACGTAAAATTAAAATATATCAAAAAAAATTTTTTTTTCATTTTCATAATTAAAGAAAATTAAAAAGTAATTATTTACAAATAAGGGGTCCCCGGACCGATTTAAGTTTTAGATAGGAGTCCATGGCTTAATACTAATTGGGAACCACTAGTTTAGATTCCATGTAGAGCGAAAGAGCTTTAGTATAGTTTTACAAATATGTTTTTTTCTTTTTATCTGTGCGCAACTTTTCTAACTTTTTCTGAAAGGAAATCAGCGTGGGGAGGTACTTTATAAGCAAGTAATTTTTGAATTTTCTCAAGAGTTTTCTCATCAAATGCGAAAAACCAAAAAAAAGTGTGGAAAATTTACGAAATATAATAAATATAATCTTACGATTTTTTTTCTGTGAACAACTTTTCTACCAGGAATTTTGCTCCAACTTTTAATAATCGCTATTTTATTGAAAGAAAATGTGAAAAGCCGTTATAAAACACGGAAAAACGTAGGAATACTGGAAAAATCGGTACAACATTAAACAAATATTAGTAAAGAAAATATATTATAATTCCTATGTAATTATTTTATCATAATATGAAATATATATATTGTTGACAAAGCATCACTATCAACTGAACTCCGCTCAGAATTGTTTTTTCGTAAGCAATGGTTTATTGTAGCAGGTATACATTTAATTATCTATAACAGCGGTTACACCTGTCTCCATTATATCCAAGGACGTCTTTCTTTTGTTTTCAACAATATTGCACTATTACTTTTTACCACAGGAATTCAAGCGCAAATCAAATATTTTACATGAAAAAAAATCAGGATCTGGGGGATCTATCCTCCATATTCTCACATATTCACCACGGGTTTAAGATATCGTTTCCATTTATTATTTTCTTTTTTTTGTGGACCTGAGTTCTTGTTCCGATTTTTTAGTGTAGTACATTTTCTGAAAGGAAATTGGTTTGAGGAGGTACTTTAGTGAGGCCAGTTTTCGATTTTAGATTTTATCAACAGTTTTCTCATCGAATGTGCAAAACCGAAAAAAGACGGACTGAAAACGAGAAAATGTACAAAATATATTAGTAAAATATTACTTTTTTTATCTGTAGACAACTATTCTACTATTAATTATACACCAATTTACAATGGTAGCACTTTTTCTGAAAGGGAAGGTACTTTAAGCAGGACATTTTTCGATTTTCTCAAGAGTTTTCCCAGCAACTGTGAACAACCGGGGAAAAAACATTGGGAAACCGGAAAAAACTGGAAAATCGGTAGGTACATTACACAAATATTATTAAAGAAAATATATGATCTCTATTTAATTATTTTACTATATGACATAATATACATTGTTGACAAAGCATCACTGTCAACTGAACTTGGTTCAGAATCTTTTTTCGTTAACAATAGTTTATCGTTGCTTACAGGTATATATTAAATTACCTATAATGCATCTTTCCCCATTATCCTAGGACAGCTTTTTATTCTGTCATAGCTGTTAACATAACAAACATAAGTTATTTAATTTAATATATCATCTAAACACAAAATAAAATTTGGATTTTCTTTCCCGTTGAGACTATAATATATTATTATAAATATTGAAGAGAGGAAAGTGAGGTGGGAGATATATAAATTTCCATACATTCTGTATGCTACTATGGTAGCATACAAAATACCGTAGATTAACCTAAACATAGATTTGGAATAGACTCAAGTGGTAAAATATTTTTGTCCGCCTAGATTGCTCAAATACCCTACTATGCGACGGTATGAACATGGGGTGAGTAAGCCTACCGGAAAACCAGTTTATTTAATCTTGAAACTATAAAAATATTTGGTATAAATCCAGTTTACGATTTAAGCTCTTTTTCAATTTTTTTTTTTCAAAATGCGTGTTTTTGCTATACATTAAAAATCTAAAAAAAAATCGGACAAACTTCGTATAGAAGTTACAAGGGAAAACTTCATGAAGTTAGGGTTTTCTGTTTCGCGTATTTCATAGTGAACATTTAACATTTAAAATTTTTTTTTTTTTCGTAAATGTTTGATTTTTAATGCTTGATTCATTGATATAATCAAAACTTATCTATGATACTCATTTTATAGTTATTGTACATAAATCTTGAAAAATAGTATTTTTGGATTTAATCCAAAATGTGGTATTTTTATTATGATTTGTAGTTATTGATATTTTGATAACAAAAGTATTTTTATTGAAATCAGAATAAATCTATTTAGCTTAGATTTAGAATTACAAACGTCCAAACCCTAGTCACCACGTCAGGTCTCTAAGTGCACCCAAAATGCTTTTTCACATAACCCTGTTAAGTACCCGACGTGGTTTTTAATAACAAATCGAGGGTTATTTTCAATTAAAATTGTCTGAGTGAGCGCAGTGAAACACGGTGTGTTTGAACTTTTTTTATAAATCTAAGTCTAATCCAGTATGACTTATTCGGACTTCAAAAAAAAAAAACTTTGTTATCATTGTTATTAAAATATCAATAAATAACTACAAATCATAATAATAATAATAATAATAATAATAAATGTCTATTTACGACTACCCTTTGGATTAATTCCAAAAATGCCATTTTTCGAGGTTTATATACGATTACTATAAAAGTAATTATGATAGGTAAGTTTTGATTATAATAATGGATTAAGCATTAAAAATTACACAATTTTGAAAAATAAACAATTTGAAAATGTTAAATTATCACTAAGAAATACTAAAAACAGAAAACTCGAACTTCATAAAGTCTTCTCTCATAACTTCCAAACGAAGTTCGTTTGAATTTTTTTAGTAGATTTATTTTGTACAGGCAAATACATGTATTTAGAAAAACGAGTTTGAGTCATTAATTAGATTTGTTCCCTTAAATGTCCAAGCCTCAAAGAAATGGTTTTTTTGACACCACTGTGTAAAAAATAGAAAAAAACCCCTGGCTGACAATGTACAAAGGATTAAGTATGTCAAGCTAAATCACTTGAATTAAATCCACAGGCTATATTTGTCTACTGCTATGCTCATCTCACATATTAAATTTAATATTTATTACTTATTAAAGTTTTTACTGTTCAAATGACAAAATATTAATTTTTATGAAAAACAAATTGTTATAGAAGGAAATTAATAAATTAAGCAGCAGTTTACCAAGAAGGTTGGTATATTGGTGGATTAGATAATTAAATAAGTATTTTGCGACACTACCAGAAATTAGGATCAATTCATGCCATTGACTTTAATGAACTATTCAACAATACATTGCAGAAATAAGTATTCTGGAAGTCTAAAAAAGAAAAGCCTCCTGCCTATTAGAAATTAAGGAAAGTTTTTAACAAATATTTTATTAAATTACGAAACTGAAATAATGATTAACTGTTTTAATGTAGCATTGAATAATATGATAAGTAAATTGAATGATAGATTTATCTATGAAACCATGAGTATTTATATATTCTTTTGGTAATATTTTGTCAAGGATTATTATCTTTAAACCTTGATGTTTTGTAACTTATTACTATTATTAATAATATTAAACTAGATACTAATATTTTTATAATTAATATACCTAGATCATCTAGAATCCGAAATTAAACTTCTTAAAGGGTTTAATAATAATCCTTGTGGATAATCTACAACTATATAGATCTATGGCTAGGATAGAATACATTTGGATTTAATATTTTGTATATTTTTTATGAAGTCTTAAAGGTTTTGATAATCCCAATCATGTCTTGTTCAAGAAAGCAGTTTTTATAATTGGGACAATCTAGAAAAAAGATTTAAAATAATTCTATTAGTCTTTTCTAAAATAGATAAGTAAAATTTTAAAAATATTCTGAACAAATTGTTGAGCTATTTAAAGTCTTTTTATTTTCTATTTTTTCACATGTTTTTCTTTCATAAGTACCACATAGATAAAATTGTTTGACCAAACAGAAACGATTGACAAATTTAACATGAGATTCGTTATAAGTTGTATTTAGTAGTTCAAAAAAAGACAGACATACAATGCATGTGAATGGGCCACTGTTGTAGATGAGAAGTTGGAAAGGTAGTAGAAAGTACATTTAATGTATATCTGTAAGCAACGATAAACCATCCTCAACAAAAAAAAGATTTTGAGAGAAGTTCAGTTGATAGTGTTACTTTGTTAATATATATGTCTCATTAGGGTAAACTATTTTATATAGTTATTATAAATTTTCTTTAATATTTGTTTAATATTGTAGTACTTAATTATCCGTTTTTCCTATGTTTTTAGCGGTTTTCCATATTTTTCCAGGTTTTCTATTTATTGGGAAAACTCCTGGGAAAATATAAATATGATCTCCCGCAAATACCTCCCCAGTCAGATTTTTCTTTTAGAAAAAGTGCTAACATTGTAAATAGGAACAAAAATGCTGATGGAGAAGTTGTTTAGTATTTTCTTTTGTCTAATTGTTTTAAGATCAAATATTGATGAAAATCATAAATATTACTGCATTTCAAAACATTTATAACTTAACTTCACTCAGAATTGTATTTCATTAACTATGGTTTAGCGTAACTTACAGATGCAAATTGAATAACTTTAAATATCCTACCTTACCATTTACCACCGTGGCTCACCCATAGTAATATCAGTTCTTTGCTTATCAAAGTAAGGGTAAAGGATTTCAACATCTGATCTCAAAGTCTAGCCATACCTATGTTTGTTAACAAACATTTTTCTTTTCTACAGTTTCATTTATTACATTGCCAAAATATATTCTAATAAATAACACAATTTCATAAAAATATTCACATAAACACACCAACTGAATAATAATTAACTTGTAATAACATAACTTGTGTTATCTATCTTGAATAACAACCTACTTAGGTACCTATGAAAGATATTTTTGAAATTTTTGTTTTATTAGCTTCACAGCTGATTTAACAACTTACATCATCGAATTACAGCATATGGGTAACTAATACCTATTACCTATGTAACTCGCAACACAATGTTAAGTTACTGGAAGAAATTTTATTGTAAAATAAAAGAGTAAATATTGAAATTAATTGTTATATATTATTAATTGATAATGTATTTTATAACAATTATCTACATCTATTATTCTATTGAATTATAATCCATACACAAATTACATTTTTTTATTAATTTATTACATAGGTTTTTATAATAATATACAAAAACATATTTATCTTTATACTTAATAAAGGCTTATAATTAAATACCTACACAATTTTTAGTTTAAAAAAATAATAATACTTAAGTTCAATTGAATAACAACAAAAAATAATGATAATATAATATATAGAACTCAATTTAATATCATGAATAGAAACAATAATTAGTATTGAAAATAAATCAAAATTTCTCTGAAAGTTGTTATAAGTTATAATAAATGTTTTTAATTTATCGCATTACATATTTTACCAACAATTGATGATTTTTAAAAGTAAGTAACACATATTCATATACAACCACATTGATAATGGCGTAAAAAACATTCAACATTGATTCGGTTTTTGAGAAATAAAATAACAAAATATAGTTAGAGATAAATAAATACACTATAGAATAATTAAAAAAAAAAAAAGACTGGCTATTTAAACATTAAATGTAAACAAAAGGTGGGTAGTAATATAAAAGCTATAAGAAAAGTTTGGTTACAACATAATATACTAGTATCGATTAAAGACAAAATAAGGGTAATTGTTACTAAAATACTATAAATTTTGTTATGTTTTAAATAAATATGAAGTTAGTTATGTTATTATAATAATTTATAGCACATATATATATATATATTGAACAAAATTGTTTAAAACCCTTCTAGAGTTTCTAAATTATTTATAATTTCTGGAAAAAATTATATGATACTTTGTAGTATACAGTTAACATTGTTCATTTACCAGGTGTCTGATGGACTATTATTTGATGCAGGGCTCTTTCTTTCAGCTCCTGGAGCTGGACTGATTCCAAATAATCCACCAACTGGACACCGTTTATTTAATTCTGTCAAAATTAAAACATATTTGAACAAGTATAATAAAAATATAAAAGTGTATAACAAAATTTATGTACCAGCTATAGATAACAATATTTTTCTCCGTGCGCCTAAAGCTGTGACACCAATTTCACGTAAGTCACTTTCTGTCAATGTTTTGAAAGTAGTCCAATCAATTTCATGAGATTTAAATAAATCTAAAATAAAGTTATATTAGGAATTTAAAAAATATTATGATAGTATTGAATATTTAAAACTTACTTATGTATTTATCTAAGCCGAGAATTGCTAAATGAGAGGGTAAATCAGCAAATGTAGAAGATGTTATTTTAGAAACAGTTGTAGTAGGAGTAGAGTCAAGATGGTTACTCATTTCCATTGATGATAATTCAGACATCTCATTATTTGTTTCAGGTGAAGTATTACTCCATATATTTTGCTCATTCTACAAACATTATAATATATGAATAAATAATAATGATTTTAAACTATTGAAATTAAAATTACATCTCGTTGTTCTTTTAAAATAGAAGAAGGACTAGATTGACTGAAACCATATCCAGACCACACAGATGTTGGAACTCTTATTTCTGATCGATTAGGTTTTGTCTGAGACACTGAAAAATACATAATTTGTAAATTAAATAATAATTGTTTAAATTTTTTATTAATTTTACCTTGAGTTGCAGCAATGCGCAAATTATGATAATCATAAGTAATTGGTTGTCTTCGAAAACCAGGCGCACGATTTTCAAACATTTCTATATCTATAAAAATAAATCAATTTATTTAATGTTTATACATCTTAAAAATTACAATGTATTTAAATCTGAGAATTTTTTTATGAATAAAAGATAATAATTTATACAAAAATACCTAATTCGTTGCCTGATGACAACAAACTTTGATTTGGGGAAGTATTTGTTTCAATATAATTAAATGCTAAAAAAAAGAAATAAATAAACAGTAATATTATTTTATACAAAAAATAATAAAATATACATGATTGCTTTACTTGATTTTCCAATATGATTATTATTTGTTGATAAATTGTCCATTTTTAAATCGTTGGCCAACTGCTGAATTCTCGGGCCTAATACATTCCCAATTTGAGAAATATTTCCATGGTTGCTTACTAATGGTAAATTAACTACACTATTATGACACGACGTAGAAATTGATCCAGGGAAATTTGTAAAATTATTAAACCCGCCTAAATTATTAAATGATTTATTAGAATATCGATTTCCACTATAAAATTCTCCATTTGAAATTAAAAATGATGGACTTTCATTTGGTACATTGTATGTATTTGGTATATTCGGTGATATTCTTTCTCCAGTACCACCTAATAAACTTCTTCGACCTTCATAAATATTGCCTATGAATATAAAAACCCATATTTTATTAATTTAAAATTATTTAAACTAAAAATAATATAGATGGATTGATTTAAAATTTAAAAGGGATCTATTTTCTTCATTATAAGTAACATTTGGAATCAAATGTTATTTTAATGATATAATGTGTAATTTAATACATACATAATATTATCTATGTTAAAATAGTATTATTTGATTTTATCAGCAAATTGTTTACTGCACATTTGTTAATAATAATAATCAGTTGTTAAATTTGAATAACTTCAAAAAAAAAAAATATTGTAACATAATGATATTGTAAATAGACATTATTTAATGTAAACAATTTAAGAAATAAAAAATAGGAGAAACTAGTAATACTTAATATTTTAGATTAATTCCGATTTAAATTTTTTTTCCACATAAAAGTACTTTATAATAACAATTTTAAGAAATTTAATGATATTTATTTAATTAATACTCACCTACAGATCTTTCAAAACCTTTTATTGAAACTGTATATATATTTTGACTAGCTTTATGTCTAAGCGATATATATATGTCTAAACGTTGCATTACACTGTCGATTTGTTCATGGGTTAAAACCATTTCGTCTTGCGGAATGTCAAACATGAGAAGCAATGGTAATGAACCCTAAACATAAAATATTTAATTTATTAATATTTGAGTAAAGTGAAAAATAAATATATTACAATGAGCATCTGACGAGCTGCATAGACATTATGTATATGTCCAGTAATAGTAACACTGCTTTTTTTAATGGATGGTATATTTGGGTCTTTAGCATCAGGAAATAGTATTTGGGCTCCTGTTCGATGAGTGATAGCTCTGAGTGTTTCATTACCAGGCCCCATTACAATTTTATGGTGTTGAGGAGATATTTCCATAACCATAAGTATTAGTACTTGATTCTTAAAAATAAATACATTTTTTTTTATTAATTTCACTGACTCAGATTGAGATTATTGAGATTCTCTGAATTTGAAAACTTTAAATTATTTTTAATTATTACATAATAAGTACTTATATTAAGAACTCAGATACACTCCCAGATATTCTTAATAAGTAAATTGTAAATACAATATTTCTAAACTTACAAATTCATGTAAAGCCTAATACAATTAGTTAAATGTTATTTTATAACTATGAAAGCTAAAATGAATCCACAATCAAATAATAAATCTATAACTATTATTTGTTTAAGCTAAACTAGATGCAAATATATAACCAATAATATAATTTGATTAAGTGGATTTGGCTGTAGATGTCAATGATTTTATAATAGTCAAAAAAATTATAGAATAAATTAGGAAGCTCAAGCTGAGTTCCTGGTTTCTCTTATTTATTCTCTATATTCTCTCTGGTTTCTCTATATTCACTTATTTTAAACAATAAACAAATTTATATTTAATGATAATAATGTTACAAATAATATAATATACTTCCTTATCAGCCAAATCAACAACCGTAACTATGTACTGGTAATTACAGATGGATAAATATAGTGGTGATACAAAGTGTCTAAACATATGACTAGAAACCTAAAATTGAAAATACATAACAGATTTTTCAATATGTTTAAATCATTTCCTAATTGAGAGTGTAAAATCCATCCAAACAAAAAACAATCATATTCTCATTAGGGCTGACAGACAGGTAGACTTATGGATTATATTAATGAAAAAAATGTTTACAGATTAATTTGTATTATTGGAAACCAATAATAATTACTAATTAGTATTCCAAAATATGTATATTTCAGTATTGATGCTAGCAATACTGACTCAAGCCAAGAGAGCATTTCCAAAAATGACACAAATTACAATATTTTTATACAATGGAAATATATAATTTTGATAGACGTGAATAGAATTATAAAAAACTGAAATTTGTGTGTGGCCTAAGGTACTGAAGAGTTATTACTCTGTGCAGTCTTCATAACTTTTTAATTTTCTCACTTCTTTTTCTCTGTTGCCCACATCCCAACTATTTGAGGTCAGCCAACAGTGTTCTAAACTTGCACTTGACCAAATCTTCCACTTCGTATACACCGGTTGTCTTCATAACGGTTTAAATAGTATTCAACTACCATTTTTTTTGTCTTCCTCCTCACCTCTTTGTCTTAAATTTTTTTTCATTATAATTCTTAATGCTTCAGATTCCTTTCTTCCTATGACATGCCCAGACTGTATCAGTCTATTTCCTCTCATTTTATCTACTATCAAAGTCATACTTAAACAATCTCTTGTGTACTCATCCCTTATCTTATCTTCTTTCGTCATTCCACTCATCACCTAAGCATTCTTATCCCTGTTACACACATTATCCATTCTTTTTTTCTGTCTACAGCCCAATGTACCAAACCATACAACCATACAACCATCTAACCACATTTTCGAAGAATTTAACTTATGTCTCATTGGAAAATTCTTGTTACATTTAATTTTCTCACTGAAATATATGTTTAGAAAACCCATACACAAATTACTTATTATAAATTTAAAAGAGCCTAGAGGGATATAATTCATAGTTATAATATTAAAGTTGACATAGGTATTTATTATGCTACAAAGTGAATACAAAATTACAAATCTGATTACTTACAGCAAGATTTCCACACATATGTGTCATAAGTTGCATAGTAGCTTCTTTGACTCTCACAACATCCCATTCATGTCCCTTGACCATTACCATAGTTGAATGAAGCTTTGGTCTAGTACGAAACATAACGTGAACATTATAATTTTCTTGAATAGAACCAATGTAAGGGAATTGACTCGATGGATCTTGATAATTTTGAACAGTACCAATATTTGGCCAGTCAAAACAAAATATCAATGGAGTTAATTCCTAAGAATAAAATAAAAAAGTAGTTGCCTTATTATTTTATAGGTTCAGAGTTCCAAAAATCTATAGATTTTACTATAGTTTTTACTTTTTTTTTTTTCAGATGGTAAACATCTTTTAGACTAAAAAACTTGGTCAAACTAAAAAATGACAAGAGACCTTTTTGTTGTATTTTGGATTAATTTGGTGCATGAGAGAAGTCATTTTTTGATTTTTCAATGGTTTTTCAAAATAATCAGTGAATACCAGAAAAATGGGTAAAGTAGGGCTGCGATACCGTTTTCATTATTTGTAAAAAATAAGTATATTAGTTTTGTTTTTTTATTTTATTTTCTAAGCAGTTTTCATAATAAATAGGAAAACTGACAAATTTACAACATCATTATTTATAATTTTAACTGGTTATGTTTTCAACTAGAAATTGCTACAATCGAAAAAAAAATAAGATACTTTTTTGATGAATTTAAGATCTAATTGGTGAGTGAGTCGTTTTTTGATTTTCCGGGTAGTTTTCTTAATTGAGTAAAATCTAAATATGTAGAAAGAAATAGGTAAGTTTATGGAAATAATGATAACAATAATAATCATTATTTTCAATTATGTTTTTTTGTTGTAATTCAGTTAAAAATATTTGTAGCATTTTGATAGAAAATTTATATTGGCTTTTTCTATACTTGGTAAATGATTGAGCTATTTATAGAAACTTTACGTAAGTTTTTTTTACATAGTTTTTATTTGGTAGGTACTATGTAGATTTAATTGTTTGAACAAACAGAGAGGCTTGACAATTTAACACAAAGTTCATTATAAATTGAGCTTAGTGGTCAAAAAAAAAGTATAGTATCATTTCTGTATTATAATGGTTAAATTTTGATTAAAACTCATAAATATGATGGCGGCCTTTCAAATTATGTATAAAGAAACTTCACTTAGAAATAAAAACTTTTTCGTTATTCACAGATATAAATTAAATAACTTTATGTATGCTACCTTCCCAACTTTTCACCAACAACAATGGCACATTCATTAGCAGTATCAGTTCTTTATTTGTGTTTTATTATTTACAATTAAAATACAATTCATGTTCTTTTGTGGTAATGAATACAAATAATTATTTGATTTCAGCTTAAAATCAATTTATATTATTTATAGATTATTCAAAATATATTGTTTAATGGATAATACTGTAACTTACTCGTACACGAGCTCTAGCTCGTTCAACAGCATTACAATTCCCAGCAATAGAAACTTGATTACTTTTCTCCAATAAACTTGTTCTGTTTGAATCTGGAAAGTGTATATGACAACCAGTGTTTTCCATTACTTGCTTAATTGTTAGTCCGCCCCGACCAATAATATGTGAATGGTCTGTATAACTTAGATCTAGTTTCATTGTTACACGATTACTCTACAAAAATTATTATATTATATTATTGTTTACAAATTTATTAAATAATAGAAAGTTAAAAATATTCTTACTCGGTCATCTAAGACACACATCACTTGCATTTTGGCTGCTTTAACATCCTCTGGGAGTCCTGCGATGCGAACATGTGGATCTATACAATTATACAAACGTTTACTGTATTACAAGTAAAAGTTAAATTTTAGTAGTGGTTTCACTATCAAATATAAAGGAAATTTATTATTTTGAAAGTTAAATTTTCTATACAAAAAATGTGTGAAAAAAGTTAATATTTTCCAAGATAATAAGTGTTTACGGAAGATTGATAATACTATAAAAGAACTTTTTTATTTGAAATTAAAGAACACAATTATTACAATATAATATTATTTTCATTTGATATAAAACATACAGACATAAATATACATTAAGTTGATAAAAATGATCCTTAGAATTTACATTAGATTTAATAATTGTTATTTTTAATTAATTATTATTTTTGTTATTATTTAAGTTATGAATATATTAGACAAAATATTTGTACCTAGTTTCAATTTCTATATCTAGTCTATAATATTTAATAAGTTATAATGTATATCTATTTTTTTTAATTCGTTCATCTTAAGAACAAGCCTTGCTTTTTGGGGAGGTGTCATTGTTACATATTAAAAAAGAATATGAATTAATTGTCGATATTTACTTTTTGTTAAAATTGTTTCAATGGCATAATTTATTTTATCTTATCCTATTCAAGGACCAGGAAAGAACTTAAGTACATCATTTATATTAAACTTAAACATATATACAATTTCCTATACTTTTTTATACATTAAATATTATTATAAAAGTTACTATAATGAATTATTATTATTATTTCAAAATTACTTACCTTTTTTAGATTTAGCTCCTATTTTCAATCGAGTTGGCCACAAAATTAAAGTTCTTGTATCTGTCATCACCTAAAGATTAATTAAAGATTTAAATTCCTAATTAAAATATTTTAACATTATATAAATAAAAGTTATTATTATACAATTTATTGATTTGATTAAAAACATACTTTTTGAAAAAAATTGACTGCCGTTAATCCGTCTTCGCCATCACCTATATAAACCCAGATTCCCAATTAATATTTATAATTAAAGAAAAGTATTTAAATTGTTTATATTGGTTAAGTTTAGGGATAATTTCTGGTAGCAGTTGGTTTATTTGGTGCACTAAGGATAGCATTTTTTGATTTAAATTGTAATTTACTTTAATAATTAATAATTTGAAAAAAACGGGAAAATTTATGGAAATACCAGTTTCCTTCTTATGATTTTATTTTTGTTGTAATACAGTTAAAAATAATCAAATGAATCTAAAATAATCAGCAAATACTAATTCTATTAGTACTTTTTGAAAGTGGTTTTCAAAATATTTTGGCAATTGACTTTAGTTATTTATAACCACACCATTTTTTTTTTTTTTTTTTTGGTTTTATATGAAAAAATATTTAAAAAAATTATCAAAAATTTAAAACAAGTTTATCATAAGTTGTAAATTTTGAAAACAAAAAGTTTAGCATAATGTAATAGGCTTCTTTTATAACTGTTAATGAGTTCAAATTTTAATGATAACCTTAAAAATCAAGACACTTAAATCATGTTAAAAAGATAATTCCGCAAATCGTTTTTTGTTTTCAATGATTTATTATTGCGTACATACAAACCTACATTTAATTACTTTATATTATATTCTACCTTCACGATTCCCCACCACCAAATAGTGTTTTAAAATTAAAACCTTAATTATATGTAATTTCATTACACCTATACGAATCAATAATTATGCATATTATAGTCTTTAAATTAGAAATACATGAAGTTCTGTTAATGGATGGTTCCTTCACCCAAGTCCCCCCACCCTCCGTCTTTAAAATCTAGCCAATTTAACTAAATTATATTATATATAATTTTAAACAAACCTAATTTGTATATAATTCTAATAATTCTTCACAGATCATACTAATACTAAATTAAAAACAAAAAGTAAAATTGAAATAATACTTTTTTTAATTCATAAATTATTAAAATTTACTCAAATAAACTTTTTATTTTTAATTACAAACCTCTTTAGACGATATTAACCTAGGGTTTTATAATAAGTATAAAATAATTTAAAATTCAAAAAGCTCAAATAGTACTATTAATAAATTAATTTACCTATTTAAAATACAAAATATTTCCCTAAAGTATTTTGTAAATTGTAATATTTCTACATTATTACGATTAAATAGGTAGTTGTCTACGCTATAAAATTTTTTAGTTAAAGGCTTTAAATTATATTATAGTTCAATATTATTTTTTTATTTAGTAATTGTTAGAACCTAATTTAGAAAAATAAATTTATTTTATTTTAATCTCATTCCAATGATAGGAAAATAAATTGTGGGTTTCTCCATAATCATATAAAAGTACTTAATACAATATTATAAATATAACATAGATAGGTAACATAAATTTAAGCAAGAATTCCCTCAAAGTTTTAAAAGCAAAATACAACTTCGATGGATTAAAAATTAAATTTTAGGTTTTTATTAAAATTATAGAAAACATAAAATTATAAATATTATTATTATAGAACGTCAAATATAGGTGCTTAATACAATATTTTTTGGTTTCAAAAAACACTTACAGTGTAACATAGCCTCGAGTTTTTTTCTATCTACTTTAAATCGCTCTTTGGCCAAATCATCCGCTGATTCTAATCCTAAAGAAATTGCCAATTGATGCATTTCCTCTCGGCTGTCGCTATAACTCCTACCAGATGTTCCTGTACCTGAATCTGATACTTCGGACATTGTATCCGAGCTGGCGGCGGACGACATCACAACCATGCTGTTGTTCACTGTACTGCTTGTCATCGTACACTAACTTGGGACTTAATGGCTTACTGACATTACTCAATGGTCAGTGGTCACTGTCTATTTAAGTGAAACAACTGGGACGTCCAGAATATTATGTTGAAAAATATATGACGAGTAAAAACCAGTTATAGTTAATCTATAGATAACAACTTGGTGGTTTATGGAGTTTAAATTGAAATCTATTAAGTTGGTAAAATTAAAATCTATATTATAAATTATTTGAAGGAATAATTTTAGTTATCTAACACTACAGTCCCTTTCAAACATAATTTGTATTTAATTATATTTTTGTTATATTTGTGATCTATGTATACCTATCTAATTATTTATAGATAGGTACCCAACTACCTACTTATTTAAAATATTAGATTTAATTGATCTTTTGTTTATTTTAAAAATACACTAAAATTGACATACAATATATACATAAAAATTGATTATAAATAAATGATTTCCAATTTTTAAAAATCATAATTTAACGATTTTCTCAAAAGTTTTCTCATCAAATACGAAAAACCGAAAAAAAAAACAGATAAAACGGGAAAATATACAAAATATATTTGTAAAATACCTATTACGATTTTTTTTTCTGTGGTTAACTTTTCTACCAGCAAAGTTGTTCCAAATACGACCGGGGGGGGGGAGGGTACTTTGGAAAGGTCATTTTTCGATTTTCTCAGAAGTTTTATCATCAAATTTGAAAAACTGAAAAAAAAACGGAAGAAAAATGGGAAAACCGGGACAACACAAAACAAATATTATTAAAAATAATATATAATGCCTGTTTAATTATTTTACAATAATATGAAATATATATATTGTTGACAAAGCATCACTATCAACTGAACTCCGCTCAGAATCATTTTTTCTTAAACAATGGTTTTTCGTTGCTTATAGGTATACATTAAATTACCTTTAACAGTGGCAGCACCCGTCTCCATTAATCTAAGACGTCTTTTTTTAATATTTTTTTCATGTCCTGCAAGAAAAAATATCGTTGATAAGTGGGCATATTAATTGGGTAGTCATTAACACGCATACACGTGACGACTGACAATCGACAGTCGAGCGAATGGTTTACCGGATCCGGAAAAAATGAACGTCCCTTACGATATTGTTTAGTACTCATAAAATTAAAATTTTGATATTTACACTATGTGTTTAATAATCGATTATGAAAAGAAAAATGGAAATATGTATGTAAACACATTAGATTGTCCCATAAATTGAAAGTAGGTACTTAAATATTTTTTTTAGTCTCGCCCCCTAGATTTATGTATTTACATAAAAAAATGAGCTACAAAAAATGTTGGGTCAATATATTATTATATTAACCCGTGCCGACTTGATTTTTTTAATTTGAGGACATTAATTTGATCATAATTTATTTATACATTAATATTTTTATAAATATCTTGTAAATTAATTTGAAAATTGAAAACTATAACAGTATATATTTGAAATAAAATTGAATTTCCTATAAATCGTTATATATCAAAAACTTTTTTCATATTTCTAACTATTTAAAAGATATATTAATTTGTATGTATACAATGAATATTGTTTTCTCAATAATATCAATGTTTATAAATACAACATATTTATATACAGCTACAGTACTTATCTGAGAATACCTAACAATTAACGACATTACTTAATCAACAGTTGGATATTATCTAACCATTTCTTAATGACAAATATTCAAAAAGTAGGTGAATTCCTATAGATTATGACTCAAGACACAAGTTTAGACGATTTTTATTAATAATATACCTACAGTTAGTTGCGTACATCGTCAATTCGTGAATTCATTGTCTGGTGTGTGTGGTGTGTATATTTTAATCGGAAAATATGTCAAGAAAATTACGATCTGATGATCAAATATTTTTAATTGGGTCGACTGCAACCCAAATTCTAGGTTCATGGGGAGAAAGTGCGTTGTTAACTGTTCGTGAGTACAATATTTTTTGAGAAAAGCTCGAATTCCTGTTCAATCAGTCACCATTGTATATATGCAATAGTTTATTTATAAATAAGGGGTCTATATCTTTTTGCCGCCGATCATTTTGCCGCTAACGTTTCACGCCAACTATTTGCTGCGAGACATTATTTTCATTTGAAAACTAGTGTCGCTTTTCAATATACGTTGGTGGGATCTTCGCTATTATGCATAGATCTATTAGGGACATTTTATATTAAATAAACCCACCCCCTTCTGATTTTTGGATAAAGTATACTTCAGTGCAGTGGTGTATTTAAGATTTTTTTTAGAGGGTGGATGACAAGAATTTTAGCGTACAGAGCCATATATATTATAGTATAATTATATAATGAAACACACATGTATTCAAAAAGCCGTGAGAGCGGATCTAGGGTAGATCCATCCCCATAAATACGCCACTGTCTCAGTGGGATTTGGTAATAAGAAAATGATTTTTTTAACAAATTTGGCTTGGAACCATACAGATCTCCTTCGTAGTTTGATACCATAAAATCCCTTTCAAAAGAACTAGTTTGGAATTTGTCCGATCACTACCAAACTTTGGATATAACACCTAAATTACCTCTAGAGTACTCTAACAAAATTTAGTATCGATCGGAAAAAAGAATTTTGCTCCAAAGTGGTAGGTGAATCATTATTTACCGGCGGTGAAAAGATCGTAGCGAGGTTTATTAGCAAAGCCACGTAGTTTTGATTTTGCAAGGGAAGACTAATTTACTGACCAGGTTAAACTGCCCCGACCCGGGCTCTTCGTTTTCCGACCGGACTGAAATTTGGGTCAATAATTTTTATCTTAATAAATTTAATAAAAGTATTCAAATGTATTTTGACATTCACGAATTTCATTATTTTATAATATTTAGATAAAAAAAAAAACTAGTGCTTCTACGACTGATTGTTATAGTATTTTATTAATTCTATAACTAAACCTCAGAATTTACAGCAGAGTAAACTTTACATGTTTTGTTTTATATGCCAGCAGTGGCGGCGGGAGGGTTTATTTTTGAAGCAGCTGCTTAATTAATTGATTAATTTACATCAAAATAGGTGAGTGGATGCTTTTTGGGGAATGAATTCTTCATATTATATTACTATCGGTATCATTTAATGTTATTGCTTATATCGTAATATTGTAGATACCTACTTATAGTCTAATCTAAACCACGAATTAAGATAAAAACAGAATACTGAACGGAAAGGTCTTATCAATGTTTTTCTGAGTCCGCCCGGTTCTTACTGTTTGGCAAGACAGCTAGCGCTTTTAAGACATAATAGGTATAAAAATCAACTAAAACCAATTTAAAGTTTAGACTGGAGGAGTAGGGTATGTAAAAAAATGCATATCTAATCTATCACGGCCTTGGACCTTCTATAATAAATATTAACATAGTTTGTAAAGAGTTCACTAGATGGTGTTAGTGACCTCGCCAAAAGTTCGAACCACGATTATATATATAGGTATAGATATTATCTATATTATAGGTAAATCTATAATCCTGGTTCGAACTTCATTTATCACACGTTCGTTCGGTATTCTGTATATCTTAATTCGTGGTCTAAACTCGAAAGGTGGTTACACACGGAGCGGTTTAGTTGGGCACGGTTGCGGTTTTTATAATCAGCGGATAACCTTCTACAATTATACATGGGTTATTCCAATGATATATTTTAAAATCGCCGCCAACATTCTCACAAAATTAAATAGCTATAATAGTCAACATATTCACACGAAAATAATCACCCAGATAAAAGTCGCGAACAATCGCAAGAAATCGCTCCTGTTTAATTTTAGATGAACGTTCGCTAGAGTCGGCTAAAATCAACACTTCGTTTTGACTGGCCTTATACACACGGCTCAATAATCGACACGATCATAGAACCCCTAGAAAAATGTCAGAAAATTTGTAATTGTCACATTTAATGCTTCTGTTTAATTCTATTTCTTTTATTCAATGAAAAATAATCTTAGAGATCAGAAATTCTATTGAATACTTTTATATTCAGCTTTTTTCAGATTAAGTACGTTGTATCGTCTATTACATCCATGCGTTTAACTTCAAACAAATGGTAAAGGTACGCTTAAATTTTTGAAAAATTAATCGAGGTACTCTTTCACCCTGTGTCCCCCTTCAATTCGAGCACTACCTACATCGTAATTTGTAACAACATTATTAGGAATAATTATCAAACAATCGCAATCAATGTGCTTTCTATTATTTAATAATTTATATTTATTTACATTATAACACATTGTATACAATATTCTAATATTTTTATTAACAAATGAACATAAATTGTAAACAAATAAAAATTTAAAAATCTTAAATGTTGTGTTGATATCAAATTGCCAAATATTATTTGGTTTACTTAATCCGCTAGAGCGCAGCAGAGCGCCTGTTCTGGTTTTGCTCCGTAATAAAATTGTTTTTGTTAGTATGTATTTTCATGTGAGTTGCACTGGCCAACTCTTGCTTAGGTTCTTGACTAATAGATAAGTTTTATCATGCTTGATTGTAGTTTGTGATTAAAATTTCTTTTATCCATGATTTCTGTTGGTCACATTGTGCGGTATTTATATTACACAATTGTACTGCCTGTTACGGTGTAAGCTTTCCCGTTCTTTGTTTCTTTTCTTTTTAATGGAAAAAATGTTGTAAGTTTTTATTTTTCATTTCATTTTCTTTTTCTCCTCTTCTGTTGCGTTGTCCCTTTTCATCTTTGGAGCGTCCAGCCGTAAATTACCTTTACCATTAAAGTAACTAGACATTATGACCAACTTATCAGTCACATACAAAACGTATTGTTAATAACTACATTGCATTCTTACTTTGGAATATACTATAAGGTAAGGCTGTTATACATAAATGGTTTAAAGTTTGGAATGCATTGCCTGTTTTTATCGAAAATTCAATCATAATATAACACTCTTCAATTGCAGTCTAGTACGTACAATGCACATAACTGATGGTAAACAGCAGAGCCATGGACGAACAATCAACTGGTCTGGTGCATAGCTCGGCAATCCGCACCAGAATGGCCATTCCTAACATCAAAATGACTAATCCAATTAAGAAACTGGTCAGTAAACAAAGAAAACGTTATACTGAAGACGGATTCAACCTTGATTTGACTTGTATCCTTTTCATCTTTATTAAATTAATTATTTTGCAAATTTGAAACATTTGCATTTATCTAGTATATTTTGAGGATTAAGGATTTATGTATTTATGAAACTTAATAATTTATTTTAAGAAGATCTATTTTTTTAAAATATTAAGTGATTTTTCTAATACTTTTATCTAGGTACCTATTTTTTTTTAATTTACATATTTTTAATGTAACATTTAAATAATTAAGTAGTTACACATAACATAGTATCTATAATAAAAGAAAATAATTATTTTTAAACTAAATTGATAAATAAGTTTTTTTTGATTTAATATACAGTAGGTAATATAATTAAAATTGTATGATAATTTTAATTATTTAGGTGAAAAATATTTGTGTCTATAAATGCTTTGATAGCTTTCACTACCACTGCTGTAAAAACTAATCATCTAACCATCAATTAGTCCACAGTTCAGTCAATATATAATCAGGCATTATATTCTTATTGTAAAATTATAGTAACACAATTTTTAGTATTTGAAAGATTATATTCATTAGTGAATATTTCGTACACCGTGTACACATATTTTTTAAATTCAGAATTACTTTTTTATTTTACAATTTCTAATTATTTCATTTTTCGCTGTGGTCTTTAAATTTTTAGTTAGTCTTTCTTATGTAAACGTTAATTATTTTTTGTTATTGAGTTACTATTTTTTTTAAGAATAATGTTATAATATATTTTATAACATTCGTTTTTATTTGGCCCTTCTCTAGCTTTGTTACATTGCATACAATTATACTACTAGAAAATAAATATTATTGACAATTTGTTTTTATTTCAATTATTTATCTATTGAATTTATAATATAAATATTGTATATTTAATATAATTTTTTTACCATATATATTTTTCCTTAATTAGTATTTTAAGACATTGTTAACAATGTGATAGCAATGGGATTTCCAGCTGAAAATTTAGAAGGTGTAGTGTATCGAAATCATATAGATGATGTGAGCAGGCTTCTTGATAAGAAACATCCTAATCATTATAAAATATATAATCTGTAAGTATTGTTAAATACAAATATTGATTTTGTAATAATTTTATTTCATTTTCATGTTTTTAGTTGTTCAGAAAAGTCTTATGATGGTTCAAAATTTCACCAACGTGTAGCAACCTATCCATTTCAAGATCATAACCCACCAAGTATTGAGGTGATACGACCTTTTTGTGAAGATGTTGAAAATTGGCTTAGTAGGGACGACAGAAATGTAGCTGCTGTACATTGCAAAGCTGGAAAGGTAAAAAAAGTTATTTTGCATAATAGAATATGGCATGTACAAGTTATTAGCTAATTGTTATGTTTATACAATTTTTATTTTTATTAAAACAAATTTATCAATATATTTATTTGTATGTACATTTTATTAAGGGCCGAACTGGTGTAATGATTTCTTGTTATTTAATACATACTAAACAGTATTCATCAGCAGAAGAAGCTCTCAATTATTATGGTCAACAGAGAACATTAGATGAAAAGGTATTTAGATTTAAATAAATACCTATATGTATTTTTCAAACTTAAATAAATAATAATTTTAAATATAACATAAATACAACATTACTAATTCAGTTTACTAACTTTTTCAGGGTGTTACTATTCCCAGTCAACGCCGATATGTTGACTATTATGCATTGTTAGTGAAATACAATTTAAATTACAAACCAGTTGTATTGACTATAAAGGAAATAAAATTAGATCCTGTCCCTAACATTTTTAACTCTGGGCAAACATGTAAGTAATTTATAGTTAACATTTTGTTTTTTAAACAAATAATAAATTGTTTTTTTAACAAAAAAAAAAAAAAAAAGGTATCCGTGTAGTAATATCAGAATGGATAGATGGTAATAGTTCAAAACTGAGAAAAGTTTACTCATCCGATGTTCAGGATTTTCGGCGTAATGCTTCTGATGTGACTATTCGTTTAACACAGATTACTCAAGTCCTTGGTGATGTGAAAGTAGAATGTTATAATAAACATAAAATGAAGAAAAAGGTTTAAAATTAAAATTAACTAATGATATTTAATTCTCATTTATTAAAAATTAAAAATTAGATATTAATTAGTTTTTTTTTTTTTTTTTTTCAGGAAAAATTATTTCATTTTTGGTTTAATACCTATTTTGTTAGTGAAGCAGCTGGAATAGAAAATGGTAATAGAAATAAGTATAATGGCCAGCATGAAAAAACAGTTCGTACAAATAGTATGGATGATTCAACTAACCTTCGATTTCCAAATAACAAAATCCGGTATGTTTATTCATTTTTATTTAACTACGTGTTTTACATAAAATAATTATTGATTAGACATTAATTCTTTAAAGTAGGATACTTTTTAGTAACATTGATTGTTAAGTACTTAAAAGTATTTTGAAAATCATAAATTTAATTATAAATACTTAGTTATTAAGTTGTTATTATTTATTTTAATTGTTAACTAACTATTAATATTTAATTTAATAAAATTTGGTGTTTGATATAACTATAAATTAACCTTACATTTTTGCTTTAAGTTTGAATTAACATAGGTTTAGTAGTACTGTTATGTATGTGAGATGCAGATTATTTATATTTCTGATCATTATTTAGAACGAAATAAGTTTTTTATTTTTTAAATTACTAAAGCCATAACTATAAGTATTATGATTTTTACATTTCTTATTTGATTCTGAGCGTACTAGTATAGCAAGGGATCTATTTTACTATGATGTATGATTTTTTTTTTCTTAACATCTTAAAAATTTCTCCTATTAAAAAATAGCAAGCCACCTTGCTTTTGCATATTGAATTTAGATGGTTTATAGGAGGATAAAACTTATGGGAAAAACAAACTTGTTAATGTTTATTTACTTCAAGCCATTAGGATACTGCAATTATTTTAAATTTGTACGTATTGTTTATCTTTTCAACCAGAAATCTTGCTTTAGTCAAAAAATGACAAGTTACCCCTTTTATTGTGTTTGATATCTTGTTGGTGAGTACATAAGTCATTTTTTGGTTTTTCAACTAATTTTCATAATAATAAAAAACCATGAAAAAGATGAAAACTGACAGATTTATGGCGACAATTTCATTGGTTTAAATGTTTACAAATTATGTTTTTAACTAGAAATCTTGTGTTATTTTAATTTTAAAAAGATCTTTTTTTGTTTCATTTAAGAATGAGTTGGTTAGTAAGAAAGTCGTGTTTTTTCATTTTCCAATCATTTTTCATTAGAAAAAACCATACTAAATATAGGAAAGTGTATGGCATTAATAGTTTCTTTATTATTGATTTTGTGTTTTTGTTATATTTCAGTCGTTTTTGATCTAATGTTAGATAATATATTATGTAGACTAAATAATGAAATATTTAATATTGGGTTTATTATAAGTTGTACTTAGTGGTAAAATAAAAAGTGTAGTATAATATTATAAAAGTTTTCCTTTTTTAAATTAGTTCTTATTATGATGAAAATTATAAAAATTACTTTTTTTCAAAACATATATAACTGAACTTTGCACAGATTCTTTTTATTAGCGGTATGAGAGGTACAGAACCTGTATGTATGAATACATAGAATTAGCAATCTAATTTTTTTTTTTTTTGAGTACTGTTGTACAATAAATAAGTCTTTATTCTTCTTTACCAACTTCCATCCACAATAGGTGCACACTCGTTAGCAGTATTAGCTATTTTAGATCCTGAGTTTTTGTTTTTCTTTGGACAATTTTTCTACCAGAGAACATGCTCTGATTTTTACATGTAGCACTTGTTCTGAAAAGAAATTTGTGTATGGAGATACTTTAGAGAGGTATTTTTTGATTTTCTCAATAGTTTTCCTAACAAATATGATAAACCAGAAAATGTAAGAAATTTAGGTATTAGGTAAAATTATTATGACCTTTTTTCCTGTGGACAACTTTTCTGCAAGTAATTTTGCTTTAATTTATAATACTAGCAATGTTTCAAAAAGAAATTCCAATGGGAAGCACTTTTTTTGAGGGGTCATTTTTTGATTTTCTTAGGATTTTTCCCAGCAAATGTGAAAGAACATGGGAAAATTGGTACATTAAACAAATATTATTAAAAATAATATATAATGCTTATTTAATTATTTTATCATAATATGACATATATATTGTTGATAAAACATCACTATCAACTGAATTCCACCCAGAATTGTTTTTTCATTAGCAATGGTTTATCATTGCTTACAGGTATACATTAAATTACCTATAACAGTGGCTGCACCCGTCCCCGGTATTCTAGTATGTCTTTTCTTTTTTTTTTTCTAGATTCTGAGTGATGTGAGACTATTTCTACCAGAGACTATTATTTCAATCATCAGAAGCATAATATCTTTTCTAAAAATAAATATTGTCTAATTGCATTGAGGAGGTCATTGATTTTTATTGTAATTTTCTTAATAATTGAGAAAAACACAGATTTTTTTTTTTTTTTGTTTACTGTAGTTCGGTTAGAAAACAGAGATCCTAATAGTTGCACCATTGGAGGTAAAACTACTAAGTTAATTAAATTTTGCTCTAATTGTTATTTGTTAGTAATAATTTATTGTTGCATACAGATCGATCAAATTAATTAATATATCTTACATTTCACTTACAAAAGTCACACAACTACTACTTGGTTAACATTGTAATTAACTAAAGCAGCTGATGTTCGTTGCATCATAGATAAATACATAATTTTTTTAATATAGATTATCAATTTTGCCATAAGTTTTTTAAATATTGCACACAATAATATAAATCATTGTATTTAAATAACATTTGAGTATAGCGATCAGTTGTATTAATTCATGAATTGTGTTTTATATTTTTTTTTTCTGGGGTTATGGAAGCTAGCATACCTGAAAAATATCCAATAGCAAATAGTTATTTATTGATTGATATACTCTGCATTTTATTTTTACTATCCAAGAATATTATAGGTAAAAGTAATAACTAGTGCTCGGATTTATAAGCTCTTAAAACCTTAGAAATAATTGAATAGTGGATAAATAATATTAATAATATGTACCTTTATATTTCAGACTTTTATCCATGTTCTATTATTAAATATTAAATTTATAAAAATGAATACATATTTTTTTTATAATAACTGTAATTTTTATGTAATAGTGCAAATTCTATTGGTCATGCGAATGGAAGTGATAATCGCCTATTGACATTAACTATGAACAAATGGGACTTGGATGGACATAAGGATAAACAAAATAAACTATTTAGTGCAGACTTCAACGTCCGTTTATTATTTGAACGTGCAGATGTTTCTGAACCTGTCGTTGGTGAAACATTATCAGAAAGTGAATCAAGTAGCTGTACAACAGCTGAAGAAGATGACACTGGATGCGAAGGAGATGGATGGGAATCTGGTCAGTGATTTACACAAACACATAATAATAAAGTCAGGATTAATGTAAAAATAATTAATCTGATGAAATATTTCTCATGTAGGCTATCGCTTTAACTCCCTGTCTAATTAGGCACGTGGAAAAAAAACAGTATATACACATGAACAAATCGTTGCTTGTGTGTATCATTTTGTAAAAACAACTTGTTTTCTCTTGTATATACTCAAATTTTTAAAATTATCATTTTCTTTATATAAAATGCAAGTTTAATGAAATTAATATTCTTGTTTGAACATTTTAGTAAAATGCTATCATCCCTAATTCTTCTTGTGTAGTATTTTTTTAGAATAATGATTGGTGAAGGCCGCTTTATTGTCTCCCTTAGGCTTTCGTAAACCTGTCGCTTGAGCACAATACACCTGATGGCGTAGATGCAAATGTGATTGTGTTTCCGGTGGTTCTAGGCGAGTCAACGTATCTGTAAGATATCGGGAATGCCACAAACAGAGGACGAACAACACAAACGTATTTTTGTATGTATGTATATTGTATTTGTATACATATGTATATATATATATATATATATATATATATATATATGTGTGTGTGTATGTGTGTATATATATATATATGTGTGTGTGTGTATGTATACGTATATAATTTAATAGCAAGTAAATGTTTTTTTTTTCTATGTTAAAAAACATAGATTATAACAATTATTCTTACAATTATTATAGTCTGGATTTTATAAGTCCTCCATATTTAGGCATATATTCGCCTATTTTATTATTTTTATAGTACAAAGAAAATAAAGTTTTAATTCTGATAACTTTATTAAAAATGTATTTTTTATTTTCGTGTTCATCTGTTAATTTTTATTTATATGTCTTTTTTTTTTAAGTCTTCCAATGTTGCCATTGAATAAAATAAAATGGACTTAGGAACAATGTTTTTTTTTATTATTATTATTATTATTATTATTATTATTATTATTAATTTTTTTATGTTATAATATTTATTTATATATTATTAATTAGAATATAAACTATTCTGTAAAAGTAATAGCCTACTATTTCATGTTTAATAGGATTGTTGCCATGGTTTTTACTTTTATTTACCAGTATTATTATTTTTCAAAATCATTTAACTCTATAAATTGAATAATAGTACAACACAAGAACAATTTGATATTGTATGTTTTGTTGTTATATTTTAATGCATAAAACGTGAACATATAATTTCTATACAATCATTAAACTATGATTTGTTTTATTATCGTAATTCTTTGTTCATTATATTTTTTGCATATATATAAATATATATATATATATAATTGATAAGGTAAAAAAGTCACATTTATGGTTATAATACATAAGACTTTTGATCTATTTATTGGATGTATTGGTAACACTTTTCAAACTAAAAACATGTCTATGTAAGTAATATTAACATAGAATTGTAATTTTTTTGAAAGTATATATTGTAATATGTTCATGTTAGTTGCCAGTTGGTGATAAATGATATAAAATAACTGACTTGTATTCTTTTTGCTACCAATTTAAATCTAATGTTATTATTAAAATAATGATTTTATTATAATAATTAATGTTGAATTCTTATTAACTATTGCTCAAATAAAACAGAAAGTATAGTTCAAAATAAATACATTTGTTTTTAAAGTTTGAAGACCTAACTAATCAAAAGTATATTATGTCAATTTGATGTATTAATAGCACGCTATAATTTCATTTACTGTCTCAGTCTAACTAATGGGCAATAAAAACAATTACATTCTTTAGAATTTAAACTATAGTGTTAACTGTTTAGGTTGAAATTTAAGTTTTAACAATTTAAAGAGGAGAATATTTTCAATGGCACTACATATTTATTTTTGTTAAACTATCTAACTAAGTTACAGCTGTTTTATAAAAGCAAAAACTAATATGACCATAACTATTCTATTTTGCAATTTAAGGTAAATAATGAAGATCTGATAAATGTATTAACTTTTATTCTGTTTAATATTTTAAGTTAAATTAAGATTTTTCTTTTAAGTAATCATTACTACATTCTTGTGTTGAAACTTGTATATTTGTTCAAAACTAAAAATTAAATAAATGTTTTATATTAAAATAAAGTTTTGGTGTTACAAATATTATTTGATGATGAGGCATTCATTTTCTACAGATTTTTAAAGTTCACAAAAAGTTTTAATTTTTTTATTACCATTTCTATATAATATTAAAAATATAATTTATACAAACTATTTTAATAATGAATATTATCATATAATTATTTACTGCAACAAATTTTAGAAAATGATTTATCATTATTAAACATAATATGCAACACTAAAATTTTGTTTAAAAACAATTTTATACAATGGCTCTTTAATTTTGCAAACAATTTAATTTTATTACATTTTTTTTGTTGCAGTTAAACACTTAAAAATATTAAACAGAACAGAATGTATTGTATTTGTCAAATATCCATAGTACAACTTTTATTTTAAGAACAAAGTAATTTTATGTTCTTAAAAATATGCTCATTGCTGCAATAATTTAAATTCTTAATTATGTAATTTTGTTGTTCATTAGTACTGGGACCAAAAATGCGGATACAATTTTTTTTTTTGAATACTATTTTTTATTTTTGTTAAAAAATAGCATCATATATGATTGAACCATAATAATTGATTACATTTATTAACATTTCTTTATAATTACTGCTTTATTTTGAAGTATATTTTCTGTTTATAGTTTAATAGCATCAAATTGTCGTCTTGAATGAATTTAATGCATAAATGTGGGTATAAAAGACCATTGGTCGTTTTTTAATTAAACTATCAAATTGACTGGTGTATAAACAAATACCAAAGTATAATGCAAGTACGCAATCATCTTAATTTACAATATAGGGACACTAATTAGTTATAATAATCTGTAGAAGTTGATCCTAAATTAATCTTCATCTATTCTAACTTATAATACGAATAACCTGGAATTATTTGTCACTTACCAGTTAATAATTGTACATTTGTACCCATTAATTTATTGTAAATCCAAACATAATGAATTTATACAAATTGTATTATATTTAAATTCTAATGTAAAGAGTATAATAATAATATTATTATTTTAAAAGTTTAAAAATTAGAATTTAAGATCACATACATATTGTACTAAGTACTACTTATTATACACCACACAATATTTTAAACAATTTGTAGTTTTTATTAATATAATTATATATATATATATATTTATATAAAAAAAAACTGTTTAAAAATTTAAATATAATTATTTATGAAACTAACAAATAGCAATATTACAATGTTTTTTGATTGTGTTGTTCATGTTTTTAAGAAAATTTAAAAAAAGTCCAGGTATCATTGTATTAAATATTAATATGTAAATGCTTTTTATGAAATTGTAGTTAGTACCCTCTTTTTAACAAAACATTTACTATCAGAGAAATTAATAAAACAAATAATGCACCATTGTAAAACTAATAAATTTTATTCTGCTCAGATTAAAATTTGTATATTTTTAAAAATATCTGCATTATGTTTTCTCGTTCACATTGCAATTTTTAAATTTTATTTTAATATCTATTATATTGAGTTTTTTTTGTACTTTTCAATAATTGATTATATATTTATGGATGAATTGCTACATGCGTTTGTCGGTGGAACAGTGCAAATAAAACTAGTGGTTTTTAGTTGTTCTAAACAAGTAGAAGTTTCCAATTTTATTATATTTTGAGATAATAATTTAAATTCTTTTAACTGACAATTTTTCCTGTATTGTTTATTTTTCAGTGTATTTATTTCCATATTATTAAATTCATTTTCACGTTGCAATTGCTTAATATTGTTTTTTAAGCAAAATATATCAGTTTCCTTTCTATCGTTCTCTTGTTTTAATTTTTGAACTTCGTTTTTCATTTCACTGTATTTTTGTAAACTGGCTTCTTTTAAATCTTTCAAAGTAGTGACTAATGTTTTAACTTTGTATTTATCGTCATTTATCATACAATTAACTTGATTATATTGTAACTCTAAATCTTTCAATTTAATGCATTTCATTTTTAACTCATTTGACAATGATTCAATCTCAAATTTCCATTTTTCTTCAGCATGTGTTGCACATGATCTTGTATCATCGAGTTTTAATTGTGTACATTTAATGTCCTTCCTTAATATCATATTCGTTTCATTTAGTATATTATATTTGTTTGTACATTCATCAAGTTGTCTACGTTTTTTACAAAGTTCTTCTTCATTAGATTTCATATTTGTCTTCAATTTTCTGATCATAGAATTTGCTTCTGCCAACTCTGTCTAAAAAAAATAAAATAAATATTTATGTAATTTATATTGTTTTTATAGTATATAATGGTGCTATACATTATATTACAATGGACCAAAAACTATTTTTTTTTTTCATAGGTTTGTCTTAATATTTTTTATTATTATTTGCGATTTATATTGGTGTAACAATACCATTCAATCTTATTTACAAACTAAATAAAAAATTCTTGTTTGCAAAAGATTGCCTTAAAAATTTTTTGTTAATTTTACTTTCGTAGTTACAGCTTATTACTTTCTTAATATTGATGATTTACCTTCATGACATTTTTTATTTTGCAATAATTTAATTTGTAAAAATGTCTATAATTTATAATCACCTTAAACTTTTGCTTCCAAACTAGGTAATTTTTTTTTTTTTGTAAATAAGTTTCGATGGTATTGTTAAATATGTACAGTTATCATATAAAAATTCATTTCTATGTCATTTGTGTATTAACAGTCAATTATAGTTTGTGTATTGTTCGTTTACTTACATTTAAATCAATAATATAACTAACAGTTTTAATGTAACTACTAAAGTCTACAGTGTTCCAAGTTGTTATATAATAGTATAGCCATATTGGAAGCAATATTAACAAAATATTTAGCTAATATTTTTTTGTTTTTAAAAAAAAAAAATTAAACGATAAATATATATGCTCATTATGAAAATGACCATAAACATCATTTTCAATTGACCCAATAATATAATATATTTTGATCACTGTCTAATTTGTGGCATACAGAAATACTTATTTAGGACACTCAAAACAATCATTGAAGATTCCATTTTTATTGTAAAACAATTTTAAGTGAAATAAAATAACTTTTTAACATAATTCATAGTGTAATATTAAATTGGTCGTTCTATATAGTTGTTAAATATTACCAATTTTTTTTTTTTTTTAGGAAATTAAATTCTAAATCATTTTTATATTAAACATTTATGTTCATATTTTCAACTGATTACCAAATTTGTATTGCAATATTTTGTATTTTATAAATTTGTTTGATTTTAGAGTAAATTATGGAATAATAAATATTATATAGACATTAAAATGAACTACCAATAAATCTAATATTATTTTATGATCAATGATACTGTTGTTAAATTAAGTATAAAAAACCACTAAACTACCCTTTTATAATTTTTCAATCCTCTTGTGTTATAGGAAGAGGTGAGTCATCATGACCAAATTTTACACTGATTACTTTTACTTGGCAATGAAGAAAATAGGGGGCCTTGTATCAAAGATATTATGTTTATTGTTAATTTCCTACAACCAAGGACCACCCTAATAAATATATGTTATATTATATAACTAGTGTTCGGATGTTTATGTGCAATTAATATAGCTTGTAATTACCACTGCTCCCTTGTACATTTTAAACGAAACACTCAATGATTTAAAAATCGAAACAGTACGAAATTTACCCTCCACATACTACTCCAGATTCCATTCAAAATTAAAAACAAACTCAAACCCTATAATTTCCGCACTCTCCAGTAAATCTCTCTGGAAATCCAATGCGCCAATTAAAACGTCAATAGTGCAGACTTAAATCCAAAATATAGTATCACATTGGGTTCTAACACTGGGTGATATCCCATATTCTCATGGACATCTCATATTCTGTAATTAATATAAATTCTTATCTGTCATCCTATTTTTTTTATTATGTACGTATGCTATTGTTAATTTTTCTAAAAAAAAAAAACAAAATGGCTTAAATATGTATGCGTTTATGCACAAACAAATAAATGTAATATATAAAATATGCATAAATCGAACGGTTTTATTCATTTTTAGTGCATTAAAATATAAACTATAATCATTAATATAATTTAACAATATTTTGATGATACAAATTGAAATTTATATGCCTGTACAAATAATTGTTTATTGCTTAAAAATAGGAAAACAAAAATACAAGCAAAGGAAATCCAAAATTTGGTTTATACACAATATAGTATACACCGAATGTTGTAAATAATTCATACAACCATAATTGTATATTATATATGCTTAAATTGTTATCAAAGCAAATTGTATGTAATTTATCATACGTTTACGATAAACAAATTTAACATGTTTCCACATTAGGCAAGTACTTCAATTTGTGCATGCAGTATCTCAATATAAAAAACAGAATTTATGACATTAAATTAAAAAATAACGAAAACGAAAATAAATCATGTGGGTAATACAAATAATTTTATTACTCTATAGTAATAATAATTATGAAAATGTAATATTGTGATTTCTAATTGTTAATAGGTAATTAGCTGTGGACTGTAGTAATTATCATTGTTGAGCGACACAGTGGCGTATTTAAGGGGAAGGTGATCGCCCCCCCCCATTAATTAATTTGTATAGATTTTAGTGTCACCCCCTACCCCATAAAGATAGTCAAATATGCTAATATCAAAAATCGACGTATAGTCGATATATATATATATAGTGCTATAGTTTTGCTTACCCAAATTTATGTATTATAAACCAACATGTTATTATTCACAAGTAACTTGTTCATTGTTAATGTTTCCAAAATGTATTATATATTAAGAATATATCAATATTATTAAATTTTATTATATACAATTATAAATTTAAAAATATTAAGTATAATATAATATTTTAAATACTTATACTATATTTAAAATATTATATTTTACTACCAATAATTTTGCTCTGATTTACAATGATAACACTTTCTAAAAGGAAATCTGACTGACTGAGGAAGTACATTAGGGAGGCAACTTTTTGATTTTCCCAAAAGATTTCCCAATAAATATGTAAAACGGAAAATAAGTACAATATTAAATAAGTATTAGTAAAGAAAATATATTATAATTCCTATGTAATTATTTTACCATATTATAACATATATATACATATGTTTTTGACAAAGAATCACTATTAACCGAACTCCGCTCACAATCGTTTTTTCGTTATGGTTTATTATTGCTTACAGATAAACATTAAATTTCCTATTTACTAGTTACTATCATATCAACTTCTAATCTTTGAAAATGGCTGCACCCATCTCTATTATCCTAGAACAGCTTTTTATATTGATACTAAAAAACGAAGACGAAAAAATTAAAAATGTTTTCCATTCTTGCTGTAGTACTTACTACATTTGAAAAATGTATTAACATTTTAATTGTTTGATTATGAGTAATTTCTAAGTTACCTTGGAAATAAATGGTAAAACATCATTATTAGCAAGTGATCCATTTAAGTGGGTACTCTCATTATCTCGGAAAGTATTAATTTTTAACGGACTTTGTTTTATGGAATATTTAAGAAACAAACTGCTCTACAATTTTATATTTATGTTATTTTTGAGGATAAAATTACTACCTACTTTTGATTTTCAATTGGCAACTTTATTGAAAATTCCATAAATAGGTGGAGTATTAGTTAAAATAAATTTTAGTGTTCAAATTTTTGATTTCCGTCAATTCGTTTACGAGATTCTTCACTTTTAAGTTTGAGTTTGAGGAGAGTATTGGTGCATTATTAACAAGTCGCGCGCGTTCCACCACACATGACACTCCACTACTCTCCTATTTATGGAATTTTTAATTTAGTTGCCATTTGAAAATCAAAAGTAGGTAGTGATTTTACATCTAAAAATAAAGGAGACAAAAAATAACATAAATATAAAATTGTAGAGCAATTTGTTTCTTAAATATTCTATAAAACAAATTCCGGAAAAAATTATTTTTTTCCGAGATACTGAGTGTACACACTTAAATGGATCACCTGGTATACTACATACATTACTCCAATGAGAATAGTTTTTTTTTTGCAATGAGTTGTTCCATACAGTAGTATGTAGTATAGCAAGTATAGTATAAGTATACCATGGTAAGTAAACTATAATACCCTAGGGGTATCATATACCCATACGCCATCAATGTCATACCTAACCAATTACCCACAGACAACAGTGATCTACCAGTGAGCAATCGCAACATTTTAAAATTCGTAACCCTACCTCTTCAAAAAAAATGAATCACGGTTACCTATAACATTACCTACAACATAACTAGAGTACAAAAGTAGGTAAATTATTACTTTAATGATGTTAAATAATTTAAATAATTAATTATTTTAAAAGGTATAAAAATGTGCCTATCTTTATAGCTTTTAGTCAGTGAACTTCAGATACAATTATTTTTTTATGTAAAAACTATTCAGTTTTCCTTTGGTTTATAGAATACACATTGAAATATTTAATAACTAATAAAACATTTCTAAATTGCATATTCGCCATTAGTTCTTGTGTGAAATCGTCTCAAAATAATTGTACATCGAAGGGAATATTTACTTTAATATGATCCATTTCTTTTTGAATATATTTTAATTTTTTTTCCGAGTTCTCGAAATTGGATTTAATTATGCTTTCATTAAAATTTAAATCGTTTAACTGATTAATGATACAATCGTTAACATTTTGTAGCTCGTTGTATTGTGTTTGCCAATTACATTCTACTGTTGCAACTTTTCGAAATTTGTCTGCTTGGTTTTCAAACAAAGTCATTATATTAGTGAACACCTTATGACTGACATAATTAATTTCCTTCCGTTGTTCAAGTTCCTTGACTAATTCTCGTAAGTTATCTCTGTCAGTTATCACTTCTTTATATACTTCTAATTTTCTCTTTAATTCTTCTATTTGTGTTTTTTGGCAGCATATTAAATATTTTAAATCTTGTGTAGTTTCTTTGGAACAATTCTAAATAGGTAGTTATAAACAAATAATGTTAATCGAGTGTTTCTGGATTTAAATATAGAGAATAGTATAAACTATAAGGTGATTTACTATTAATTGATTTTATCGAAGGAGTTAAGTGAATTTGATTTCATTAATTCAAATTTTCAAATTTTGGGCATTTTATTAACTAAAATATTAATACAAACTACAAACTTAATAGACCTTTTGACTTTTACTTAGTTTAAGGTCTATAGCACGGACTAAGATATAATGGACTGGTCACGACATAGTTGGCGGCTGACAAAGGACGGGCTACAAAAGTTTCTTCTTTTATATCAACGACACTGTAGGCTAACGGGTTTTAGTGCCGCCGGTGGTTTTATTTTGAATTACATTTGTATTATGTTATTATTTCCAAAAAAAATAATATTCTTACAATTTTATACATGGCTTATTGTAAAGCACAGTTGGACTTATTATTTTGCGTATTTGGAAAAGCTAGATGCGCACTTGATCAATTTTTCATAATTTATTGTATAAGATAATATAGCAAATAGTGGGTCCTATAGGTATTGATGTGTTATGCGTTTTTTTTTTTTTTTTGCAATAAGAAAATCATTTTGTATATCTACTTATAACTAATAACTAATAGTTTACATTAATAATTATAATTTAAAAATGTAAACTATTAAACTATGTTTATTAAAAAACATTAAAAAGACATTATCGGAAATAATATTCACGTCATTGCATTGCGATGGATCAGTGGATCGTTCACAGATAGATAAAATGTATATAATACATCAAACATTGTCATTAAACAGAGTCGAAGAGCAGTATTTTTTTGGTGCAAGACACGTTGAACAAAGAGGTGCTTAGGGAATTTTGTATGCTATTTAAACAGTTTGTATAAATATAATGTTACCGAATATATTTTTAAAAATAGAACTTTGAACTAGAGAATTACAAAGACTGTTTTAAGGAAAATAGTTTATAACTAATAAGAATACCATTTTTTTGAACATAACCTAACCAACCTTTCTTTTAGTCTAGTTAATGCAATATTAATTTCATGGAAAGTTCTGGTTATATATATGCAAAGTTCCAAAGAGGAAGAATAGCGGTTTTTTATTATTACTAACTAATAAGAACACTATTTATTTGGTTTTTGTTTGGCCATTTACTTATTCCATTTCAATGTTATATATTATTGTTTTAATTTTCAAAAACACCCCTCAAAACTTATTTCTGCGTACGTCCCTGGCGTCGGCCATTTTCAGTCGTGATCAACAAACTAATCAAAGTGATAAAATAATGGTTTTGGATCTTGTTAAACATACTAAGTCAGTTATAAATAAAATAAAATAACGTTCAATTAATTTAGTTAGTGGTTGGTTAGATGTACTCGAAGATGAACTGTTGGAACTAATGAGGATACTGATGGAAAAGTTCTACAAGATAAACAATTAATTGATTTTCAAGCAAAATGAAAACATAAAAATAATTTGTATATTACTGAAAATAGATCTATAAATACCATATACCATGAAATAGTAAAAAGTTATATAAAATAAACATTTTTTTTTTTTCAAGACCGCATAGATATTGAAGAATATTTTGTTGTGCTGCCGTGCTGGTACTATTAAACCTGTTGCTAACCTTGATTGTAATACTAACATTAGAAATGCAATTGACGTTTTGGGTAATGAATTAAATTTAGCTGATTTTAAATATGGGGTATACAGATTTAATGGAACATAATAGATAAGCAGAGATACAACAAATGTCATTACCTAAATTAGTGCAATAATCTGGGTCCAACGAGTTTAAAAAGATTACTATTATAGTAGCTCGTGTAATAGCTGCAAAACTTCACAGAGCTGACGTTGAACGATTAATAAGTAAAAGCAATATTTATAAATCAATAAATCGTCAAAGTTTGCATGTAGAAACGAAAAATGAAAATATTTGTATTAATGATTCAATTATACAATTTTACAATGATTTAAATATGTATTATACATTTAAATATTTCAAAAATATTTTTGATATTTTACTATTAAAACTACACTGATAATGAAGTATATACTCAAGTTTTCGAAAATATATAAAGATTTTCTAAATAATTTTATTTTATAAATTGAGCATAAAATAGCGCTAAAAACACTAAAGTAGAAAAATATTACCAAAATTTTGGGTTGTACTTCTTGGTGATCTGAAATAAATTTATAGCTGACTAAGGTGTAAGATATATTAACTTAGAATATATCCAAATACTACAAGTTACGAGCTTTGATTATACATTGTCAGTAAATATGATTTAATGTTTTCAATATTATGAAAATATTTTCTATTTTAATCTGTGTTTAAAATAGGAGCACAAAATAGAGGTAAAAATTGAAAACAGTTTCAAAATAAAACTGAAACAATTTCACAATGATTAAAAATAAAAACCAAAATTCAAATATACTTAAAATTCTTCGAGAAAATCGGTAGATCATGATAAAATGAATCACCTGCTGCAACCCACTGTGTTTACTCACGTTTTCAACTGAATTCATTATCTGAGTACTAGTACAAAAAATATATTCTAGAACAAATGAAATGTATTTAAAATATCAAATTCAATAGTTTTACGACTGTAAATTATTTTATACTTGTTAGTTGTTAGGTGATATTATTTTTTCAGATAAATAATTTATAGGTTCATATATGTGATGAAAGCCAGAAAGTAATTTATTTGTAAATAGATAGCAAGTGTTTTACGTTATAATGATTACACTGTATATGAATAGTTAAATAATAATTATCACTTACAACTAGGTAACATGATTTTATAATCGGTTATTTATATTTGAAGGTGTAATCACTATACGCTTTTCGTTTTCAAATAGCAAACTGTATTAAAAATCCTATAAATAGACGAATTTATAGTTTAAATAATGCTCAGTGTAAAAATTATCGTTAACGAAATAAAAAAGATTCGGAAGTAAGTTCGGTTATAAATGTTTTGAAAGGCCGTAATATTTATGATTTTTGTCAATACTTAATTTGAAACTTATATAAAGAAAAAAAAAATACTACATTAAACAATTTATTTTTTTTTACCATTAAGTATGACTTATAATAAACCACCTATCAAATTGTACGAAATATATTTATATATTATATATATATAATGCTTTTATTATTTTCAATTTTATTTTTTGTTGTAATTCATTTAAAAATATTCGTAGATATTAAAATTTGGATAGAAAACTTATATACACCTTTTCATGACGTGGACAAATGTTTGAGTAATTTGAATACATTTTAATTTTGCGAGTTTTGTACGTAACTTTTATTCTATAGGTACTCTGTGGATAAAATTGTTAGACTAAACAAAAATGCTTTAGAATTGAATATGGTTGAATGAGAATTGAATGAGGTTACATTAAAGGTCGTATTTTGTAGCAAACAAAATAATTTTGAGTAGACGCTGACTAGCTTATCACTTTTAAATAGGTATTCATCGAAACATTAATATAGAAAATATTGTTGATCAAAACGCTTGCCAACACACAGCTTAAAATAAAAGTATTTTGGACTTGGTCATCTAATTTTTATTCATTATTAGTATAATATATAATGTTTAAATTTACTTAGGTACTAATATACATTAAATTTCTCTCTATAATCCTACCTTCCCAATTTCTCATCTATAACAGTGTTCCAGCCATCGTGAGAAGTATGTCCGTTTTTTTTTCTTATCAATCATTAATATTAAATTTAATTATTTCGCCTCCGCCTTCATATAGTCAAGATCTGAAAATGTTCCTGGGATAATTTCTCATATTCAAAATATGCATTGTTCTTACTTATTATATTCTTACATCTCAATTACTAAATTAACATATTCTTGTATAGATTGTAATTTACTTTATCAAATAAAAATAAATAAACATTTGTTACAAAAAATATAAAATGAAACAGTTTAAAATAAATACTGGACACTCTCGGCCACTGAAATTTTGTCCGCTATTCTGAGGTATCTGCTATTCAGATGAAGAAAGGGTCCATTATTTAGTGTCCCATATTTATATTTAGAGGCTATAATGTAGATAAATAGTTAAAATATCCCCGTTCCCAAGAAACGTCTGCTATTTAAATGATCATTATATTTAGTGGTATCCGTTAAGATAACTAATTGTTTGGTAATTAATATAGTTTAAATAAACTGTATTTTATTAAATAAGTGTATAAATTCTGACTTCGGCAATAATTATTTATAAATCAAAATAAAAAAAAGTTCTGGGGGTTATATTCCTCTAATACCCTTCTTAATTACATCCCTGTACCTACTCATTTACAATCTTGATTTGATTCTACATTCGCTATTATGCGATCCACCCAAGGCCTAAAATACTATGTCCCCTGAAAATCATAATGAATCTCCTGAATTATAAACGTGTGTCATAAGTTTATAACATGTTTTAAATGTAGAAATAACAAACAATTTGAAATTTCAACACAAGTGAATCTTGTTTATCTCAATTCTCAATGTGAATTGATAACAACTTTTTTTGTTAACTCTTAGTTATGTTCTGTACGTAATCAATAATAAACTATTGCTAACGAAAAAAACGATTCTGAGGGAAATTCAGTCGATAGTGATGCTTTGTCAACAATATATATGTCATATTATGGTAAAATTAGTACAACAATCAAAAAAGATAGACATACTACGCAAGTGGGTGGACCACTAGTGTAGGTGAGAAATTGGAAGGTAGAGAAGGAATTTAATATATATTTATAGTCTGTACAAAATGATTAACCATAGCTAACAAAAACAATTCTAAGCGGAGTTTGTTAATAGTGTTACCTTTTCAGTAATGAATATGTTATAATATGGTAAAATAATTAAATAAGCATTACATATTTTCTTTATTAATATTTGTTTAAAATGTTCCTAATTTTCCCGTTTTCCTACGTATTTCCCGATTTTCCCATGTTTTTTCCCGGTTTTTCACATTTGTTGGGAAAATCGAAAAATGACCTCCCTAAAGTATTTTCCCAGTCAGATTTCCTTTCAGAAAAAGTGCTATAATTGTAAATTGGAGCAAAATTGCTGGTAGAAAAGTTATTCACAGAAAAAACAGTTGTAAAACCATAAGCTTCTTTGCTTCACTCAAAATCTAAAATGAAAGTTAAGTGTAATTTATGATAGGACCATGAATAAATTTTACCCTTAATTTGATGTATGTCAAAATAGAATGGGGCCCAACAAATTTAAAATCCCCCCCTCTTGATGTTTTATCAAAACCGCCATTATTGTGTTTATGTAACTATTAGTCCAATATTTTGAACTTTTATTTATATTTATTTTGTATATTTTTAATCTAAACGTCATATGAATAGTATAATTGTGTAAAGTAAGCAGTATATAAAAGGGGAGATAATTTTGGGTGTTACAACTCCCGCGGGTTTTTTTTTTATGGCTATGGAAACCTGTCAAAAGTTACAATTGAATTAAGAAGTGTGTCCCCTGAAATCAGATGTATTTTAGGCTATGAGATTACCTTAAGCTAAACAATATTAACCAATACTACTAATCACGATCTTAGAAGAATCGGACCGTGATTTTTAATGAGTAAAGACCCGGTTTTTTTTTTTTTTTACTGTCTTATTCTGTCGCTAGCACGATTTAAGATACTATCCATGATAAAATAAATGATTTTATCATATTATCTTTACCACATAGAGTTACCCAAGGTGGATTAATAATATACAATATAATACAATTAATCCATTTTGGGGTTGCCAGTCCATCATAGACCTTATACTAATACACTGGCCTTGCCTATAGAGTAGCTGAAGTAGTAACCGGTCAGACATACTACAGTGGTGTGCAGTATAATCACATCAGTATTATTAATTGTCATTGAATAAGTAGTGCAATGTACAATAAAACCTCGTATAAGAGCCGGTATATTATACCGTGTATTTATCGTATTAAAATATCGTACGATAAGGTGTTGTGTAGGTACACACGACCGACATTTTATCGTACGATCTATATCATATATTATACATTATAATATATCATCAAAGTTACGTATTTAATATGAACTGTGCAGTGTTTTTTGAATGTTGTGCATTTTACAGTTCTCACTTTTAGTGCATTCAAATGCACTAAAAGCACATTTTAATTCCTAGTTTATTATCCAAAAAAATATATTTGTCATTTATTCGTCATTATTATTATGTACCTACTTTAGGTACCTATTACTTACCTACTTAAATACTAAATAAATTTATATTTTACAATATATTATTTTATATCACACATTATTATATTATTTATATTATGTTTGATTAATACTTGCCTATTAATTTTTGATGTTGACTTGATAATTTTTCGTAATCTGGGTATAATAAAATAAAAATTTCTTTCCAAGCAGCTCTTTTTAAATACCTATCAGAATAATTATTTAAACTCTTGTCCCAAAGTAAAGGCCTTGTTTGGACTTCGCTGATAAGAATCTCGATATCAATATTTAAATCGTCTTCCACAAATTCAATTAAAAAGGCGAGTTGGCTCCACTAGAAAAATCACATTCGTCCTCCGAAGACATGATGGATACTGAATAATTTCTATGTTTTGAGCCGATAAATATTATCGTTCGTGTGTTCTAATCAGTTTATTTATGTACATTTTGATTGAAATATTTTGGTTGTACGATATTTTTATTGGACAGAAGTTCAAAACTTCTCCAAGAGTTTTCGAAGCGTCGTACGATTATTTTATTGTACGACATTTTATCGTAATCGTGTGAACAGATTAATTTATAACCATGTTATTTATAATATCGTACGATAATATTTTAATACGATAAATAAATCATACAATGAAATATCGGTCGTGTGTACCGGCTCTTAGTCACAAGTCACATGTGAAGAACGCCCTCTATCTATATGATCGTTCTACGTGTACAAAAGGCTATTAGTATAAGGTCTATGCAGTCCATACTCTATATTATCTTGGTTCGTGGTTATTATCTATTTTTCAATCACTTTGAACCACAATTATAGATGATATCTATATCTGTGCTTTGAACAAGGTGGATTAACATACCATGACTTTGAATTTAGACACGATTTCAGAGAATTTTAAATCGTTCTTTGAAATCAACTAACAGCTGTTTCACTTTGCTTTGAAGTTTGATAAATAAGCTTATCAGTTATCACTTCTCAGTAATCATAATCACGGCCATTAGACCTATTCTTACGATTAAAGATGTATCTTAAATCTTGTGTATATAATGAAATCGATTGGCTCTTGTACAATGTCAGCAAATTAAAGCAAAACATATAACTATTTAAAAAAAAAATTGTGTATTTACTTTAACTAAAATTCCCCATTTTTACAATTTAGGTGCATAATTTTTAAGAAAATGAAGCGATTTAAACATTTAATTAACATTGTACCAATGTTATTAAAGTAAGTATCTAAGTAGTTAATAATATGAAAGAAATTAACCTATAGGCATTGTATTATGTAATAAATTGTTTTATAAATTACTTTACTATATTTTAAAACCACAGTACAAAACTTCACAATTAAATATTAAAAAAAAATATTATTTTGTTTATCTAGGTATCTATTAAATTTAAATATCTTTATTATGTATGTACATAATTATATATTTTTGGACAAATAGACATACTTTCTATGGGTAGGCCACTGTTGTCAATAAGAAGTTGGGAAGGTATAGGAAAAATTGAATGTATATCTATGCAAAGATTAAGTATTGCTAGCAAAAAACGATTTCCTGCAGAGTTCCATTACACATATTTTAAAATTACTATTTGAAAATAATGCATTTCGTAAGTTTTCCCGTTTTTTCCATTTTATTAGGAAAACCCCTGAGAAAATCAAAAAATGACCCCTTTAAAGTATTACCCCAGAGTAATTTCCATTTAGAAAAAATACTATATTTGATTATCTGAGTAAAATTTCTGGTAGAAAAGTTATTCACAGGAAAAAAAAAATCTTATGAAACCAATACATTCCTAGGTCTTCTCGGAATCTAAAAGCAATAAAATATAATAAGCAAAGAGGCATACTCAAGAAAAAAATATCAGGGTCGAACAAACAAGAATTATTATTGTTAGTGTTTAATATTTATTATTTTTTTATTTATTCTACATTTGAAATAATTAATTTCAAGATTTTCTACTGAATAGGTATACATTTGTTAGTATAATCAATAGACTACCTCCTCTACATCATTGATTATTATTTATGTTAATTTAAAAAAAAAATGTTTTCTTTACCTTTTTATCCAGTGTATACTTAAAATGAACAAATAATTTAAATTTTTACTCTAATAAAATAAGTCTAAACTCATTTTATTTATCTAAATAAATAAATAATTATGCACTTAAATTAAATCAAAATTATTATAATGAATAATTCTAGTTTATCTATATGAAATTAAATTTCTAATTTTATCGAATATTACACTATTTATAGATCCCAAAAACCAATTGCAACTAGTTGTAAAATAATTCCTATGATTAAACAGAAATGTCTTTTCATGTCAATTCGGAATATGTTCATACAAACTCAAGACACTCCGAATCCAAATAGTGTAAAATTTTTGCCAGGTGTTCAAGTTAGTATTTATTTTTTGTACCACAGTGGATATCCACTGGTTTGTTATTTTAGCCAGGAAATTTTATTTAAATACAGGTATTGGAAAAAGGTCATACTATGGATTTTCCAAATTCTGCAGCAGCATACTGTAGTCCTTTAGCTAAAGTTTTATTTCGTATTGAAGGAGTAAAGAGTGTTTTCTTTGGTTCCGACTATATTACACTAACAAAAATAGATAGTGATATAGAATGGATGGTTCTTAAACCTGAAATATATGCTACTATTATGGATTTTTTTGCTAGTGGGTTACCTATAATAACTGATGTTAAACCAACAAGTGATACACGTGAGTTTTTTATGATTTAAAATTTTAAAAATAACACAACTGTAAATGTACTAATGTCTTATTAATATTATATATTTTTAAGAAATCCATGATGATGACGATGAAACAGTAAAAATGATAAAAGAACTTCTGGATAGTAGAATTAGACCAACTGTACAAGAAGATGGTGGTGATATTCTTTTTATAGTAAAATTGTTTTCTTTGATTACCTTTACATGTTATGAACTTTAAATAAATAATCAATAGAATTCTGATTTACAATCTGGTTTATAACTTAATAAGTATTTTACTTAGTTACTATCTGAGCCTAATAAATCATATAATATGATAAATAGTATAATTGTACTATATAAATTGTAATTTAATATTTGATATTTTAAATATCTATTTAGTGTTCATAATTTGTTGTGACAGTTATCACTATTCTATTTTAGAATCTTTTGTACTCTGATTTGTGTATGTGTAAACAACTTAAGTTTTTATGTTTATTGGTATTTTTAGTAATAACTAATATTGAACAATTTAAAAAATAATTTAATGTTTTTAATTACTATTAGGGTTTGGATTTTAACCGGTCAAATTCTTATTATCCAATTGGCGTCATAATTTATTAATTAAGGCTCGTAAACTACATACTTTTTAACGGCCCATGATTTATGTCAGGTTCTTAATTAGTATGAAGATGTATGTGGGTGCACATATTATAACAATTTGGTATCGGTCGATAAATACATTTGATGGACTACACGATTGCCTTCAAACTAAAGTGTCAGTAAACTATCAGTCGATTCTTTAATCAGTATGATACTCTTATAGATTACTGAGTTGGCCAATAGCTTCAATTTGTTTTGAGCTTTTGAGCGGGAATGTAGTGCGTATTTCCAATGATGTCTCTTATCACAACATTTATTATAAATTTATATAATAAATAATTAAAAGAAAACTGATGGGGATTCGGAAGGAAATTTTTTAATTTGTGTTGCATCGTATAAAACTTACCTGACAATAATCTATTAATGTAGATGGGATGCACCCAATACTCTTAGTTTCTCCTTTATTATATAAAAGCAATGATAACATTTCTGGACATTTTAATTTTACATGACTGCTTTCGTCAACAGCAGCTTATTAACTACCAAATTTTTCAAAAGCAATCAACTAACTGTTGGCTGGTTTGCATACTCACCATCAACCAGACTGTTAAGTTGGCCCTGTGTACGCTTTAGCAGCTTAATCCGATTAAACTATTAAAAAGTCTGTAGTTTGCAAGGGCTCTTAAGGTATAACATTTGTAAAATGAATCTAAAGTACATTTTGCTTTTAATTTATTTAAGAGCCCTTCATACGTAGCCACTTAGCAGCGCTGTCGATTGAAAAACACAAGGATAAATGGATGATTTCACACATAACCATAGAAACAGATTGGAAGCACTACAGATGATGACAGTATTTTCGGAGGCCACAGAACATGGTGTTAAAAAAAAAAGAAGAAGCGCTGCTGACTGGTTACCTGTGAATAGGCCCTAACAATTGCCTATATTTTGGCCAGTTAATTATCTGATAGCCAACATTTTAAATTAAATTACAGAGAAAAATAATTAAATTTGTATCATCCAGCAATTAATAAATTCTTATTGTACACTATAAAAACATATTTTGTTCTGATTTTATATTTTATGTCAAAATATATTTAGGGATATGACTCTGGTATCGTGAAATTGAAATTACAAGGATCTTGTACTAGTTGCCCAAGTTCAGTCGTTACTTTGAAAAATGGAGTTAAAAATATGCTTCAATTTTATATACCCGAGGTAATAAAGTAAAATACATGTATTTTTCTAGAAAACTTAATATTTCAAAGCTTAAGATATAATTAAGAAAAAAAAATACGATTAGTAAAAGATTTAAACAAACAATTAAGATTTTTTTTTTAAATTCATGTATTATATTATAAAATATAAATAAAAACATGCAAATAAGTATATATTACTATGGTCTTGGGACTTAACCTATAAAACGTTTTTCTAATGTTTCTTTTGTTACTTAATACTTATTATTTAGTTCCAATTTGTAAAGCGTAAATTTAGAATAAAATATCAACTTTTTAAAAAGTTAAAATTTGTATTGCATTAATGATTATATTTTGATAAAATTAGGCTAAAGTTGTGTTTATGAAATAAAATTAACTATTTATTATTTATATACAAATTGGAACCACTCTAGGAAGAAACAAAACTAAATAAAAACACTTGAAACAAGTAACAACCTAATAATAATTTATATTATTTATTATATATATATATATTATTTATTAATTACAAATAATGCATTTTTCTAATTTTGACTATACAACCTTTCAAAAAAAAAAAACATACAACCTTTGTGCATAACGACAGATTTTTTCCCATTCACTGAAATGTGACATAGAACTTGTAAGTCAATCACCATCGTGAGAGTGGGAAAAATTGGCTTTCGAGCTGCTACCGAGTATCAGCCGTTATTCACAAAAGTGATTCTTAGAGATTTTAGAAGTATTTTTTGAAACATAGTATAAATGTAATTGGTAAAATACATGTTTAACACTAAAATAATTAAAATTACTGTGTGAATTTTTAAATGAAAAATAATGTAATTCCCGAAAACTTGGTTTTAGAAAACAGCAAGAAATTAGTTTTTTTTGTAACTACCTATATATTGCTTAATTATTGGTTATGCAGGAAATATTATCATATTTGACAGAAGTGAAAAACTGTAACATGTTTGCTATAGTTTATATTGAAATTTGTCTTTAGATACGCTTTATTGTATGAAAATATGAAAATATTATTTAATGATTCTATTAAAATGAATAAATAAATTTAGTGTTGTATAAAAAAAAAAGTGAGATTTTACTGTTTATCCAACATTTTAGTTTTTACAAAAACTATTTAATATTTGGAATTGTAATGTGTTTATTTTCTGTTCCAGATAATAGCTGTTGAACAAGTTGAAGATGAAATTGAAATACGAACAAAAGCAGAGTTTGAAAAATTTGAAGAGAAATTGTTAGGAAATGAAAAAAATAAAGAGAAAGAAAAATTTGAATAAAATTTATTTAATTCATAGTTTTCATTTTTATAGATGTTTTTTTATGATGATATCAAAAAAAAAAAAAATATTGTGCAGTAGAGTGTAAATAGTGACTTTTTAACTAATCTACAAATATTTTATTAGAGTACAATATTTTCTTGGTAAAATATAGTTTTACATAATAAATAATAATAGTTTAAAATTGTTGGAATTCAAGCATTACTTATTAGGCACTATAGAAACGCCGCGCTACTAAAATACTTATAAGTGCAATAATTAAATATATAAGATACATTCCAATGTCTGAACATAATGCATCTTTTAAAAAGTTGGGTGAAAGATTATTTACAACTGGTTCTTCGCTTTTTGTCTCCTTGTCCTGATTATCTAGGTCAGATGGTTTGGAAATTTTCTCTGTATCTTCATCCTGATCAATTAATTTATTAATTTATATTAAGTGTAATATTTTATTGCTATATTTAAATATTAATTTTACTTTAAATGTAACACTGTTGATAAGTTCAGTTTCTTCTCTTGTCAATGGTTTGGCTTTATTTTCAGCTAATAAGTGAGATATTTCACCGCACTGATCACATACCCAATTTTTGGATCTGAAGTGAAACCAATTTATATAATTCAATTTTTAATAACACAACATGTATTTAATGAGCAATTATTTACTTTTTTGCCAGATTGATTCGTTCTTCAGGTGTATAGTCAAGAGCTCCTAATGAACCTCGGCTATTAGTTGGCATGAATGCTATTAATGCTAATAGAGCTGTTCTAATAGACCATGATGGTTGCCAAGTCTCTGGATGATGGCTGGAAATACTTAAGCATATTTTTTTGTTTGTCTCCCATCGGCCATTTGGCTACATAATAATTAATATTGTTTACATTCATGTAAAAATTACTAATTTAATTACAACATACAGTTAGCAGAATTATATTAGGCGGTTTCATGGGGTAATCTGTTGGCAATAATATTCGACCATGATAAATACCGCCTTCATAATCAGATGATTGAGGACCACGCAATGTAAAATGCCACTCAAATAGATTATCTTCTAATGGATGTGCACTGTATTCATCTGTTGGCTGTGATAATTCTTTAGCTTCTCTCATTAAACGTTTGACAGCTGTAAAAATGTAAATTAAGTTTTCAACTTGAAAAAAAACCCAAATTTAAATTATTAGGTTTATAAATTTAAATAGTATAAATCTAGTTTACGACCCGAGCTCGTTTTTCAATTTTTTTTTTTTTCAAAATTTAATTTTTTAGTTGTACTTTATATAAACTTAAAAAAAAAATAGTCTGATGAACTTTGTAAACTTTATGAAATTGATGTTTTCCGTTTCGAGATTTCTTAGTAATAATTTATTATTTTCAAATTTTTTTTTTCTCCAAAATTTATCTTTTTTAATGCTTAATCCATTGGTGTAATTAAAACGTACCCATCACACTTACTTTTATGGTTATTTTACATAAACCTACCCACCTATAATGCTTTTTCACTTTACTCTGTCGCCTACCTGACGTGGTTTTTCACAACAAATCCAGGGTTATTTTCGATTGAAATTATCCGAGTGAGTGCAGAAAAACAGTGTGTTTGAACGTTTGCAACTGTAAAACTAAGCCGGATAGTCTTATTCTGACTTAACTACAAATATTAATAATGATAAATATCTATTTTTGACCACATTTTAGATTAATTCCAAAAATGCTTTTTTCAAGATATATGTATAGTTAATAATTATAAAAGTAAGTACGATAGGTAAGTTTTAATTATACCAATGGATTAAGTATCAAAAAATACACATTTTGATAAAGAAAAATTTGAAAAACGAGCTTGGGTTGTAAACTAGATTTGTTCCATATAAATAAACCATTAAAAAAAGTTCCTGTAATTTACTAAAAAACAACATAATGTGACATAAAATATGTAAATGTTTAATTGTACCTCAACATCATTTGTCAGTTAACTATAGTAGCCATATTAAGTATTGGGACATATTAGGCTTTGTAATGTAATTCAATTATATACTTATATAAAACAAGTAGTGTTTGTATGTACCTAATATTTTATTTAGTTATTTGTTTAATACATTGAAATTTCAAATAAGTTACTTACCTGTACTTTTATTGTTGTATTGAGGTTCCATCTTGGAATCAAACAAATTGAACAACTTTTCTTTTAGGAAAAATTAAATTAATTCACGTTGCGACGACAAAATGTAACTACTTTTAAAATATGTTCATAAAACATTACGTGTTAATCACTAATATTATTGGATACCCAAAATCTGTTAAATGTTTGTTAGCTTATTTTATTAAATGACAAACTTCATGAACATAGTGATTTACAGATAAAACTGGCAGTGGTTTGTAATATATATATATATATATATTATTTTAATTCACAATGGTAATCGATAAAATAATGATGATAAAATGATATTAAATTTCATGGAAAAATTAAATAAAAAACACATGGATGAGGATATTATGTATGTTTGTTTTAAAAACGATAGACAATTGTATTTTAATTATCATAAACTATAAAATATAAATTATATTTTTAACACATAAGACGCTGGTTACAGTAAGATTTTTATGAGCATCTCATTGCAAATCACTTAGCAAAAACTAGATGATTGTGGCGTGTCAGCCACATAGATAGAGATAGCATCACAAACTATATAATTTTTCTTTTTATGTAATACAAATTTTCTTAAAAATAATAATTTGTCTATGTTCTTTTTTTCCTGGGATTCATTTTGAAATTTCGTAATTTTTGTGATTGTCATTAAAATTTGATCTTAAAATGATTATAAAATAAAAAATCTATTACATTAAGTTCAAAATTTTTTTTTAAACCACTAATTACAACTTATTATGTACCGTGTATTACGCTATTCCGAATATGAGTATAGATAAATATATCACAACGAAAAATTAAGATCAGAATGTGGCATCTACATCAAGAATACAAATAAATGTATCGGCAGTGGAGCCTCCATCTGACAAGTCAGATCAGATTGCTGTTGAAGATATTGTGGACGAAGTTTCCCGAAGTGAGGAGACAAGTTGCGCTACAATTATAGATGCTGCTCAGGATGACTCCATTAATGATGTACAACAAATACAAATTCTAGGTGACGTCAGTACAGTTGTCCCGAATATATCGGATCCAACCACTTGGCTACTCACTCGAAATAGCAAATTTATTGATCATATAATAATTAGTGGTCCAGTGGAAACCTACATTGATAATTATCTGAAGAATGGTATAGGGTAACATTGCTCTAATTCTAATTAAAAAACCGGCCCTGCATCAGATACCTACCAAGTAAAAATACATATAAAACACGAAAATATTAAATGCCTATTAACAGCCTAAAAGTAGTTAGAATGTTTTAAAAATTGACCACGTTTACAAAAATTCAATATAAGCATATTATAAAAACTACAGGTATCTATATACAACAATTTTTAACCAAATAACAACAAAAAATCGAAATGCCGTATTTCCTACGTTTTTTTCCGGTTTATTGTAATTGTTAGAAAAAATATTCGGAAACCTAAAGGTACGGTTTCCAAGGCGCGACCGGTCGGTGGTGCGTGCTGGTTTCCTAGGCGCGACTGGTCGCCGTGCAGTGAGGGCTAATGTTTTAAAGTTAAATGGAATATTTACTACTATGAGTATGAATACAATTATTAATAACAATAATAAAATAATGTTACTTCTTCTTGAAGAAGAGCAAGAGGATGATGATTTATTAATTACAACACAATGCGATCAGAGAGAAAAAGTTGATGCGCTTTTTCTTAAAAAAAGTGAAGGATACTTTGAAATTTTAATAAATAGACTTTCTTTATGTTCTGCATTTTTATATTTGTTGTGCGGCAGATCAAACAACTCAACATTTCTTCGAACCATTTCGATCAGTTGTTCTTTTTCTTCTCCCGAAAAATGCAATTTAGCCATATTGCTGTACAGGACAGTCGAAATACACTACCCAAGAGCTGGTTATGTGAATGAAATAAATCAACGGTCGCGCGCGACAGTCGCAATACACTGCTCTCGGACCGGTAGTGTCGCCGGTCGCCACGATAAAGTTCAGTCGCGCGTTGAAAACCAGTCAATAGGAATTACATACTAACAGTCGGACGGCGACTGTCGCGGCGATCGGTCACGCCTTGGAAACCGTACCTTGAACGGTGGCTTTCTTAATTAAAAATAATTAAAAATAATTAAAAATTTTATTTCAAAAAATAAGCTATTCATGAAATTTAAACAAAAATATTTTTGTTAGAAAAGTATAATCTTAAACATTTTAAAAATAAAATCATTGAATATCAAATAATAATTTTAGATTCTGAGTGGAGTGAAGATGCTTATAGTTTTATAAAGATGATTTTTTTTTTCTGTGGACAACTTTTCTACTAAAAGACTTGTTCCAGTTATTACGTATAGCACTAAAGGTTTTCTTCAAAAGGAAATCGGTGTTATTTTTCGATTTTCATAAGAGTTTTCTCATCAAATGCGAAAAACAGAAAAGACTGAGGAAAATCGGGAAAATGCACGAAATATATTTGTATAACATTACGATTTTTTTTTTCTGTGGACAACGTTTCTTTTGAATTTTGATCCAACATTTAATGATAGGAATTTTTCTAAAAGGAAATTTCAGTGCGAAGGTACTTTAAAGAGGTCGTTTTTCGATTTTCTCCGGAATTTTCGCAACAAATATGAATAACCGAAAAGAAAACTGAGGAAAAACGGAAAGTGTAAGAAACGTAGGTAACAGTTAAGAATATTAAGGCCTTTTTTTTTTCTGTGGATAGCTACCAGCAATTTTACTCCAATTTATAATGAAACCAATATTTCTAAAAGGAAATCCGACTGGGTAGGTACTTTAGAGAGGTCATTTTTCGATTTTCACAGGACTTCACAGAAAATGTGAAAAACTGGGAAAAAATACGAGAAAACGGGGAAAATCAGTTCAACATTAAACAAATATATAACGTCTATTTAATTATTTTTCTATAATATGGTATATATATCGTTGACAAAGCATCAATATCAACCGAACTCCGCTCAGATTGTTTTTTCGTAAGCAATGGTTTATCGTTGCTTACAGGTACATATTAAATTACTTATAACAGTGGTTACACCCGTCCTCACTATCCTAGAACGTCTTTTTGTTAATGGATTTGTAATAATTGACACAAAATCGATCTCTGAGTATTTTTCGATTGGAACAATTTTTCTGATAGAAAATAATTTGCAAAAATTAAAAACAATAAAATTGGTAACACGGCAGCGTGCCGTAAATATTTGTCGCTTTGCCTAAAATTTTTCTTCTGTTTATTCCAAATTATTTTGAAAACCATTGGAAATTTCAAAAATGATCTAAATAAAATTTCCTTTTAGAAAAAGTGCTTCACTTGTTACATCTGATCAAGATTTCTGGTATTAATTTTGTACAAAATATGAAAAAAATTCACATCATTATAAAACCAATACATTCCTCGCTACGCTACGAATTTAAAATAAGTGTCAAAAGCACGGATAATATTTAAAACAACTGTGGTGTTTAATATCTTTGATCAAATGACATAAAATGATGATGAATGATGATGAGAAATGGTCAGTCGTAGTGTGTCATTTAAAAAAGTAAATGTTCTGCTAGATTAGAGCTTTTAAATTATATCTGTAAAATATTAATTAGGTGAAAATAATATTTATTTTTATATCTTTGGTGCTTTTATCATAAAGTGAGTAAATAGTAGGCCAGGCTGCCAGAGCCTGATTTAAAAATTTTAAGGCCTGAAACAAAAGGGCTGATAAGCAAAAAAAAAAATTAAGGGAATTTAAGATATGAGATTATTATCTATGGGTCGGGTATAGAATAAATGCGCATACTAAACGAAAACATGACCCATTGTGATCATACCTATCTGTTATATTTTTTTATTAGCTATGAGGTGGGAATTTATGAATCCACCTAGTACCTTGTTACCTATATTGTAAACGGCTGTTTTGCTGTTTCGGGTTGGGCAATCGCAGAGTGTAGTGTCGGCATGCATGGTTTTAAAAATCTTATTATATCTATGGTGGCGTGCGCTAATGCCTCTAGTCGTGCCTATGTTCATATCGATAACCTTACGATGTTATGACATTATGAGTAATACGAATTTTATATACTATGTTTTTGCGCGCAGTCGTTTTAGTAGGACTTGTTTATTTCCACTAGACTTCTATGGTCTATTGTAACTATTATGGACGGACACATTTTCGTTGGAACTCGATGCTGAGGACTTGTTTCCCACTTTGCCGTAGAATCGTGGTTTTCAAGTATATAATCTGAAACTTATTAACTTCATTATTGGCGCGCTCAATATTTCGCCGTTCGTTGGTTTACTTGCTCATTTTAAATGCTTAGTTTCATTTTTGTTTTTTATACGCAAACGGATAACGATGTTTTTCACTAGGTAGGTACCCATTTGAATTATTATTTTTCGATAATTTTTTTTATAATATGCTGTTTGTATAACTCATTTAGCGGGTGTATGTGTTGCAGTCGTTCGTAATCTGTGTGTTCATAAGTAACTGTTCTTGTTGATATTTCGTCTTTGTTATAGTTGTTTATATCCATGGTGAGTACACTTTTTTTTATTAAATTCATTGCATTTTTCTTTGCTAAAAGGAAAATGTGTAGATTTGTAAAACAATTTTTACTTGGATGTTGGTTATTTCATCAACTGTATTATATCAGTATTATAAATATTTATGTTGTATTCTAAATTTTGCTGAAGTAAATAATATTTAATTATTAAGCTTGCCATGATATTGTAGCAGTTATCTTGTCTATAACAAATGTTAAATTTGACCATATTTTATAAATAGGTAATTAAGTACAGTCAATCGCATTATGATTTACCACACATTGTTATAGAAAATAAAATAATAAGTTTTTAGATATTACTTTTATTAAAAATGTTTTAAAATAAGTTACTTTGATGATATCTAATTGAATATTAATTTAGTATATTTTTCATTAGGTAATATCTTTCTGGGTAGGTAGACTTAGAAATATAATTTTTTTTAAATGGTTTTTAGGGTGCCGTTCTAGGATAGCTGAATATTTGTATGGATAACTGGTTACATAAAATATCTTTCAAACGAAAACATTTATATTTTTTAATCTTATAATATATAAAAAAGTCAGATATATAAATATAAATTGTGGCTTTACATTTAAATTTGAGTTTATATGCAAATAACAAAATTTAAACCATATTTTCGAGGGCTGTACCTAGCTTCTTTTCAAAAAAATTATATAAAAATTAAAACTTAAAGCCATATTTGTTTTTGAATTTTTAAATAGATTTAATTCTTTAATTATTTATATTTGTGATAAAAACTATAATTTCAATCTAAATGCCACAATTTTTATTCTCTTTTTCTTATACTGGGCCTCGTATCAATTATCATTCTCAATTATATCTTAATAACTCTTTTTCAGTCTTCCTATTCTCCTCTTTCTGCTTACATTAATTTTCATTTTACATAGGCTAAATCAATTTATTTTCTCCCATTATATCTACTATCAAAGCCACAATTATTCTACCTCTGTTATACTCTGTCCTTATCCTAAACTCTAGTTACTTCACTTATCCACCTTAAATTTTTTATCTCTGCCACACTCATTTTCTGTTCTATTTGTTTGTCTACTGCCTAACATTCCAAATCATATAACGTAGTTATTCTCACTATACTCATGTAGAATTTACAGGGAATTTACCTTCTAATTCTCGTTGAAATTCTCTAGTCGCTTAAAATACCTTGCAATTTTATTCACTTGATTCAATCATAGTTAATTCTATATTTCATATCCCATTAAAAGCCATAATTCTTTTGTCCGATAGGTCTTAGGTAAGTACTTAAAACTTTATTTAATGTCATTATTAATTTTATCCTATCAATATCTCATCTTCTTCTAAACTCATTAAACTAATTAACAACAAAATAAAACTTTGATTAAAATGCATGTGTTTTCCCCATAAAGATTTTCAGCATTAGAATTTAACATTGGTCATTTTAAACATTTCAATTACTATTATAACCTTTCATGTATGATTGGCATACAGCTAATTTACTATAATGTCTATTCCACTTAAAGTATATGTAATTTCTGGTTTATTTTGTTCCTATATAACTTGACAGTCCTAAATTTATTATTTTGCATTGATAAGTAAATTTAAAGTATAAGATATATTTATATATATATATATATACTTAATATTTAAAACAAATTGATTATCACCATGTTTGTTTATCTGGGTATGTTGTGTAAGGTTCTAATACCATGATCACTCATGTGTGATGAATAATGTAAAATAATTTTGAACATTTGTCTTTCGTACATTTTTCAATTAAAGAAAAAAAATGAATTTAAATCTTGCGTAGTTGATCAGTACTTTCTCAATTAGCATAAATGAATAAAGTTATTAACATGCAATAGGTGCATTGGCTATAGTTATCTCAACTTATTAAATATTTGTCAAAATTGTTTTCTCTTAATTTCATCTTAATTCAATAGGTAATAAATAATTAAATTTTTTAAATAAGCATTTAAAATTATATAAAAGTGCTTGTAGGATTTTTAAATATGTAAGGCCTTTTGTTTATATGAATGAAACAGAAGTTATTTATTGTTATGTTCAAAACAATGATTATTTTATTTTAATTGATATTAAAAAAAAAAAAAAATGCATAATAATTTTACATAAACATTTAAACATTTTTTTTTTTTTTTTAAATAACATTTTAAATAATTTGAACTGTAGCTTCTGTTTAATGCCATTCTATAAATGGTAGAGTATTGTGTATATGTCAAAGTATCAAAATGTTGTGCCAAATATATATATGTATATGTATTTACGCATGCCTATCTAACTACTGACCTCATTTAAAATAAATCTTACCTTACTTTACTTTCCTCTCTTGCTCAATAATATATTTTTAAATAAATGTATTTAATAATCACATTGGTTCATTTTAAGATAGGTTTTATAGGTGTTAAAATTAATTTTATTTCTTAGTTACTTTTACTTAAAAGTATACTTTTAAATACAAATATTTTTTGATATTTATATTATTACTATTTTTGCAGACAAATCTACCCTGATATTTATATTATCAATATCTATAAAAACCAAAATAAAAACAAGTTAATTGAAAATGAATAATAAATCATACTCAATATTGACTAAAGATGAGATAAATAATGAGCATAATGGATGTGTACCAGAAAATTGTTTTTGTCCTTTATGTGATTTACATATGAATAGAATAAAGAAGTCGCGGCCACTAGATACACATCAAGAAAATAATGCTTTTTCAATAGATGGGATTAAAGAACGAAGATGTCCTATAGATCGTTTACAAACTATTCGTACCAATTTACATCAAACAATGGATCATAGTTCAGAAAGACTATTAAAATTACCTCCATATCCAATTTTAAATACTGATCCTACCTTGGACAATTTAAATTTTTCAACCACATTGCCAAAAACTCACTCATTAGGTAAGAATGTGTTTATATAAGCTATTTAAATTTAATTTCTATAAATTCTGATTAAAACGAAATATACATATTGGTGGTTACAATTTTACTAAATGTATTTGTTAGTAATTATATTTTAAACATTAATTAATACATAATAGATAAATAAATACTAATAGTTAATATTTTTATATAAGGAAACAAAATTGTAGATTATACAACACAATCAATTTATGATATAGAACCAACTGATAGACATAGTGAAGTTTTCCAATATCAAAATAATTCAAAACGGTGGGAAGAAAATGAAAACAATGTTGATCAAGAAGAATTTAAAAATATTGATCAGTTTAACTACACACCAATTAAAAAATATGACAAGCTCATGAGGCATGGAATTAAAGAACGAAGATGTCCTATAGATCGTTTACAATCTCTTCGTACCAATTTACATCAAACGATGGATCATAGTTTAGAAAGACTACTTAAATTACCTCCATATCCAATTTTAGATACTGATCCTACTTTGGACAATTTAAATTTTTCAACCACATTGCCAAAAACTCACTCATTAGGTAAGAACGTGTTTATGTAATACGTTTTTATTTGAATTTCTATAAATTCTGATTAAAACAAGAAATATACATCTTGGTGGTTACTATTTTATTAAATATATTATTTAGTAATTATATTTTAAACATTAATTAATACATAATAGGTAAATAAGTTCTAATAATTAATATTTGTAAATAAGGAAACAAAATTATAGATTATGCAACACAATCTATGTATGATATAGAACCAACTGATAGACATAATGAGGTTTTCCCATATCACAATAATTCAAGACGGTGGGAAGAAAATAAAAACAATATTGATCAAGAAAAATTTAAAAATATTGATCAGTTCAACTACACACCAATTAAGAAATATGATAAGCTCATGAGACAACCTCCTGTTCATCGTCAGCGTAAAGTGAGTCTCAGTAGATAATAATTATTATTTATTTTAAATTTATTTATGTGTTATTATTTTGTTTAGCTATTACCAACAGTTCCTCCTAAACCTCTTAACTGTACAAATTCTGTAGTAAAGACAGGTGGCTCATCTGGAATCACAAATGGTCATTTGAATAGTCAAAATTCAATTAATAAAGATCTCATGAACATTCCAAATCAAAAATGTCTTTTAAATCATGTAGGAATGTCTACAATGCCTGAAGAAACAAAGGAATCATTAATGGCTACTAATGATGACAATGGGATTAATATAAGTGACCCTATAAGCCCCAAAACAGAATCAATACTTAAAAATAATGACAACTTCAAAAAAGAACAAGTAAATTTATCTGATAGAAATAATAAAAAATTAACTCTAAAGACAAGAAAGAGAGTTGAAATTTTAAATAATACTACTGTGTTTCCTGTTAAGTAAGAATAAAATAAATTAAACTATAAAATATTTTATTTTATATCTAATTATTTTATTTCAGTTCTTTGAATAATCATTTATTAAATTCATCCGTGGAACTGACATCTGAAAGTAAATAATATATTAAACTCTATACTATGAATTATTTGTTTATTTTGATGGTTTATTGTTTTTAATAATAGATACACAAACAAATTTAAAATCTACGATAGTACAAATCCCTAACCAGAATTTAGAACTAGATCATATCCCCATTGAACAAAATAACTTAGGTTTCGATCATATGTTTTCAGGTATTCAAATAAAAAAAAATATTTAGTAACTGATTTTTATTAATGATAAATGATTTATTTGATAATCTTCAATACAATCAAATCAAATTACAGATCCTCAAAACCGAAAAAGTAATTCTGAACAGCATTCAGCATTAAGATCTAGTTTATTTTCAAATGTGCCACCTTACATTAGATTTACTTCCCATGATGTAAAAGGTAATTAATTTATTAATATTTATAAGTTTATATTTTATCAAATATTATTATTGTGTTTTTTAAATATTTTAGGAGAATCTTTTCCATTACCTTTGCAAAGGTTACTAAAGTGGAAACTAAGTTCCATTACTCCTATTGTTGTACGCCGTACTATTCAAAACAGTGGTTTTAAACTAGTTAGAAGTGAGTATAGCGTAGTTCTTAATGAAAACGATGCTTCTGTCATAACAAACCAATCCAATCAAAATATAATTTCCTTACAAAATTATTGTGGTGTTGCAGCTCCTATTGTTGATGCATTTAGTGGTTCCTATTCTTTATCTAATAAATTAATGCTGATTCCCCGTTCCCGTGAGTTTATTTCTTATATTTTTCCTTAATTTCTGTTTGGTTTTATGTTTGTTAAATATATGTATTATTTTATTTGAGTTCATTATTATTATTTAGAATCTAATGATTGGTTTGGTACTTGGGGTAAACATATGAAATCATTATGTTTCAAAACACTTCGTGAACAGCAAAAATTTAACCATTTTCCTGGCACTTTTCAAATTGGACGCAAAGATAGGTTGTGGATAAACTTACATAGACTTATGTTAAAGTATGGTAAAAATCAATTTGGTTTTATACCCACATCGTACATACTACCACAAGAAGCTACATTATTACGAAAAGTGTGGGATGAATGTGGAAATGATGGGGATAAGTGGATTGTAAAACCGGTATTATTTTTAATTTAACCCCTATAGTTTTTGAACATTAATTATCAATAATAATTTTCTTTTTAGCCAGCATCAGCTAGAGGAACTGGAATTCGTGTGATATCAAAATGGAATCAAATACCTAAGAAAGTTCCTTTGGTTGTTCAAAGGTACATTGACAATCCATATTTAATCAATGATACTAAATTTGATTTAAGATTATATATTCTCATTACTTCGATTAATCCACTTCGATTATATTTGTATGACAATGGGCTTGTACGATTTGCTTCAGGTTCAATATTTTTTATTATTATATAACTTAAATGTTTTACTTATTTATTTTTAATTTTAGTTAAGTATTCATCTGATCTTAATACTATATCTGACCGTTATATGCATTTAACAAACTACAGTATTAACAGACTTAGTAGTCAATATACTCAAAATGAAGATGCTGATGCTTGTCAAGGTCATAAATGGTACATGTTTTATACTAAATAGATTTATTTTAGTGATACCATTCTATTATTTTTATCTAATACTATTGTAATTATGATTTAGGACATTGAAATCATTATGGTCATACATGGAGAAAGAAAGAAAAATTGAAGTTAAAAAACTATGGGAAAGTTTAGCAGATTTAGTTGTCAAAACAGTTATCAGTGGTGAATCACCAATGAGTCAAATGTGTCGTTCAAATTTAAGTAATAGATATAATGCTTATGAGTTATTTGGAATTGATGTTTTATTTGATGAATATTTAAAACCTTGGATACTAGAAGTAATTTTTTCAAATTTGCAAATTCAACTTTTTGGAAAATATAATAATTTTATACATTATGTTGATAGGTAAACATATCTCCTTCGCTTCATTCATCATCTCCACTTGACTTGGCTGTGAAAGGCCCATTAGTTAAAGATCTAATGAATATGGTTGGTTATCATATACCAAACAAAATGTCTCCTAGTACCCAAGTAAGTTATAAGCTCATACAAATATTTAATACATTACGTTTTAATTAATTATTAATTAAATTAAAATATTTGTTGTATAGAATACTTTAATGAAAACGTTAGGAGTTCACTCTCCATTATGTTATGATAAAAGGTTGTATACATTCAATTTATCAGCTAAAGAACGTGATAAACAAGAATATTATACAAATGTTGAATCTAGAGAGGAAGTAATACATTTAGTTATGATTCAATTATTTGCATACAAATTATTAATTAATGACAAATATTTTTGATTTTCATAGTATATTAATAGCATATTAGATGATCTATTACCAGATGATGTTCGACATCTTATTGCATATGAAGATGAACTTACACAAGTAGGATCGTATGTATTTGTGTTTATAAATAATTAGTGATGTATTATAATAATAAAGGGACTATATCATATTCAATTTTTTATTTATAACAGTTAGAAACTTGTCACACACATTAGTTCTTGTTATTTGCAATAGGCACTTTCCCTAGGTAAAACACAACATATTAGTGTTAAATACTGTAACGTATAGTGTATTTTTTACTAAGCATTGATACTATCTGGTTGTACGTTGGGGTGTAACTGCGAATAGAGTTAAGTCATTGGAGAGAGTAGCTACTTGTTTATAAATAAACCTCAGTTCTATTCACTCTTACTCTCATTATTGGTACTGTTGGTGTGGGTGTAAATGAGTGAATAAGTAATAAGCACCAAGTTTTTTTAGCAATCGTTTTATTTTGTTAATGGATGTTTGCGTATAGTAGAAGTCTTTGATTGACATATTTTATTAATCTTTGGTTTATGTGACCTTTAGGACCTCATACCACATCTGAGATTTTTCTTCATTTACGATAGTTTCAGGTGTCTGGTGTATTGTTGATACCAAAATAAAAAAAAAAAAAAAAAGCAAGCACTGATTCACACAATTGAAATTCTTCAGTTTTCTGTTGCTCAATTCGTCTTATTTCATTCTTGGTATTTTTTGCTACCTGCTACCTACAGAAATAAGTTTCCGCTAAGCCATACATATCTAGCGTCTTGAAGTTTTTCTTTTTTGATAACTTACAAATGGCTTGATGTTAGCACATTTGTGCATTCACAGTTTTCTGTAGTTAATCAACATTCTCTGTAGTCCTTCCTTTCCGATTGTATTCAGTTAATAATTTTACATGTATCAAAGTTAAACCATATCTTTATGGGAGTGATTCAGTGTATTGCTTGTTTCTGTCACTTTCTAATCTTGTTACTATTAGCAGTTATGTGATTATAATCACAATTCGACTACCTGGTTAAGTATCCAAATCTGGAGGTTTTTTCATTAAAAGTCAGATATTAACAGGAGAAGCTATTTTAACAAATCTGGGTTATTTTCAATTAAAAGTCATGAGTTGTACTTTGAACACGCAACACATCCATCAGCCATAAATATTGTTACTCGAGTGCAAGCTAATGTAGGATTTCAATAAAAAATAAGCCCCCGAATAGTTAGTAAAACCATATTAGAATGTAATAGAGGACTATAAATAATAGTCATTTAAGGTAGTCGAGATAACTGAATTGTGATACCTATTGGTTATTTATCATACATAGGTAGGCGAAATATTTAAAAAGTACCGTTATGATAAATAGTTTTTTAGATTTTAGTCTGTTAATAGTTTGAACTTCTTCAAACTTGGTGAGTACTTCTCTTATATCTGGGGGAGCAATCAAACTCAAAATCTATTTTTTTTTCTTTTTCTATTGGTGTAAGTATTTGACAGTTAATAATTATTCTATTTGTATTGTGCAGGGCCATGTCTACTCATTTGTCATGTGTAAACTATTATCATACTAAACTGGCATACTCTGTCTGAATAACAAAAGGCTAGACTAGACATTTAATGTGCCTTTGAGTAAACGCCCCATTTTGTCCTTTTTAACTTTTGGAGTATATTATTTCTTGTTGCGATTTTTTTACCGGTATCCTTGAAATGTAGTTTATATGTTGGAGCAGAATCTAGTTTTAATTTTAAGTTTTAGTGTTATCCAGATCTATTTTTACCCCTTGTTAATCAATATTTATTTTTCTCTAAATATTTAAGATGATATACACATAGTTGTGTCTTGTTTAGATTTGGTTTTAAATAGTTTCATTCATAGAATTCGGATTAATTTCACTAAAGATTTTGAAATTATTTCTTTATGCAGCTATTGCTAGGTCATCAGCATATAAAAAATGCCTCGTTGCAGATTCTCTCAATTGATCATTTGTATATATATTAAAAAGCATTAAATACGCTGCTTTGAGTTAGGCCATTATATTATTTCTTTCAAACATTAAAATACTTTTATATTAATTTAAAACAGTTATAGTTAATAATATCGAACTATATTTTTTATAACATTGTTATTTGCTGCTTAAATAAAAATCAATAATTTAGTAAAGTAAAAGTAATTAAATAATTGTTGGTCCCTTTATAGTCACTATGATAATTGTGTATATTCCAGAAACATATCAATACACCGCTTTATATATAATATTATAATAAATAGTATGTATGAAAAACTTATTATACTATTTTTAATTTTTAGATTTCAAAAAGTATTTCCTACTACTTCATCTTTTAAATATCATCAATACTTTGATGGCCCAAGGTATTACAATATGCTTTTTGATGCTTGGGAATGTAAATATAGTAACAAAAGAGAAGAAGGTAAGAATTAAAATTTTTGTTCTCAATGTCAACATTTAAATATTAATATAGTTGGTTTTATCAAAAGGTGAATTGTTTACGACAGGGGGGGACAAGTACCACTAGATTTGTCTCGGAAGTTTTTTATATTCTTATTTACATATCTGTTTATATTTTATATTTCTGTGAAAAATTAATGTGTACCATCCATTTGATTTTTGAAAATAATATAATAAATTAATAGTGTACCAAATTTAAAAGAAACAACTTAAATGTTAATAAAAAATCAGGCTGGGCAAGGTTGGATTACATTAGGACCTTGCTGGGTCAAGAATTGTTGACTTAAGGCTTCTAGTAAATAAAGACTGTTTTTGATTTAAAAAAACCATCAGGCAATAGATCATCTAAGACAAAAATATAATTTGCACCTGAATATAAAATAGGAGGAATACATGGAAAAAATCACTATTTTTTAGCAGATTTAACCAATTTTCTTAGAAGAGATTGTAAAATGCGATACGGTAACATATATTTAAGTATGCATTATTTATTATATGAGATTTAAAGAATATTTTAAATTCTATTGGTACATTGAAGATGTTTTAAACTTATTTTCCTTAACTTTATAAATATGCAATTCATCTAATGCATAATAAATGTAAACATTGTCTTTCCTATTAAAAATCTCTTCAGTCATTATTTATATAAAAATTACCATTATTACTATTTTCTTAAATAGAAAATTAGAATTAGACTTTGCCTGTTCCATTATCTAAATATGATTTTTAAATAGAAATCCTTCGTATTTCCTAAGGAGATTGGTGTATGTTACAAATTGATAAAACTCCGTATTATTAAGGTTTTATGCATTATACTTCGATTAAGTACTTTCAAAATTGATAATATTGGGCACTTAACATGCATATACATCAATTTCAATGAATTCCATTTAGTTTTTTTCCTTTCCTGATTTTTTTTTTTTTTATAACAGACCAATCTCTTTGATAGGTCTATAATTCTTGGCATGGCTAGATTGTAGTATAATTTGGTGTGACCAGATTTTTTGTGTATATAAAAGTCCAACCCTGGTAAGTCCAGTTAAAATATTTTTCAAAACTGTCTGGATTTAATGCTGGATTAAAAGCCCTCTTCCCTTTAAAAGTCTGCTAGTTTACTATTCAGTTTGTGATACAATACATATTATCAATATTAATAGTTTTAGTTCAAGGTCACCTATTTATTTAACACTGGAATATTGGGAGTTTCAGAACTAGTAATATTGAGTTAAAAAAAAATTTAGAATGATCCATATGTGTTTTTGTAAAAAAAGCCTAGCCTGACATATAATAAATTTAAAAAAAAAACTGACCCTTGCAGATCTTCAGTATTTACTTATAATCATTATTAAGAAGGTTTTCAATCTATTATAATTCAAGTCTCCTTTTAAACTATTACATAAGATTACGCATTCTTTTACATCACCACTATAAGATGTGAGTACATAATATATTTTTATATACATTTTTTTGGTTGAATTTTGCATTTCAAATTCTGAATTGGAATTTTTAAGTGTAGTTAAAGCCTATATTTTCGAATACTTCATGACATTTGAAGAATACCCTGTGGCAATACCAACTTTGGTTTTTCAAATGAGACTATTAAAAATATTATTAATAGTTCATATATTACAATAATACATTTTGGTGTGAACATTTTTGATTTCCGTCAACCCGTTATCGAGATATCCTCTTTTAAGTATAGGTAAGGGGAGAGTAGTGGAGTATCATTTATGTAGCAGCACAGCTCGTGGCGTTTTATTAGTGCTCCACTACTCTCCCCTTGTCTAAACTTAAAAGTAAAATATTAATCTCCTTATTAATAGGTTGATGGAAATCAAAAATTTTACATGATATTCTTTAAATGTTGTGAAAAATCTAAGTATTTAAAAATAATCAGCTTTAACTACATTTAAAAATTCCGAAAATTACAATTTAACCAAAAAAATTGGTTGAGCACTTTTAGTGAATCATCCTGTATGTAATGTATTCTGTGAGTAACACAAATTGTCACTTCTTACCTGAAATTTCGTCTCACCCCCAAGTGAAGAACCGTTGTTTTTTAATACTCCAGGCTTCGTTTTGTTATTTTTCTTTTTATATTTATTAATTAATTTATTTGTATTGTAAATATACCTATTTAATTTTTAATATTATTTTGTGGCTTTTGTACATGGGCAAATATAAAAAAAAAAAACCTGATACTAGGGATGGGTGTGCCACTTTTATAGGTGGAAATTTGTGTAGGTAGGATACAAAGTTATTTAATTTGAATCTGTAAGCATTGAAAAACAATTCAAAGTGAAATTTTTTTTTGAAAAGCCATAATATTTACAATTTTATACTAAAATTATTATAAGAAAAATTCAAGCAAATATAAGTTTTGATCAAAATGTCAAATCTACAAATATTTTTAATTGAATTCCAAAAAAAAAAAAAAAATAAAAAAAGCATTGTTATTTTTCTAATCTTTCAGTTTTCTTAGTTCTTAAAAAACTTACGAACAAAATTAAAAATATATTCTTACTCACCAACTAGATTAAAATTGCAACAAAAGAGATCCCATGTCATTTATTGGAACAATGTTTTTTATAAGAGACAAAATACTTAAACATTTAAAATAATGAAATTGTACACGCATTGTTCATTTTTTATTTTTCTCCTTTTTTCGGTTTTCCCAATTATTATGACAACTACTTGGAAATTCAAAAAACTAATTTCTTCATGAGTATCTTATTCTAAAATGCAATAAAAAGGGTTTCTAGTTGTTTTTCTGTTGGGGCATATTTCTGGTTAAAAATATAGTTGGTAAAAATTAAAAGCAATGAAATCGGTAATGCTATTGCTCGCCATTAATATTTACCATTTTAACTATAATTTTATTTCTGGTTCTTCTTTATTATTTTGAAACCCCTTTGCAGGGTGGAAGTAAGTCACTTTTAGTCACTTATTTTGAAATTAAGTCTCTTTATATCCATATTTGCCTAAATATGAAATATTTGTTACCTATTTGTTATTACTCCTTACATGTTTATAAATAAGTGCGTTTGTAATTTTTTTCTATATAAAATAAAAAAAAATTTTAGTATTTTAATAATATCTACAGAATTAATGATTATTATCATGACCAAATATTGAATAAGAATATACTTTTCATAGAGTAACTTTATGGTAGATAGTATTGCTCTTGCCATCTCGTTAAAACGTTATCAGTAAGGCTGTCAATTTGTTCGAAAGACCATTTTTTCTAGCTGATTGTAAAATGTAGCTTTCTATCAAAAAACAAGTATATAATTTAAAAATTATGTAACAACAAATTCATTTATGAAATTTTTATTTTGCATTTTTTTTTTAAATTTATAAGGTAATTTTTTGAATTTTTTAAGTCATATTTTTCTTTTTAGTTCATTTTCCAGTATTTTTAATCAAATTCCGTCAATTCACATCTTTACACACATTTGTTTTACACAGGCTGTATTTACGTAAAATTTATATTTTATAAAATAATATTTTCCATAAGCTGTATTCTGGTTAGGTAAAAATAAGGATTCAATAAAAAAAGACAATATTGCTTAGATTAATTATTTGTAGGCTTGCAAAATATCAGTAAAATCAAAATTAAATTAAAAACCATTTTGCGTGCATTTTTTGATATTTTAAATGCATTATTTTATTACATGTTTTGTGAATTTTTAAGGTTTTTCACTGCATTAAATTCACAGCTCTAATTATGAGTAAACAGTTAGCACATGTATTGCTCATGGTTACAATGGCAAAACATGCCTATTAATAATATTTTTCACTAGTGTGTATTGTTCTGATTTATTTTTACTATCATAAAGCCATAAAATTATAAAATATGCTATGAGAATTTGTGGTTTTAGTCCATTGTTTAATTTAACAAGTTAATATAAGAATAGAAAACTATAATGGGTAAATGCTTTTTCAGTGAAGATTGGCTTTCAAAAACTATGTATTAGATACATATGTTATAATTTTCATTATTATTTTTGTTAATTTATTTTTTTAAATCTATTATCTACACAAAGATAAGTGTAAAAACATGGTATTGTTATAAAATAAAAATAAAGGAAGTCCCTAACACTGATCATGAATATAGGTATTTATTCCATTCTATATTATTAATTTAAAGTTTTATGATTTAATTATGAGTTATTGAAATTTGTGTTTATTGTGTTTGAAATTTTTATAGAAATAAGTAAGTAAGAATCATTTAAATTATATTATAAAAAGATTCAAAGAAAAATGTTTAATAACAGTAAGTTGTTAGAAAACATACTTGTATAGGTCACTTTTTGATTACTTTTATGATTAAATTTGGTCACTAAATTACTTTCCTTTGGAACTTTAACCACTTCCAGCCCTGCCTATAGAAAATCAAAAAATGACCATTCTTGTACATCAAATTGATAAAATTTCCTTTCAGAATTAGGTCTTACACTTGATACATCGAAGTAAGATTTATTTTATTAGAGTTTTTTAGTTGCCCCGTTTTAATCAAAATGAGTATGGTTATACATTAGAATTTGAATCAAACAAGTGTGTCCATATTAGGCGGTTGGCCACATTAAGTGAAAACCACTGTATAACACACCATATGAATTTGTTAAATCTAAAACTACCAGGAGATGAAAAACTCATCAATACTTTGTTTGGTATAATAAAAGCTTTTCAAAATAAATTATTTCATTTCTATACTAGGTTAAAAAAACTTACTTTCTTATTTTGAATGTTATGCTTTTTTTTTTTTTTTAAAAAAGATTGTGGTGTATTTCCAAAAAAGACTTGTGATTCAAAATAAAATACATTCATGCAAATGAATAACAAATTTCTTTTAAAATCCTTTTACCATATATTCAGACTATTTTTCAATTTCTTCTTTGCAATTAAAAATTATCAAATTATAATCTTATAAACATATGTAATTGCAATTTAATCTCTAAAAACCGTATTTTGAATTTTATTCAAATCTATTTAAAGAACATTTTCCACGAGTTTAGCAATTTGTAGCCAAGATATCTAGTATAATTTGGTTTAACATATATTTGTGAGCAAGTATTTTCAACTAGGAAAATCAATAAAAGTAATGCATGACAAATCAATATTTTAAAGTTTAAATTAATTTGATCTAGAGAATCTATAAATGTTCTAAATTAGGAAGGGTGGAAATATAATTTTGTATTTATATATGTATATTTATAAACAGGTGTAACAGAACTATTTAATAATTAATGTAACTTTTTCTATCAAATATATAAAATTTAGATTTTGTATTATTATTTTTATTTTTTTACCATTCCAGATTATTTTATAAATTATTTTTTAAAAAAAATTGAATTTTAATAAAATTAAAAATGTTTTTTCTTGCTAATTATAAATAATAAACGTTTACCAAACACTCAGCTTAAATAAGAATATTATCAAATTTAATAATATTTCATGAAAACATTTTTCTTATCACCCATATTAAAGGACCATCTTTAAATAAAAATAATAATATATATATCAGCATATTTATTGTTTTACATAATTATCCCATTATATAACTAGGTATTATAGTATGTATATATATTATTTTCAAGGTATTGCTATGCTAGATATGTTATGTCAATCAAAAGTTCACTTAGAAGTGCCAGATAACGACGAAGAGCAATCAAAAGTAATATTTTAATTAACTAAAAAATAATTTATAAGTATTTTTAAAAAAACAAAAATATAAATTTTATGTGTCATAAATTTGGTAACATATTATTATTATTTTTGGAAAGAAGTACACTTGTTCAGTTGAAATATTCACAATTAGTTTGGTACTTGTTTACAAACTTTAGTTTGAAAAGTATGATTTCTATTGATTTAATATCTGATTAAAATTAATCAGCATAATGTTAGGCAATTTTATTTATATGGCACTTGGTACTTAATCTAACTATATTTGATTTTTACAAATGCATAAATATTGAAATATGAATTGATCATTTACTTTTAAACAGGTTTATTGTATTTGAGATTATAAGTTTTAATAAATTGTGGTTTTAAAAAAATAATTTTATTTGAAACTCGCAAAAAATATAAAATAATAATAAAAATACTGATTTATTATATTTGAGAATTTTGGAATTTTTTTATATGGAAACAATTTTTAATTTAAATTACTTATATTAAATATTTTTTATTATGTTATATATTGTGTAGTTTACTACAAAATTGATAGGTTTGAAATAATTATATAATTATCTTAAGATTTTTAAAATATATTTATACTTCTAATTATAACTTTAATTATTGAATATTGTTTAATTAATACTTTAACAATTTTGATGATTTTTATTTATTATACATATTTTGTTTTTGTAATCAAGTTAATTATTCAATTAATTAATTCTTTATGCTTTTACTAATGATTAAGGAGCCAATTATGTGGTGCTTCAGAAATGCATATTTCGCCTATAAAAATGTTAAATGTTGTAAGTGGGTGGTATTTTTTATATGGAGTTTTCTTAGCATGTGAGTTGGAGTGTTTTAATCACCATGAAGTAATTATGAAACTAGTATAGCCTTAAAATATAATTTAGAAAATGGTTACTGTTTCATTTTATATTAGGTTATTTTATATGAAATAATTTTTTTCTATACAATTATTCACGTGTTATTATTTGATATGGGTTAACTTTTTGATTTTTAAGTTACAGTAATCATAATGAATAAAAAAAAAAAAACATTTAAATTTTTTTAGTTAAATAAACATTTATTACATATTACTTTATGTTGAAACAATTTTTATTAAATTATAAGTATTTAAATTTATTTAATTAACATCTATAAATAAATATTTTGCATTGATATAATGGCTTAATATAACTTATGATTTTTCTCATAATATATTTTCAACAAAATTATCTACTTTGAAAATAAAAATTCTGTAGTAAAAAATTACTTAATTATTATTATTATTTTATTCAAAATACAGACAGTAATATTATTTTTAGAGTTTGCAACAATTGGTAAATCATATTATATTAAATTGTGTGACATTAGTTTTAAATTAGGTAAAATAAGTTATTACTATTTAAATTGTTGGTTGTGCCCTGTAGAATTAACTAATTACAATTAATTTATTACAGGCCGTTAGTAGATATAATTAAATTAAACTTACTCAGTATTTTATATACATATTATATTAAATTTAGATAAACTAAAATGTTCAAATGCTGTAATTAAAGTTTTAAAGTTTTGTAAATTGAATTGATTGTTTATTAATGGATTGATTTAAGTTATAGATTATTTATTTTTATTTTCATCAGTATTTTATACTGTTGTCCATAAAGATAAAATTGGACAAAATAAATATTTAAATGAGATGTGTGTATAAGGATTAAATGTGAATGTACTTTCTATAAATATTCAAATATGTTCTATAAATCCAAATTTTCAGGAAGAATAAAAAACTGACTATGATATTATTGAAACAAATGATATATTAGATAAGCTTTGATGACATTTTGATTGTGCGCGGTAAACCTGTAAATCATTTCTCATAACTTATTATAACTAGAAGGTCACAAGTTTTGAAAAACATATTTATTAATAATATAAACTGAATTAAAAATTTTTGACATTAGCCATAAGGGTTTAGTCAATATATTATATTATAGAAAAATTTTTGGTAAATGCTAACATTTTAAAACAGTGAAAACTAAAAAAGTTAAGACATACTTTGAACAAGTGCTGTAAATGTTAAAGTTTATAATTAGCTGTTTAATGGAATTTGGAGTGGGCTGATCCTATACACAATTTAGAGCAACACCTCGGGATATACACCACTGCTTTGTACCATGGGTATCAATGATTTTCTTAGGAAGTTAGATATGGATGATTTAGTTTATATTAATGTAAATAACGATATATCTTATACCAAACAATAAATAATTCAAAGTTGAGTTCAATTAAACATTGTTTTATTTCTTTAACATATTGTGTAACCTCTATAATGGGCTGACAAAGCTTGTTACTTCATCAATTTAAGATACTAAGATTTTATTATATTTTCAAACTAACTGATCTGTTACAACTATTTAATTTGTATACTTTTTGTAAACTCTTTAATCAAGAGAACCAGAAGTCTATAAAGAAAAATTAAATATTTTTATTTGAAGTCAAAAATTCTAGTATAGAGAGGATGAAATTTGAAAAATCTAGAAAATCTAAAAAAATATTTCAATTAAAGTGTACCACCAGGCAGAAAAACTGCATAATTTAAGAGACAATGTGAAAATTTGAACATTTTTAGTTATATATTTCCTAAAAAAAAAAAAAAATAATATGTTTAATTAATATAACTCCTTTGAACTACTTCAGAATTGTAAATAAAATTATACATTCGGTAACAAGAAAAAAGTTGGGAATACCTAACACCACTGTTAGATTTTGATTTAGGTAGTAAGATAGGACATAGGGCAAACTTTATACAAAAAACAATAATAAATCATTACAAATCAAATACGATTCTGAGTGAATTAACTTATCTGGTTTAACTAATTGTTAAGGGCATTTTTTCCATTTGTCACCAATGAGCCCAAATGTTCACCAAAAATAAAAACTGAGTTAAAAATTCAAGTGAACAATGCATATTCATGTAGAATTTAAAATTTAAATTTTTGACCAAAATTATATCAAACATATATTAACTTATGATTAAGAGTTCAGACTTTTGTGTCCCATTGATTTCATCCCAAACTCGCGTATAAGAATTTGTTATCGGTTTTTTTCTAATTATTAAAATAAAAAAAATATGGATAAATAAAATTGACCTGTGCACTAACCATATAAAAAATGCTAATAAAAACTCAATAAAACTAATATTTTTCTAGTCCACTCAGAATCTTTAAAATAATATATAAATATGAATTCATTGTGATCATACCGTTTCGATTATTTTATTTATTTTACTAAAAACAAAAACAAAAAAAGAATTCAAATATAAGTTTTACTTCATAAATCCACTTTTTATTTTTTCTCTAATGAAAATGACATGGTTTTACAAGAAAAATTAAAAAATATTATTTAAGGTAGTATTCAATGTTATATTATGATAATGAAATTAATATACATTATATTTTAAGTAAAAAATGGTTTTGTCCAATTTTGTAAAAAACAAAGAAATTAGTGTTTTGCCAAAAAAAATAAAAATATATGAATTGTTTTACTTTTAAGTTAATTTTAGTAGTATAAATTATAAATAAAAAACAAAAAAATTACAATAGATAAGTAGCCCATAGGATAAAGATATTAACATTGCATGGGCTATTAGTCTATTGTATAATCAATGATAATACATATAAATTCAAATTTGATTGACTTAACATCCATTCATTAATATTATTTTCACTTAATTAGATTAGTCATTATTAGGTTAGTTAATATTAGTATTATAAGTTTAGTTAATATGTAAAGGGTATTGGTAGATAATAATTTTTTTTTTCAATTTTATTTTATTTAAGAAAAATTACTCACAATTCTTGTTTAAAAATGAATAATTGAAATTAATAGTATTATTATTCAAATTGCAGTTTTTATATCAAAAATAATTTACTAGTTATACAAATACCACCAAAAATCAATGACAATTTAATTTTTGACATCAAATTTAAAATTAAAGTAATAAAATACAGTGTGATTAATATACTGTAAGACATTCATGAATTGGAAATTTTTTTTTTAGTTTTGGGGGAAACAACCCACTTTTGATTTTCAAATAGTAACCTCTATTAAAAAATAAATAATTATATCGACTATTAGTTTAAAATTTAAATACATTCCAATATTGACATTTTTAATTTCTGTCAATAAACCCTAATAGTTTCGGGTCAAAGTAGTGGATCATTTGTGTGCTTACATTTATATTAATGTTCTACTGCACTTCTTTTACCAAAACTTAAAATCTCGTAAATGGTCTAATGAAAATTAAAAATATCAATACCAAAATGTATTTAAACTTATTATCTATATATATAGAATTTTTAGTTACTACTTTTTGTGGAATTTACCTTTAGCACAACTATTATGCCACTACCCTTTATGTATTCATTAACCATTATTTAGTTTATTTTTATTTTTTGTAAGTTATTAATATTTTGTTTTCTTCTGATTAGATTTACGACACCCTCCAAAATACACAAATGGAAGTTGAAAAAATGTTTGAGAAAACTGGCAGTGATAAAATAAGTGACCATCATCAAGCGGTCATCAGGTAATCTGATTACTGATTATGTACACTTATGTATATTATTTTATTCTGATTTTAAAAATATATTATATTCACAAATATATTTTGTATATTTAACTGTATTTAGTTGTTTAGTTTATTATTATTATTGCGTATTTCATTTACTTTCATTTATTATGTTTATAATTTGGCTTTTGTAAAGTTTTAATATTTGTATTATACATTGAAGTTAACCACAATTACTAATAAAACTTCTATTTTGCAAAACATCCGTTTTTTGTTGTTACTTAATAGTTTTTTTTTTCTTGTCTATTTGTATTGCAGTCATGGGAATATTAATTTTAAATTTAATACTATTTAACTTAATTGAAATTATTAAATAAACCAATTTATTTTGATATGTATTTTTTATTTAAATTTCAATATCAAAGCAAATAGTACCCATTACTGTCGTCTTTTTTTTTAAATTTATGTAGTAGAATAATAATTACTTTTTTGCTATTGTAAATTTATTCAAAATACCAATTAATGCTTGATGAATTTTACTAAATAATAATAATTGTGATTATTATTTAATTATAAAAAAAGCATGTTCACAGTTGTTTTTTTATAATTCTGACATTGGTTAAGTGTTTCAAACACTTACCTGACTTTTTTTTTTTTTTTGATATTTATCAGTCATTTTTCAATGTCTGCTGCTGAACGCCGCCATATGGTATACACATCTATTACAATGTCTGATGAAGGAGATTGGATTAGTGATGATTTTCCATTTGATGATGACTCTGCATCAGCAACCAGTCATCCAATGGTTTCCTGATATATAACCATGTTAATGAATACAAAAAATGCCATAACATCAAATAAGTTACGTTTTTATGGTTTTGTTCATGGTTTTTGGTCTTGGCTAAAAACACATATAAATTAATAATAATCGTGAGTTGTGATAATGTAGATATATATACTAAAAATAGAAAACAATAGGTTTTCTTTTTTAACTTCTTACTTTTAAATATTAAAACATTATATGTAACATTACTAGCTGAACAACAATTATAATATAGATGTATTAAATTCTTGTGCTCAGATAAAGCTGTTTTTTGGTTGAACAGTTTTTTTTTAATACACTTCAAATACTTTGATATACTTTACAATGTTATGTTTTGAAAACCAAAATAACAATTTAATCCATTAGGTATATTATGGTATAAGTAGACATTAATTTTTAACTGTCTTAATTGTTGTGCTATAAACTGTATTATCTACTTAATTTAAATATTTTCAAGATAAAATGATATAACAAATATCTCCTAGGAATATCCAGAAAGTAAGGTTAAAATACGTTTTAAAACTCAAAAAAATACATATATTGTATTAAAAATTACAGGATTTATTTCAAAATATGTCATTATTTCTCCACATAATTGTTATTAAGATCAATTCATTTTTGAAGTTTGAGCACTAACTTTTGTATACCCTCATTATAAAACTTCCGCTTCATCTCTTACTTATTTACAGCTTCCTTGAAATCATTAGTTCTTAAAAAATCGCTGGCTACCCAAAAACTCCTTCAATTTAATGCAAGCTGGCAAACCAATGGTTTCAGGTCCTAGGATTAGGACTGATGATTCACGGTATCTCATCCTAATGAAACGAGTAGGTTCTGAGTAAGCCAGGTGGGTTTGGCTTAGTCATGCCACGAGTCAGCTTTCTTCTACTTTGTCTTTGATTTTTTTTCAACCTTATTTAGGATTTGTAGCAGCATTGATGATAGTCCCTTTAAACATTACATCAACAAAATTACTTTCCAGTCCTATAAAACAGATGCTATGTTCTTTCTCTCTAAAACCTGAACTTGGATATTTTTGGCTGGGTAATGGGTATGGTGTCACTATAGAGACTGCCTATTTGACTCAGTATAGTGAACACCCAAGTTTCATCCCTAGTAACAACTAATTCCAGAAAGGTTTCATCATTTCTTTGATAATGCTCAAGAAAAAACTGAGTGAATTTGATACCTGCTAATGGAGCTAATAGATGATAAACTGGTTGACGCATTTGGCTGCTGCGACAGCATTTGACAACCGACTGAAGTTGTTCTTGACTCAATTGCTTATTTTGACCATAAGAACTTCTACACATTAGTGGTATCAACTTTGAAAAAAAAATTCTTTGTCCTCCTCACCCGTTATAGCCTTACTTTCTGGTTTTCCCTTGTAATAATAATAATAATTAACAAGAAATAGAAAACTTCATGGAATATATTAATTTTACATGTATATATGTTTATTTAATGCTAAATAAATAATATGCCACTGCCATATGCCTGTAGTAAATACATTTATAATATCTCAGACATTCTGTTTTTCTTATGTAACATTTGTGTTACAATAATAAAAAATGTGATTTTAAGCTAATCTTTGTTTAATTTTATATTTTATGATATTATTGTTAATTGAGACAAATAAGTAAATTATATTTATGCTTTTTTAAACTAATTATTATTTATTTTTTATAAATCATGATTTTTTAATATTAGATGGTACTAAATAAAACCATTTAACTTATAAATTCAATTTTAAAACTAAATTTTATATATATATATTTGATGAAATAACTTTATTATATTATTATTAGACATACAATTTAATAGACTATCCATTTTGCCAAAATAACAAGTTTATCTTAAATATTGATTAATATTAGGTACGTTTGAAAATTGCTCCTATTTTTATTTTCTTGGTGACACTTAATATGTACTTACTTAGGTACTTCAATTTATAATTGTATTGTATTGTTTCTTTTAAATAATTGAATTTAAATATGTGTTCATTTATATATTTATGCATTAAATATTTAATAAAAGTTTAAGTTTTTATTTTAAAAGCTATACAAATTATTGTTATAACTAAATGTAAAGACAATATATATATATATATATTATTAGGTACGTTAGTTTTATTAATTAATATTAGATTTACTAAAATCTAATTCTTTGTAGATTTTGTTACTATAATTGTAAAGTTTTAATTCTAATAAATAAATAAAAAAAAAAAAAAGAACAGGGTTTTATTTAATACAAATTATATAGTTTATGTACTATGTTAAATCCTACCCAGGACCTAAAATAATGTGTCCCCTGACACATTATTTTAGGAAAGTGTTTTCTTTGAGTTACTAATGTGTGTACTAAATTTAATATTGTGTACTTTAGTTTTTATTTAAGAAATATGTTTAAAGATGATAACAATAAATTAATGAGAACACTCTGACCAATAAACTTAATTTAAACTTTTACTTATATTTATTTTGTGTTAATAATTTTTAGTACACATTTATTAGATATAAATAGTATAAATATGTATGGTAAGAAGTGACAGTAGTGTATAAAGATTTACGGCCTGCCACAGGTTTTTTTTTTTTTGGCTATTAACTCTATCGATTAAATTAAAAAGTGTGTCCTCTGAAATCTGATGTATTTTAGGCCCTAATCCAACCTGCTTTATTGAAATTGAGGTAGCATACAAATACATTGTATTACTTGGTGGTGTACCCAGAATTTTAATTGGGGAGGGGTTAAACTAAATAAACATTACTTAAAAAAAGCTATTTGTTCTTATTGGAATAAGTAATGCAAATGTGCAATAATTATTATATTATTAACATTAAGTTTTCAATGCTGAATAGTTTCTATTATTATTTGTTATATTTACTAAGGGCAATGAGAGAGGGTTAAAGTCCCTTAGTCCCTACTAGGTTCGCCAATGGTTATATTATATGTATATATATCTTTAGGGCAATACTATTGATTTTATAATGTACTTATAGTCGGAGCCTGAGAAATGAAATAACTGGCACAGGGGCACCAAATTTTCTTCTTCACCGATATTTATGACTAGTAGTCTTTGGCCCCATCAGTACATCTTTCCATATCTCTCAATCTTCTATCCTTCCATTCTTGTTCTAACAAAGATTTCAAATCCTGTTTCACTACACCTAGCTATCCCTTTCTTAGTATTTTTCCTTTTTGTTTCCATTCTATAACTGCTCTGATGGTTTCATACAGCAGTCGTCATAACCGCACACTTGTATATGTAGTTATCCTAAAATGTTACCTTTCTACACCGCACAAATTTTACTTTGTGTTTTATTGGACGTGGTCTCTAATTCCACGTATAATGATTATTAATTTTCCTTATTATCTACGTGGTTTGGCACAACAAATCGAGGTTTATTTTCGAATAAAATAGTCCGAGTGACCACATTGAGTCTCTAATTCCACCTATAATGCTTTTCACTGCTAATCAAATGTGTGCGGTTTTGAATTATCAACCTTCAAAATGTCCATTTTTAACAATAGGCAAAATATGTGCGGTATTGTACGATGTAAAAAGTGTGTTTATGAACGGTAAGTATGCGGTTTTGAACGACGTCCGTTTCTTCTCATGATATAATACAACCACTGTATTCTTTGTTCTCTTATATAACTAGTAATTGGTGTTAATTTCAGTTCTTCTTGATCTTTTACCATTAATTCGACCTTGTGTCCTGATCTGGTCCACACATTCTAAAAATCTTTTTTTTAAAAGTTTCAAGTCTTCTTACTGTCGTTCCAATCTTACTTGTCCATTCTTCACATCTATAAGTGACCTTAAATCTAAATATTGCCATGTACAGACTTTTATTGCTTAGAGAGAATTTTAGATTTGAAAAATTTGGATAGTGTAAAAGAAACTTGCGTTTGCAATTATTCTTTGTGGCGAGTAGTAATCCAAGATATTATAATTCTTTAACTTTTTCAAATGTTCACTAAGTAGAAATAATCAATTCGCAAAGATATAATGAAATAATATATTTTTAGAATCAAAATGATATATTTAATTTAAATTTTAGATTCTGAATCTAGCATAGAATGTAGGTACATATTGGATTTACAATGTTTTTTTTTTTTTACTGTGATAAAATTTCTGCCAAAAATCTTGCTTAAATATGTAAGTGTAGAACCTTGTCATAAAATATTGTCATATTGACTATAGGTACTTTAGGAAGGTAGTTTTCATAATACCAGGAAAATCCAGGATAAAACGTAAAAAACGGAAAAATTTACGAAAATAATGCTTTTATTATTTTCAAATTTTGTTTTTTGTTTTAATTCAATTAAATATATTCGTAGAGACTTAAAATTTCGACAGAAAACTTATATTATATAGAAAATGTTGATAAAACCGCTTGCAAAACGCTGCTTATAATAAAAGTATTTTGGACTTGATCATCTAAATTTTATTAATTATTGTTATTATTATTTGTATTAATATTATCCTTATTTTAATTATTATTTATTTAATGTGAACAAAATTAATTTATCTTTTAAATTGTACTGCTTTACTGCATTTGTACAATATATCTGTAATCTTCATCTAAGCTAAAACTAATATCATTTAAAATGACATTAGACAAAATGGTTTTAAGTTTTTGTTGAACAAAGCAGTGGTATTCAAGAGTGAAAATTGGCTCGAAGACACCAAAAAGCAATACTATTAACCAAACTCCATTCAGAATCGTTTTTCGTTGGCAATGCTTAAATTTGATTAGGTATTAAATTTCCCTCAATATCCTACCTTGTCAATTTCTCATCTATAACAGTAATCTATCCATTATGCGAAGTATGTCCGTATTTTCTTACTGATCATTAATATTAAATTTAATTATTTCGCCCCCTCTCCCCTATAATCAAGGTCTGAAGATGCCCTTATTTACCATTATATTTTAAAACTATCAACTTTGGTTTTAAAATAGTAACATTTATTAAAAATTCCATAAACTGAAGGTGCACTTTATTATAAGAATAGGGAGCAAACAAGAAACTGCAGACTAAAACCATGTCTTCCGCAGGAAGTCTTGTTACCTATAAATTCATTCGAATCCGATTCTGATTCATTGTAACCACTTATTATCCTGTACATTATTTATTTTTACCTCTATTCACGTTTATATATAAATTATAAAATTTATATTTCAATTTTTTTTTTTTTGATTACTGAAATTACCATTGTAAAAATATAAATATGCTGAAACAATCAATTAAATAAATTTAAAAAAATGCCATAAATACAAGTGTATAACTTTTTAATTAAAATTAATTTTGGTGTTGACATTTTAATTTCTATTAATTTGTTAACGAGGTATTGCACTTTTCAGTTTAGGAAAGGAAAGATTAGTGGAATATTATTAAAATAGTAGTGCATACAAAAATAGCCACTGATAGAGATTATTTTACCTTTTAAGCATGTATTTAATTCAGTCACTGTCTTCCATGGGAGTCTTCTTAATTTAAGCCTCTGAGGCTTTGCAAGATGAGCATAGTAAGAGTGGATTAGCAAAGACAGGGTCTAGGTACATTTTTTTCACTTGATTAGGAGAGTTTATTTTCTACGTAAAACTAGCAGCCGATAACATATCAATGTTCCAGAAATTAAGTGCATGCCATGGATCAGCTAAGAATGTATTTAATTCTCGTGTGCACTATTAAACCATTCAGGGCGCAATTGATACTCTGTAGATAAGTACACAAATGCGATAGAAGATGTTCCCAATGTTCAGAAGTTGGTGTCCCACTCAGTGTCAGTGAGCTTTTGAATATGTTGTTACAAGATTTGATTTTAGTTGCGGTATTGTTTCTTGAAGCCTAATAAAAAATGATCTCTTCTTTTTTAATGTTCCATGTTAATAACATAAAAAAAGTAACCTAAATGTTATTCAATAATAGACTACCAAGTGAAAAAAATGTATCAACATTATTTTAAAATCTTAGGCTACTTGGTGTATTTTATCAATACACAAATCAAACAGTACAAAATATTACTCAACTGCTCACAAAAAACCAAGTAGTATATCAAATATGAATACTGCCATACTTTTCAGGGTACAAGTAGTGGGAGAGAAAGGCAGGTTTAAAACATTTTTAATGAAACAAATTTAATGGTATTTTACCACCAATATAATCAAATGTAATAAATATGTATAATATGTATAATTTTATTTGTAAACTTTTTTTTTCTAAAACAATATAAATATTATCTGAAAGGAACTGCCTGTTCTACTGCAAAATATGCATACATACTATATTATAAACACCAAGTTTAATTAAAATTTTAATTTTAATTCAAGATTAATGAAACTATATAGTAAAGACAATTATAATATATGGATACATGACATTTTTTTTTTAAAAGCATCTAGTTTAATGTGAACAATAATAAATTATTGAACTATTAATAATAATTTCCTTGATTAATACGAAAAATGTTCAATAAACTGTTGCAATTTGTTAACTAAAATTTAAAAAAATGAATTTGAAGTTTGTTTCATTATTCACTATTTGAATCTTGTTCTAACAGAGTATACTCCTCATATTCTTCGTGAAAATCTTGCAATCTTCGAACTTTCGGTAATGGATTACTATTTTGTTCATTGACTTCAGGTATAGCTTTTATTTTACTATTTGTTACAGTAGTTGAGGGTAGATATTTTTTTTTCTTGTCCTTTAAGGACTTTAAAACAGATACTTCTGCTTTCAGAGAATCCGCTGTTGACATTTTACCCTCAGGTTTTCTTTTTTTTTTTAATACAATTTCTTCCTCCATTAAATAAGCACAAGGACTTATTCTACTACAATCTGATCTTATTAAATTTTTATGAAGTCTCTTACGAGTTTTTGGTGGTACACTCATTTCTAAATTCTCATTGACTTTGTTTATTTTATCTTTTTCAGTTTCTTTAAAATCCTCATCTTCTTGGAACATATTTTCTATAAGAAGACCATCATAATGTGTTGTATTGGTTAAAGCACCATTTATAAGTTGAGGATTCTTTTTTTCTTCAGTCTTATATTTTCTTTTAATTTGAGCTCGTGTGCGACCAGGAAAATATTGCTCAATCATTGAAAAATCAGTACCTAGGTTCATTAAACATTTATAAAATTTAAGAGTTTCATCTTTGGTCCATTTTTTGGAAGGTTGTTGTTTGCGTTTATAAGAAAAACTTCGAAATGTTGATTCTTCAATAACTTTAGACTTGGCCAACTCTTCTCGTTTTTCTTCAAGACCAGTCTCATTTAAAGTTAATGTTTCTTGATCAATAATTATTTTACCATCTGCTCCTACTTTAATACATGGGGTAATGCAATTTTTGGGAACTGATGATTTTTGATCCTGATCCTGAAAAAAATAAAATTACGATGTATAAATAAATAACAACACAAATAGTTATTTATATTTATATTAACATTTTAAATGAAATCTTAATAATGTACTAATAATAATACCCATTTCCCACCTTCTTAAATATGCTTCTGCTTAATGCTAAAACTTGTGTAACGTTTGCTCAGTTAAATTCCACAAAAAATATTTTAAAACTAGACTTTAATAATGTTTAAAATAAATGGTTTTCCTTACAGTTTTTATAGGTAATAAATCATTATCTGGATCATCCTCTTCTTTAAGTTCAATTTTCGTTTCTCTAAGAATAGGATTAGAAACTGGATTATAATATATCAAATCTTGCATAGTTAATAAAGTTTTATCAACATCTTTGCCTTTGAATTTGTTTGATAGAGGAATATTCCAACGTTGATAGGTTTCTTTAGATTTTTTTATTCCCTCCATACTAATTTCTGATGCATTAGATAATTTCCGTGAAATAGATTTTATATCTGATTCATTATTTTGAGATATAATTAATTTATAAGTATCTATTAAAACTTTTTTAGGACTTTCATTGCTAATTGCTTTTTCTTGAACAGTTTTAAGCTTTTCATTATTTTCTGTTAAAATTTCACATTGAATTTGCTCTGGATTTTTTATAATAAGACAATTTTTCTTTTCAACCGATTTTTGTTTACTTGTCTTTGTATCAGATTTATCTAATATTTTAGAAGGTATATTAGGCTTCTTCTTAGCAAATGGGAATAGTCTATTTAAACCAGATTTAGGATTTAGGGTAGACATTTTCAATCTGAAAAATAAAAAAATACATAATTAAAATCACAAAAAAAAATCCAGACAAAAGTTTAAATATTGATTGCATTTTATAATTATTCTTTGGTCTTTATTTATGTAAATAAACAGGTTATTATAGAAACCATTAGCAAAATAACATAATGCGAGTACAAGTTTCAACTTAATTTAATAAATTCTTCACTCCGCTTAGAATCTAAAATGACATATTTATTAAGATTTTAAGACTATATTTGCAAACCAGTGACCTTCAAAGCAAACCTCACAAAGTAGGTAGGCACATTTTTGACACTATAACTATTGTATATTATATTTTATGCATGTTCAATACAAGTTTGTATTTGATTGATGCATTTTTATTATCCATTAAGCTAGAATAATAATTAGGGTTATCCATAATATCAACAAATAAAGCTATATTTATGATTATTACAAAAGAAATTCAGAAGTCAATACCCAATGTCTCAATATAATATAATCAAAAGTACATCTTCAGTGTTAGAGCAATTCTAATAAATTCCACCAGTTAGTGGAAATCGTACGCAATAAGAGTGAAAAACGGAAAATATTTACGACATGCCGATTTCATTATTTTAAATTTTTCTAACTTATGCATTTTACTAGAAATATTGTTCTGATTTTTAAGTGTAGCATCTTTTATAGAAAAATTTTTGTTTCTAGTTTTTGAACAAGAAATTGATTTTCTAAGTGGACAAAATTATACTTAGGATAAACAGGGAAAAAACAGGAAAATTATGATTTCATTATTTTCGGTATATATTAATGTGCTGTAACACGAACAAAATAATAAAACGTAGGAATTAAACATTTTTACACAATACTAATATTTACAATTTATATGTCCAATAAAAATGTCAAAACGTTTTTCTGTTCTTTTTTATTACGGTATTTTGCGTTTTTTCGAATAAGTTGTATACAAATTTTTTCGCCCATTATAATTGCATGAAAATTGTATATGAGGTTAACTATAATGTGTACTTTTAATGAAAAAAAAAAAAGTTGAGTGTATATAAAATATTTTATTAAAACCTTTCTTTATATGCATTTGAAATTCAAATGTAAAAGTTCAAAAGTTGCGTCACAAGTTTTTTTTTGGCACAACTCAAGTTTAGTATTGTATTAAGAAATCTATTATTTTAAAATTATTGTCAAAAAGTATAAAAATAAATACTTCTTGTATGCATTTTCTATGATTAGAATAGGGTTGGTAAAGGGCACTGTAAAAATACAAGAGGCTTTATGTCTAAAATCAGTATAAACCATGATATAGTTATCTACGAATCTTGAAATGCACTGGAATAACAGATATAGGTATGCATATATAATTATTGCTTATAAAATTTTGATTAAAGTTTCTATAATAACTAAAATAAATGTTTAGCGGGCAAGATACAATTGTAATAAGGGAAGAAACTTCACTTAAACCGCCGACAATTGATAATGACCAATTATTTCTGAGAACGACATATTTATTGAGCAATTTTATAATGGTCAAAATAGTATTTATAACTTATTTGAAACGTTTGATGTCAGTGGCACTAGTGCAAACAGCTTTTTAATCACAAGCGAGTCACCTATAAAACCAACTCTCTCTCACTCATTTGAAATAACTGGTAGACGAATAATTAAGTTATTGTCTTTTATAAAACAAATACAAGAAATTGATCATGCACAGTTCTCATGTTCTTTCAAAGATATTCTATTTGAAAATGGGCGTAGACATGGTTTTATGTTATCATTTATCTCCAAATGTCAAATGTGTAATATAAAATCTGTTATTGAAACTGAAGATGAAAAATCAAATATGATTAAAATTAACACCGCAGCTGTAATTGGCATTATCAATATAGGTAGAGGATATGGACAAATAAAAGAAATTATGACACTAGAGATTCCCACAATGAAGAACAATACATATAATAAATAACATAATGTTGTATATTAAAAGTTTGAAAAGGCTGCAACTCAAATCATATACACTGCAGCTAAAGAAACATGTTTAGCTAGTGAGGCAGGTGACATTGACGTGGATGGTGTACCTTTAATACCCGTGGTGGCCGATGGTAGTTGGTGTAAGAAATCCTACAGAACAATGTACAATTCGTTGTCAGAAACGGTAAGTAAAATATCAAGTCGAAAAAGAATTAACAATTGAAATTACACCACAATGTGGCTTAGTTATTCATCCAGTACATTTTTATTTTGGTGCAACGTCAGATGGTTTGATTGGAAATGATGGAATTTTTGAAATTAAGTGCCAGTCTTCAGAAAATTTGACATCAAATCACCAAATGAGAGCATTAAAAATGGTAAAATTACATTTTGGAAAAACAATAAAGAAGGCGTGGGTACAGAAATAAATAAAAACCACAAATATTATGTTCAAGTACAAAGTTAATTAAATATAACCCAAAGAAAATATTGTATTATAGCATTCTGGACAAAAATAGGATTGAAGTCAGAAAATTTTTTCAAAGATGACATCTTTTGGAACGAAAAAATGTTACCAAGATTAAGATTTTTATTATAACTGTTTACTACTTGAGTTCATTGATCCTAGGCATTCTAAAAATATGCTGATTAGAAATCCTAATTGTATAATTGAAGCATAAAAAAAGAAAAGCACAGGAAAAAAAAATGATTATTTTAAATTGTTGTGTGATATTTTATCTTTTGTTATATATACATTTTAATAAGCATTAGATTTAATCCTTCAATTGTATCTATTCATTTTAACATTATATTAATACTCGAAGCAATCGAAACGTTTCCATAAAATTACATTGTAACGTTTTAATTGTTCCTAAATAAGTACCTATATTATACTCATCGCTAGTTATTAAAATAAAACAAAAGTAATGCTATTAAAACGATTCTATGATAGAAAATATATTTTATAATCTATTTATTCATACATATGTAAAAAAAAAAAAAAAAAAAAAAAAAACAAAAAAAACGGTAACTTTAATTAGTAATCAATTTGCGAGTATGTGCACCCAATATGGCAGTGTGTGTCCCGAGTACCGATGGCCGTTGTAGTCGTTCGTTTTATGTTCACGCAATGTCGTGATATGAGCAACACAACCACTTATAGAATAATAAAACACGTTCCAGCACAAAAAGGAAACCCCGCAGACTGGTCGTCGAGACAGTGAGGTAGTGGGCATGGTTACGGCCTGCCGCGACGGCGGCGATACGGCGCACAACACTATCTCTACAGGGTTGTATACGTTTCAGTTTAATTACGGCAGTGTGGCGGCCACCTTAAAAGCTTTTTTAATAAAAGAACCAATATGAGTGGAAAAGTCCATGTCAAAATGAAATTCCCAAGAGAATCCCCAGGTCTCTAATTGTAAATACTTGCGTAACAGAATAATTATAAATCTTATAATTGTAGGTGATTGTATTACCCAAGAGTGAAAAATTAATAACGCTACACTTCTTTGTTTAATGGTAGGTGATTACCTAAACTCCAATGAACAAATTTATTCTAGTTTCATAATAATTTGGCATCGTCGACAGAAAAAAAAAAAAAAACATATCAACCGAGCTATTTAAAATAGAAGGAAAATCATTGATAAATAATAAAAATAAAAGAGGGCCTAAGTGAGAACCCTAAGCTATACCAGAATTAATCAAAAATTCATTAGGAAAAACTAAATGTATTAACTGCCTGAGTACGCAAGAACATAATTAAGATTTTAACCTTTTAGAAAAATATTCATGAATACCAAAACAAGATAATTTTGTAATATATTTTATCAAACACTTTAAAATCAGTAAAATATAGTATCTAACTGGATATGATAATTAAAAATGCAAATTTTTCATATTTCGCTAATTTTAGAGAAAAAGTCTATGAACTTCATAATTTTTCGTATATTATGCATATGTAATATTTGTAAAAAAAAAAAAAGATTATTTTTCCAAACTCAATATTATTTATTTAATATTATTTCTTATTGTCTTGGTTTATTATTAATTTAACAACAATGTTGAAATTCACATTTAATCTTTATATTTTTTGTGTATATTAATAATAATGACATTACTTATGTTTTTAATAAATAAAATTTGAATATATTTTGCATATTTAACATTTTTTCATGCACATTTTCCAATTTTTTTGTGCATATTTTGTAATTTTTAACTCCAATAACTTCAGAGTTCTAATTATTATATAAGAAGGGAGGCATAATCAAAGACAGTTTCTTAGTAATTTCAAACATTTTCGGAATAAAAGGCATTTTGAAAATCGGCTTATAGTTTGTAACATGACTAGGATACAGATTAAAATGCAAAATGTATTTTTTTCGGAATGTTCAAAACCAATACTTTCCAATTACAAAATTAGTTTTATATATCAAAGAATTAAAATATGAAACTTTTATTTTGAATTTATTCTTTGTTTTACAAACTTCATACCGTTATCAGAAAATTTGATAACAGTTTTCTGATTTCTCCCTAGAAAAAAAAAATTCATATTTCTATTTTTAAAATACATTATGAATTTACTGATTGTACGATTATACCAGATAAGTACCATGCAATAAAGAAAACAATACACTATTTATTAGTTGTAATGTAGTCGTATTGCACTATTTGCATGTAATATTGTGTTTAGTAAATTTAGGACTTTTTTATAGGTGCATTAGATTGTATTTTTTAGGTATTTTTCTTTTTTTTTAGAGCATTTAAAATCTGTACCTTAATTATAACTATTTCAAACTATGATGGTGTAATAAAAGTTGAGTTACTTCCTCCAAATATAGAAGGAAGTAACTCAAGCTTAATAATTTATTGAAAATTATAAAGAAATCGGTCTTAGAAATAACTCTCTATTAGCTTAATATGATAAATACGTTATATTAAAACGCGCGTTAGGCACATTAAGACATAGTTTATTATTTTTTGGTCATGTTTACATTAATCGCAGACATCCATTGCAATAAAATTCGGCATATCAGAAATTGTTCGTGATTCTCATTCACGGGTTACATAGTCATTTAAGTCCTACTTATGAACATGGCTAAAACAAATGTGATAAACATTACCCGTTTATTAGTTGTGATGTCAATTACATCCCTCTAGTAGAAAGAATTGGCAAATTTTTGATATAGAAGCAAACAAAATTTATTATAAATAGGTGTTCATTGAAAGGGTAGTTGGAATAAAAGACCAAAGAAAAAATTACAAAAATTTAAAATATTTAAATTAGTAATTTACAATTTTGATTATTAATCATCGGTGACACTGTACTAAATTGTAATGTATAATAATTTTCTATTATAATCCATGTTTTTTTTATAAGGTTGTGATAGGGTTTCCAATTCCTAAATTACCTAATAATCAGTAATAACAGTTTAAAGTTTATACCGGAGGAGTAAGAAAGCAGTAACAAGAGAAAATTCTCTTTCAGAAAAAGTGCTATTGTCGGTTCTTCTGAGCAATTTTTTTGGTAAAAAAGTTGAAAAGAAAAGAAAAACACGAAAACAAACATCATAGTATAACCAATAGATCTGTTGCTATACTCCGTGTTTAAAATTATTTTACTGGGATATATTCAACAAACAATACTACAAACTGCCCAAGAATCCTAAGGTCTGGTATTTTAAACACTGAGTTTTCTGTGATAACAAAACATAATAATGTTGCAAGCAAATTTGAAGTCAATCTACTAAAAGCTTTAATGTCAGTGTTACTGATGATTTATAATCATAATTGTGAATCGTTAATTTTTGTTCCTTTTTTTTCTTGATCTTATTTTCCAAGATTCTCATTTAAATACAGTGAAAACTGCCTAAAATAGAATTTAAACACCTGGAAAAAATTTGATTCGTCATTGATTTTAGATTTACAATTTATAATTATAGTGAAATTTCATATTTGGACTACTCAAATATTAAAATTAAAAATGTAAAAAAAAAATCTGTTCACTTTGGACAATCAGATATTTATGGCTAAAAGTTAATACTATAATACTTTCTTGAAGTTTAAACATAATACATATATTTAGATAGATATTCAATAAAAAATATCAAATAAAAATATATTTCGTAGACATGTGATCACATTAACACATATTTTATGTTCAATTAGTATAATACATTTAACATGTTATTAATACCTACCGTTTTTGTAATATTTCTTGTCTTCTTGACGGAATAAATTTTGTTCTTCAATTATATTATACTATATTATTTCGATTATCTACGGTCAAAACTTTATAATTTTTATTTCTATATTTCTTATTTCCTAGTTCACAACTTATCATAATATAATATTATTCTATATTTCTATGATGGAATATATGATAAGATAACATAATCACAGAATTGATTATATCATTATCATTTAAATCTATAAAATAGTAAATAATTTAGTATATTTATCAACCGTTATTATGGCCACACTGATAATATCAAACAATTTCTTCAGCACAACTAACCTCAAATATTGAAAATCCACAAAACATTTTCACATACCAGATTGTTCATTTTACTGTTTTCGTATTTGTAGTTTCTGATTGTGTCATTTATTGATTGTTCTGCAAAAATGGCTGATGTAGACAAGTAAGTTTAATTTATCTATATTAATCTTCTCGACAGTTTATTAACTTCTAAATATGTTACCAAATTTTAGACAAATATTACCTAAACTTTAATAATTTAATTACTATGACGTTAAACGGGTACCCTTGTAATTTAAAATTTCACCTTATAATAAATGAATTCTTAATGATGAAACATAAATTTAAAGTGGCCAAATCTTTTTCAGTGCCCCAAAAAGGCTTCCGGCCGTACCGGAATCTGTACTCAAAAGACGTAAGGCTCGTTCAACATTCAAACTTAAGCAATTGAAAAAATCTATTGAGGTATGTTAAAAATATTATAATTTATTATGGATATTTATGAATTCATTTATTTTAGCTGTAAACAATATGGAAAGGTTGTGTAGAATTATTTACTTGTAAACTATAATATCTAAAAATGTTATCGAATTAAAACTATATAAAATTTTTCTTTGCACCATTTTTGCCTCTTTGGCCCAATCAAAAATATATCTTAAAATATTAACAAATGGAAGACGACTGTGTTCAAACCAAGTGGTATTTAAGACACTTACCTTTTTTGGGCAATTTTTAGTATTATACTTCCAAAATATAAGTTTTTCAAAGTTTATAGTTTTACGTCAGAATCATTCTTATATTTTCTTTGGATGTGTAAAATACCACATTCCTGAAGCAACCTTTCTTCAGTCTCAGGTAGAGACCAAATGTCCATAATATTCTTATTTAATGAATAAAAACTTAGTTGTAAAATTAAATACATGACAATTTCAACAAACATGATTACTACAGCGAAGCAGTATACTTTTATATAAAGGAAACATTATTATAAAAATTAATAATATAGGTTACGGTAGATAATTGTGAATTGAAATGCTAGAAATGATGATTTAATAATAGCCATAGTCTTGTTTAATAGTAAGTACCGAAAAGTTGTATGTTGTGAAGTCTAAATGTTGGAAATACTAATAATATGTGGTTATTTCCATTTATGCAAATTTATACAGAGTAATTATGAATTTATTTATATAATAAATGGAGTTACCCTGTTGGTAGGATATAGTAGTGCGAATGACAATAATATTTAGTATTACAGTATCGGGAATTAGCATTATATTTTAAAATTATTACACTGTGTTTAATGTACATGAGTAATATTTTCAAAGTGTGTGGGGTTTTTTAAGATTAGTAAAAACCAGACTTCCGTACACTTTTGGTCATTTATTCTTACATACAGTTAGAAAATGGAAGTTTTATACAAATAAAAATACCTAGATATTATATATCTGGTGTTGTACACTAATTTTATAAACTCAACTGATGTACCAATTATAGACCTTTCCCCTACGGTGATTAAACAAATCTATATTTGAATAGGAATCTATACAAAATTCATTCAATTGTTTGGATGTATCTGTAATCACAGTTATCTGGTTTGAATCTGACCATACGAATAGGCCACGTTTTTTTGTATTTTTTTTTTTCTGTTTAATTACCAGTTGCAACTGGTTATCAACTAGGATTTAGATTAAGTACATTAACTTGAAGAAATTTAAAATTTGTTCAAGATCTTTATCGGTACCCAGATAATCAAGTATATAATATACATAGCTTAATAACTACCTATATTATTACTAAATATACTTCTGGTAAAGTCAAATTTTTAACATAAGAGATGTTATACATTTTAATAATAGTTAATGTGTGAATATATTTATATTTATATACTTTAGTATTGAACATAAATATTAGTAAACTGTAGAATATGTTTAATATTCTTTTGTTTTATTAAATTTATACCATGACCTTTATTTTTGTTTATTAGGAGCGCAAAGAACGAGCTAAGAAAACAAAAAAATATTTTAAACGTGCTGAAGCTTATGTTAAGGAATTTAGAATGAAAGAAAGAGATGAAGTACGTTTGGCAAGGAATGCTAAAAAAGCTGGTGATTTTTATATTCCTCCTGAACCAAAATTAGCTTTTATCATGCGTATTCGGGGGTATGTTGGTGATTTTAATGTTAAAATCTGGTAAGTTTCGAAATTATAATTTTTAATATAATTCCAGTGTAAACCAAGTTGCACCTAAAGTAAAAAAAGTATTGCAGTTGTTCAGATTACGTCAAATCAATAATGGAATATTCATCAAATTGAACAAAGTAATAATTAATTGGAAATAATTTAGATATTACATATATAATTTTTGTATTGTTTTTTTTTTTTAGGCCACATTAAATATGTTGAGAATTTGCGAACCCTATGTGACCTGGGGTTATCCTAATTTAAAGAGTGTACGAGAATTGGTTTACAAAAGAGGATTTGCCAAAATTAACGGACAACGCATTCCAATCACCAACAATGAAATGATTGAAAAGAAATTGGGGAAATATGGTATCATTTGTACAGAAGATTTGGTTCATTGTATATATAGGGCCGATCGTCGTTTTAAGTATGCAATGAATTTCCTTTGGCCTTTCAAAGTAAGTAGTTATACTTACTAATTAAAATTATAATTTAAGTTTATTAAATTATATGTTTTTTATCTTGACGCATCCATGGTTTAACAACATCATATTAGCTGTTTCACCTTCCAAGTCGTCATAAAATAAATAAATTAAAGCAATGTATTCATTTTTAACAATCAAAATATATTCTTATAAAAGTAATTGCTTTATACATATTATTAAATTGTTGTATTTGTTTAATTAATATGTTATATTAGGTCAGAGGTATCCAACCTTTTTCTATATTGTGCCAAATAAAACATTTTCCCTTCTACGATTTAATTTTTCTATCCATTATTCTGTTTTAAAAATGTGCCAAAGAATCTCATTTTTATTACTTTGGTTTATTAGATGTCATTTTCACGATTACACACACAAACTAGTTGTTAACGTATGGTGATTATAATATGACTAACTTTATTATGATACACATAATTTTTAATCTGGAAATTCCACTTTGATAGTAATAATCTAGTTTATATCTAATAATAATATTGCGTTATATTATTATTTAAAATTGAAAATCATAATTTTAGAAATCTTTAAAAATGATATTATTTTATCTGACGCTAAGGGTTCCATTCGATATATTGTCAAATGTGCTAGAAACGGCACAGGTTAGCCACCCCTGTGTTAGGTATTAGTTAAAATACTTTTTCATAGTAGGGATATGGTAATTTTTTTATTCTGAAACAGATATATGGTTCTGTGTAGAGCATGGTTATCTTAGAAATCAAAAAAAAAAGTCTAAAATTTAAGTATGATTCTCTTATTGAAATATTATCGAAAAATTGGTTAATCTCTTGGTACAAATCATAATATATAAAACTATTATAGGCTGTGGCAAAACTGCGCAACTTGATTTTTTTAAATTGTAGTGGATACTTAATACTCCTTTTTTATTTTTAATATTTTTCTTCATAGTTTATCGTCATCAATATAATTTTGGCAGTATTTTCATATAATTAAATAAAACATTAATATTATGAAACTGACTTTCAGGGTTTTGACCAAATAATTTGTGTCAGTAAAACATCTCTCGTTCATTGAATTTCTTCAACAAAAAAATGGGAGGGGGATATTTTAATTTAATTTGTGATATAGATAGGTTACAAAGATCTTCTAAAAATATAAAATAGGGGAAAGATGAAAACAAAAAGAATGAGAGAATTATACTCACGTCAAAGCTGACTCAAGTTGCAAGTAGATTTAAACAAATTATAAAAGTGTTCTTTTAAAGAGAAATTTATACTAGTATAATCCAACAAATTTCTAAGTAGTTGAATTTAGAAACCAAACTGCATACATTTCTTCTTTTATAATCACTTCATCTAAAATATATTTTATTTTTTTAGTTAAACACCCCAACTGGAGGCTGGCGTAAGAAGACCAACCATTATGTTGAAGGCGGAGATTTCGGAAACCGTGAAGATACCATTAATAAGTTGTTGAGAAAAATGGTTTAAATTCAATAAACGTCTCATAAAAATGTGCCTCATTATATATTTATTTTTTTACTCCTACTGGGTGTCATTTTATTAAGAGGTTTTTAATTAAAATTCATTAACCTCTTAATTTTACAACATTTTTTCATATAATATGTTTGAAGAGAGGGAAATAATTTTGACTGGCTTGAAGTACTCCTACTCAGATGATAATTGTCTAGTAATGTAATAAAAATAAATCAGTCTTCGAGTCTTGTATATATAACCTATACATTAATACAGGTTGTATATGAAACTCCCATAATATGAATCAGCTGGTACCTCAGTACTGCTAGCACACTATGAAGACAAATTTATAGTTTCTCTGACTTACAGACTATTTGTGATTGAAAGTGAAAGAGTCGCTACCTAGTGAAATTTATTAGAACTCAAACGGGGGGGATGACATACGTTTGATTACATTATATTGAGATATTGAGTACTTCTGAATTTCTTTGTAATAATCATAAATTTAGATTTATTTGTTGATTTTATGGATGACCATAATTATTATTCTAGCTAAATAGATGGTAAAAATGCATATATTAAATGCAAGCCGTGGGTTGCACTCGTCATTATCCTAGGACGTCTTTTTTCTCTTAAATCTATTTCAGTAATATGGTTCCTTTTAACTATTTCTGAACATTCGACAAAAGATCTTTTAAAATCGCCAATATATTGAATTATGTCAGTGATTTCTATAACAGAATTAAACATAATGTACTTTTATTGCTACAGATTTTGAACAAATAAGTTTTAATGAGAAAATTAAAAAAAAAAAGCTAGTAATAGATTATAAAATAGAAATAATAAAATCTATTTTATAATCAATGTTGTTATTCTAATTCTATATTTATGGACCCACGGGGGGCGTTAACCTTATAACTTTTTGTCAAAATATATACTACCTATAGTTCCTTTCAATCGGGAATATTATATAACAGGTTTCAAATACTGTATTTTATATCTGGATGTACCTATATTGGCACATAGTCGTGGATTAAAATTAATACTCTTAATGAATATTAACAAGTAAATTATTATAAGATACAAAACTAAGAATGATTGAGTAAAAATAATATGAATTTATTAAGTTTTGCAGAATTTAGATATTTTCAATGACTGGTTATTACCACAGATTATATGAAACCACTTCTCGATTTACTGATAACACTACCTACTTGAATTAATATAAATCGTATGTGATCTATATAAGGTTATTACTTAGTCTTGCTTTTTGAGTTATGGCCTACGATTCCCTTGTAGCTATGTTTTATGATCGTGATAATTGCAGTAAAAATATTGACAATTAAAACCATTGTAGCCAACATTATATTTATTTATTAACATGTGTTATCATTTTTTGGAATAACCTCATCTCCATTTTATAGATATCTTTAATAGTGATTAAAACTAAATAAGTAGTCGTGGAAATAACTGCTACCATGATAAATTATGATTCATGAGTCACTTCTACTTGGTGTTATGATTATTACTATTCAGTATTTACTTATTTGCAGTAAAAGAGTAATGCTAACCGATTAGTGATTAAATGCTTCTGATCCTCGTGTTTTGTAAACAAAACTTATCATATTATATATAATGATAAGACTAATAATTGAATATTTCTTAAAATTAATTTTACTAGTAAACATTTGTATTACTTTGTAATATTTAATTATATAATATATTCATCTTTTAAAGTAAATACATTTGTGACCAAGGTTCAACTTTATACTTATTTTACTAATTAATAAAAAATGTATTTTTACATTTTCAAAAACATCCGATAAGTATCAAATTCAATATGAGTACATTACATAAAAATTGCCTTGCTCAGACTGGACGTAAGAAAGTTCAAGTAATAAAAAGTTGTATTTTATTATTCATTCTAGTGTTTTAATGTATACATTAGCATTCAGCATAATACTTGTATATTTTTGTTTTATATTCATAAAATAATAATAGATATCATTTGTTATTCGTGATGAAGAAGAACGTAAACATAGAGCGGGTATAAATTCTTTGCAATTGGATGCAAAACAAGGAATATTATACTCTGCTGGTCGAGATGGTATAATACGACAATGGGATGTTCGAGATAATGTTGAAGCGACATACATACGGTCATTAGAACATCATACTGACTGGGTTAATGATATTGTATTATGTTGTGGTGGAAATTATTGTAAGTACAGATAAATAGATCCATTTAATACAATTTTGCTGTGTTGAATTTACGATTTTCTTCAGGAGTAATGAAAAAACTGCTCTCCTAAGAAGGTCAAGAAAGTGAATGAAGGGATTTATTTTCTTACATTTATATATTTGGTTCTCTACTTTTCTGCTTATTGAGTAAAACTAAGTCCACCGTACAATAACAAAACAATTTTCTTATGTTTTTATATGGTACAATTTTATCATTACCATTTATTGGACCAGCAGATGTACACCTAACCACAGCTAGCTACACACTATATATGTCTTCGTTTTTTACAATTTGTTGAACTTCATCATTTCCTTAATGTTTGAAACAAAATAATACAATCTATTCATGTGGATTTAAAATTCTCTATTCATTATTCATAGAGGTCTATAATATTAATTTGTTTCTCACAGAATACCAACATTTTATATAATTTGAGGTGCTGATGGTGCTATAAGAAACTATTCATTATTTTTTAGACTATAACTCACAAGCTGTTTTCAAACAATGAAGACGAAGTTACAATCGGAAGTATTATTTTAATGTATAGAACTTAAAAAAAAAAATACAAACAAATCTTAGGAAATGGTGGATAAATTTAAAAAAATTATTGTTTGGTGTTCCATAATATCAACAAGTTTAAAAAATTCTGTTCTAGAGTGATGGATAGTAAATTATTTGTAAACCATTTGATTAGTTTTCAGTTTAAGAAAGTCAAATAAACCTTACCTTTACACACATTTTTAAAAATTCTAACAAACTGTGGCCTATGCACCACAAATCCCAAGTACACGTATAGTGTGTGTAGCAGACTTAATTACGTTTTTCAACTGGTATCCATAAAACCATTAAACTTTTTGATTTATTTTTATCTAATGATGGAAATACATAGCTTTTAAGAGATTATTTTTAAAAATCTATGTATAAGGAAAAATAAATCAAATTATATCAATATATATACGCTTCTGCAATTATTAATTAATTAATACTTACAGTGATTTCTGCAAGTTCAGACACCACTGTAAAATTATGGGGATTGCGAAAAGAAAATACTTGTTTATCAACATTACGTACACATAAAGATTATGTTAGAGCTCTAGCATATGGTCGTGATAAAGAAGTGGTTGCTTCAGCTGGATTAGATAAAACAATTTTCATGTGGGACGTTAATATGTTAACTACCTTAACCACTATTAATAATACTGTAACAAGTATGTTATATTATACAAAATATAATAAAATTTGTTATAATTACGTATTATTCAATATGTTTAGCGGCTTCTTTACCAGGTAGCAAAAACTCGATTTACAGTTTAGCAATGAACAACAGTGGAACAATTTTAATAAGTGGAAGTACAGAGAAAGTTTTAAGAGTATGGGACACAAGATCAAGTGATTGTATAATGAAACTAATCGGTCATACTGATAATGTAAAAGCATTGGTTGTAAGTCGAGATGGCACACAATGTTTATCTGGTAGTTCAGATGGAACTATTAAATTATGGTCTCTAGGACAACAGCAATGCATACAAACTTTAAGAATACATAAAGAAGGCGTTTGGGCTTTATCAGTAATTATTAAATATAACATTTTAATTTTAACTATGTATTATAATAATAATAATAGTAATAATATCAAACAGAATATATTAAAAAACAAATGAAATTGTGACAATGGGCCCAAAATCTTAGAATTCTTAATTGACATATATAATTTATGTACTACTTTTCTGTGCCTTTAAAAATAATATCAGTTTATACTAGACATTATATATTTTTTAAGCCCAATTTTGCTCAGAACTGTATTTTAAAATGAATTATTTAGGGCTCATGTGATTCTATTCATTTCATTAAAATATTTAATTTAAAATAAAAAAATTCTTCAATTACATAATTTTTAAAAAGGAAATGTTTACATATATATTACTAAAAGTTAAATATTATATTATTATTTAAATTAATATAAAATAACTAAAAAAATAACTATTATTCAAAATTATTATTGATGTTATTGGAAGAATACAGGGTAATTGTTTTATCATTCAGGACTCATTATTTCGCAAAGTATTGAATTTAAAAAAAAACAGTTGTTGACAATAAGAAACAAACAATCTAAAATGTTACATCACCGTTATTTTTTATTAACCTTATTTAGGGGTGAAATGACTACCAACTTTTGATTTTAGAATGGTACCTTATATTAAATGTTCCATACATTTTTGTATCCCCATCAACAAGATAATACGCTTTTAAATTTAGGTTGGGAAAAAGTAGTGTAACACTATTTAAACTCTGCACTCCATGCCTCCACACAAATGATACTCATCTACTTTCTCCAAACTTAAAAGTGGAATATCTCGATAATGGGTTAAAAGAAATCAAATATTTTAACATCAAAATTTATTAAGAATAATTCTCTATCAATTTTCAAATGATGAATTCCATACAACTGACCATTTGAAAATCAAAAGTTGATAGTTGTTTACAAAATTCATATAACCTTTAATAGAAAATATAATTATTATATTTTATGTGTAGGCTACTGATAACTTTTCTCACGTTGTGTCTGGTGGCCGTGATAAAAAAATTTATATGACTGATTTAAAAAATCCTAATAAAGTTCAATTAATATGCAATGAATCTGCTCCAGTTGTGAAAATGGTTACCACACCTGATATGAGTGCTATTTGGGTTGCTACTTCTGAATCCTCAATTAATTGTTGGGTGAGCAAATTATTGGTTAATATTTATAATTTATATTGATTTATTGTAAGTTCAAGGAATTGAAAAAAGTTATAAAATATAACTATTTTCTTATCCAAAAAATAATTTATTATGCTAGCTTTATATGTTGTGCTATACAGAAAATGTGAAATATTGTAGTATAGTACTTGTGTATTTATATTATAATATATGATAATAATAAATGTAAAAGATATTTACACTATTGACTGCTTTATATTTATGCTACTATAAAATTTTAAATTTTCAGAAATTACGGAAAAGTGACGAATCTGCTGATTTTGAAGATGTACCAACTGTACCATATAATCAACAACCATTCCGGACTGTTAAAGGAGCTGCTGCTATTAGAAAATACCATGTACTGAATGATAAACGAACTATACTGACACAGGACACAGAAAAAAATGTTGCTGTTTATGATGTTCTTAAGGTTATTTAATTTCACATTTATTTATAAGGCAAATAGTTTAGTATAAACCTATATTTCAGGCTTCTAAACTTCAAGATTTAGGCCAAATAGATTTTGAAGAAGAAATTAAAAAACGACATCGTATAGTTTATATTCCAAATTGGTTTAGTGTTGATTTAAAAACTGGAGTAAGTTAATTTTTTTATTTTGTATTAATTAATCATTTATTTCTAAAAATATATCAATTCAAAAAATTGTATATACTAATTAATAAATAATTACTAATAGATGCTAACAATTCATTTGGGGCAAGATGAAAATGATTGTTTTGCAGCTTGGGTTTTTACCAAAGAAGCTGGGATTAATACTACAGATGACAACCTAAGAGGTAGTTATAATATTATGTTAAAATATATATGTATATTGTCAGATGCATAATTTGTGTATATTTATTAGTGAACTATGGTAATCGAATGTTGCGTTCACTGTTAGAAAATTGGCTCAATCGAATTCAAACTGATCATGGGTCTTCTGAAGGAGTTCAATCTACTGAGCTCAATGCTCAAACAAAACTAGATTCTCAGTGTTGTAAAATTCCAAGACACACTCCACTTATGATTAGTGAAGTTGGTGGTCGATGTCTGTATAGAATGTTAGTTAGCCAGGCAGGGGATGAAAATGATGTATCAATTTTAAATGAAACTATTCCCTCATGGGTTATGAATGTGATTGTTGAAAAGAGTATACCCAAAGCACTTAAGATATCATTTTATCTTGTGCCACTATCTAATACTTGCATTAGACCTGTTAAAAAGTATGTTTGGATTTAATATATTTTGTTTTATTTTATACAGCTATTATTTTATATTTTGTTAGTGGCACTCTTCGACCAAGCCGAGATCGTTTAGTTGCAAATGACTTTATTCAAGTACAAAAAATAGCAGAATATATTCATGAAAAGCTATCTGAAAATGATGGAAGTAGTCCATACAACAAAACCTCAGATTGCATTAATAACCATTTACAAGGGAATACACCAGAAAAAAATTTTGAATTAAGTTGTAATGATCAAATACTTTCTCCTACAATGGATTTAAGAACTGTAAAACATTTTATTTGGAAATCATCAGCTGATTTAACAATATACTTTAAGGCAAAACATTAAATTTGTAAGTAACATTTTTACTTCAATGTTTATTTATTTAGGTACCTACCTATTTTATTTATTTGAGTTAATATCTTCTTATTCTTTATTAATTATAATTACTTTTTTAAAATATAAAAGTTAACCAATTTTGATAATTTTCTAAATATATTTGATGCCATGTAAATATATGCAAATAAAAGTATTTAAAATTATAATTAATAATACAATTGATTTGTATATTACCTGTTTACTTCAAAAACTTTGTAACATTGTAGTTTAAGAATGTATTGGTTTTACTGTTTTTTTTTTTTATCAGTAAACAACTTTTCTACCAGAAATCTTGCTTTAATTAAAAAAAAAAAAGCTAAAAGATCGTTTTTATTACATTTTTAATTTATTTGGTACATTGGAGAGGCCAGTTTTTGTTTTTTCTGAAATAGGGGTTACATATTATTAGAGCTAAATCATAATTATTAGGGTATTTCTAAATATATTTACCTGAATTTTACTCAGAATCAAATTTTGTTAGCAATGGTTGATCGTTGTTTACATAAAATAATTGTATGTATTCTATTTACCCAACTTCCTATCTACTTACAACAGTAGCACATTAACCCCAGTATCAATTCTTTTTTTAAAACATGTAGTATAATTTTATTTCATGTTGTTTTTTTTTTTAAAGGAATTTACAATTTGTACAGTTAACATATTTAATTTTAAAGATAAACAAAAAAAAAAATTGCTAGGAAGAGAGAAAAGAAAAAGACATAGAATGGTTTGCAACAGAAGATCTCTGCACTACCTCCTATAAGATCTTACTGTTTTGATAACAATTTTAAATTTAAATATAAAATGAGAACCTAGATAAAGAATAAAGAAATTAATTATTTGTACAATTAGATTGTAACAGTTATTGACAAAGGCAAACATAGTGAGATTATATTTTATAATATATATTTAATTTACTATAACAGTTTATTTCCCAAAAATTATATTTTATAGTTTGATTATTTATAACTTATTCAAATTTTTAGTTTCACTTTTTTGTAATAAGTATTTTCATTTTAGTTTTTATTTTTTTTTTTTGTATTTTTAGGCTGCAATAAAAAGTTGGAATAATTATATTACTATTTGTATGTTATATTATTGCTAAACCAATCCTTATTAAATTACTGATTAAATCTACATAGTTTTATTTGTGACAAATTAAATGTCCGTGTATGTAACTCCCTGGCTCCTACTCTTCCCATTTCCTTCATAACCTTTGTCTAACCTTCTCAACATAAATAATGTTACATGTGTCTATGTATATTATAATATATTTAAGATTTTCTTTAATCTTTTAAATACATTTTAAAATATTCTTGACATATCAACTAAAATAAATAATAAACACTATTTTAGATTCGGAGCGCAGGAAGGGATTTATTGGTTTTACTATGATGTATTTTTTTTCTGTCTATGAACAACTTTTCTTCCAAAAATCTTGCCCTGATGTATAGAGTGTATACATAATATAATATAATGTAATATAATATTGTAGTACCTATTTTGAAAGAAAATGTCTGGTTAATGTGTTATATGATACAGGTCATATTTTGATTTTTCACGGGTAGAGACCCGTGTTTTCACAAAATACTTCTATTGGCATTTTATAAATTTGGTAAAATTTTTAAAAAATTCTAAATATATTTAGGCTATTTATTTGATATTTTTGTGTTTTTAACGTATTATTAGGTATATTATATGACTTAAAAAAATGCTTGAACATTAAACAAAAGGTACATTTTATGTTGTGCTTACTGGTCTAAAAAACAAATTTGGGTTCTGGTACTCTGGGGAAGTCTTTTTTGATTTTCCAAACGGTTTTCATATTAATTGAAAAAAAACAGGAAAACTGGAAAATTCACAAAACATATATTTTTTTTTTTTGTTATAATTAAACTAAGAGACTAAATGTGGAAATAAAACTGGATACAATTTTATTATTGGACCAAAAAGAAATACTTAAAAATTTAACAGAAGTTCATTAAGCATACTTTGTAGTCAAAAAAAATTTGAGTGTAATGCACAATTTTTTTTTATAAGAATTTTAAGATCAAATTTTGACAAAAATCTTAAAAATTACGGCATTTAAAAATTTAACTTACCAAACTTTGCTCTGAATCGTTTTTAATTAGCAATGATTTATCATTGCATACATATATAAATTAAATAACTACCTAGTACATCCTGAAATTAAAGTCTACATTTCAGGATGAACTAGTATAACCTAGGCTAAACTGATTGAGACTGTCTATATTAGTATATTATTGTATTAAGATATATGATATTTATAATTATTAATCATTTTAATTTTTAATTTTATCTTAATCATTAAATGTATAATCTATATAATGACAACTAATCGATTAGACTGACAGACAGATGGATACATCTGCAATAATACTTACTTCTATAATAGTTATTATTATAGTGCAATATGTTGTATCACACTAATCATAATTACTATTATTAGGAATTTCTATTCTCTATTATATTATTATTTCACCATATCTGCTATATCAGTCATCATATTGTATGCCATAACTGTACTTGGTACCTATTTCCATTATTCTATATTATTATGATTTAATATTATTGACAGTCTCAAATCAGTTTAGCCTAATTTATATAGAAGTTCGCCCTTCTACCCTACTAACTTACTATTATACCGTATGATACCATATTATGTTTATTCATAAAATAAATTATGATTTTTGGCCTTACATAAACGTCTTATATTTCAATACCCTAGGTTTGCGCACGAGTAGGGCTAATTGAGTTAGAGCCCCACCTGAGCTTTTTTTTATATGTGGGTGGGTGTACCTACTTGTACTTTATGAAGTTATGACCAAAAGTAGATATAGTCCTTTTAGTTTTTAAACGTTTGTGTTTACCCAAGAGACTATACAAATTAGAAAGTATTAAGGCGTTATAATAAATTGATAACAAAATAAATCAAAATCATAGATATTTACACGATTAAAGATATACTGGTTGACGGTTGCCCATCGAGATGTGATAAGTATTTCTGGATATTAAACATATTTAATATCTATGATCAAAATAATATTATCTTTATGTGTGTTTATAAACCAGTTACCATTGAAAGTAGTTGCGTTAGGCATGTTATACTTAAAAAAATTGCTAAAAAAATAAATGTAAAACTTGTAACGCTAAAATCAATATCTAACACGAGATGGGCTTGCCGATCTGAAGCTATATCCGTTATTAAATCGAATTATTCAGTTTTGGTTATGGCGCTTCAAGAAATTTGTTATTCAACCAGAATTTCTGATTAGTCTGATTTAAGCGCCAAAACTCGTGGATTAATTTTTCAAATGTAATTTTTTAATTTTATATTCACCCTGAATATGCTGGAATCTATTTGTTCAGTTATATTAAAAGTACAAATTTACAAAGTAAACAATTAGTTTAACAATTAGTTAATATCGGTGTGATGATGAAGAATATGATAAAATATACAACAATGCTACAAAAATGTGTTATGAAAGTATTATTGACATTCCTGATGTACAAAAATAACAAAAAAGGTTGACGACAACCACGATTATCAATATTTTAAGAAAAGTAAAAAAATGAAATGACACATTCTTGCTTTAATTTTGCACTTGATTAAATTATATCTAGAATAAATGTTCGATTTAGCCCGGTTTCACAATTCTATGTTTTATCTGAAGAATAGATATCCCGAGTATAAAGTTATACTATAAGTATCCAGAGTATAGAATATTTTGGTATAACAATGTAATAAATTCTCTAGATAACAATTCTTTGGATAGTTCTGCGATATGAATTGTGTGCGTGAAATAATGTAAAATGGTGGTTTACATTTTCAGTCATCAACAAAAGGATCACTTTGGAAATTGTAGTGAAAATGTAAATAACTTTTTCTTGTGTGATCGTGACATGGGAGGGGGTGAGTGGACAGATTGAATTTAGTTATGTCTGACTCAGAAGCCTGCGCACACCTATGCTCAATACTATAATACTAATATAGTAATATAAAACTTTTTTTTTACAATTTATAAGTAATCATGGCCCAAATATTTAGGTCAAGCAAGTAATAAAACCATTAATATTTAATATCAACTAAAATAGTGGGGGGGCCATGGCCCTCACCGGCAGTTCCCTGTGGGCGCCCTTGTAGAATACAAGAACTAGAAAATGCGGGTTGTGGGCAGCTGTTGTACGATAAACGATTAACGTGATAATAAATTAATAATATTATTATTATCAATAATTTTTTAAATATTATCATTATTATTCTATTCTTAGAACGACACCGCGCGTAAGCTATCCCTCCGTACCACCCAATCATGCCCAAACATCTATGATTGAGTTACCATTACCTTGCATCACGGCCTGCCTGCATTTCTCATCCATCTATGGCAAGGGTATCACTAAATTGCATCCCAACTATACTAGCGCTTCATAGCGGTCGTACATACGAGTGGTCGGCAAATATTAACATCCCATGCCGCATGGGCTATCTGTCTATTCTACAATCGATAGTTATACTAGTTCATTATGAATAAACTAGTTTATTCTGAAATCGGTTTTGGCCTGTTAGATACATATTATATGGATTTTAAAAGAGGTCAATATATACATTTTCAACAAAAAATTGTATTTACTAAACAATTTTAATACCTACATTTATTTATTTTATGAAAAAGAATTATATTTATAATAATATTATATACTGTCATCATGTATATTGATTTTATTTTTCTTTTAATTGAAATCAAATTTTTTCATTATTTGGATTTTGATTTGAGCCTACTATTTGGTTTTCACCAGAAAAAAAAAGGCCTATTAAATAGCTATATAAGTACTAGAAATAAAATAAATGTAACAATTTCCTCAAATCTATTTAAATATAATCATTCAACAGTGAGTAATCATAATATTAAAGAATGACATATCGATATCTATAATTTACAAAGAAAGCTCTGATAGAAATGGTATTATTTTACATAAATACAATTAAAAATAATTTTTATTTTTTATAATTCATATGTATACAGTTTTATTATTTGTATTATAAAAAGTTATTTGTTTAAAATTGTTTGTTTTTTATTCTACACAATAAAAAAATTAAGTTTTGTTATTATTTTTTTGATCAAAATAGTTCATTATTTAGACTATGCATTTGGTTGTATTCATAATTAATATTGATACAACTTTTAATGTTATTATTAAATTTTTAATGAATAAAAAAATGTCTAATATTTAAATAATCTATTATTTGGATATATTTAAATATTAATTATTTAGTTTTATTGTTAGGTGTTCAAACATATTGTGTAGTCAACATATTTTATTTTAAACCATTATTGCTGTACAACTATTATTATTTATTGTATATTTTTATTATTTTATTCATATTCATAGTATACATATTGTGTATACCATAACATGTTATCCTTGAGACTTTAGGAGGTATACTTAGGGTTATATTAAAAGATAGTATAAGTTAACTATAATTATTTTTATTTTTAAATATTTGACCTAATATCTTCCTGTATTATAACAATATTTGTGTAAATATATACATAATTATTAATTTATTTTATATTAATAAATAATAATAATTTATTGACAAATTAAAATTTGAGGTTTACAAAAATCTTTATATTGAAATATATTATAATTTTAAAATTGCATTTGATGATAAAAATATATGATTCTTTAATATAGCTAAACTAGCTGTCCCGCGCTCGGTATTGCCCGTGCTAATTTGTGTTATTATTATTTTACCTATATTCATTTTTGGTTTTGGCCGTGTTAGAATTGAATGAAAACAAATTAAATATGTATTCCACCTTCGGTGGACTAAATGTGTTCTATTGTGAAATTTGAATAGTGTAAATAATAGTCAGCTTTGCTCATGACCCAGTTATTATTCTTAATGGAAAGATATTATTCAATTATATAACAAAGTAAATAATTTTTAGTTCTATTAAGTTTTAAGTTATGGAACAACAATTGCCTTGAGTTAAACTTAATCAAATCTAAACATATATTATTTAGTGTTAAACAAATAAGTATATTATGTAATAAATAGAAAACTTGTTATCATTCTCCTCAGTGCCTGTATAATAATAATTATTATATTAATTTTTCTTGCATATGTATTGATAGAGTGAACTCTATTAAATATTTAGGCTTTTATTTTGATTCTCATCTTAAATGGAATATCCAGGCGCGAATTTGTAGAGGGGGTTGGCTATCACTCTCCGTACATTTTTTAAAATTATTACTGTTATTATATTATTACTAACAAAAAATACTTATAAAAAAATGTTTAAAAATGTAGTATATGTATTGTTCATCTTTTATTTAGCAACCCAACGTCTCCAATACAAGCATAGGCGTGCGCACAGGAGGGGCCGAGTGGGTCGTGGTCCACACTATAAGCGTCATAAGTTTTTGATTTTTAAATCATCATAAAACATTAAAAAGTTAATAGTAATATTGATACTCATTACTCAATGATAATAAATGATTAATAATAAATTAAATGTTTTTAAAAATAAATTTGATAAACTATTATTACTATAGATATACTAATAAGCTATAACAAGGGGCTGGTTCATAGAGTAATAACTAGGGCCTGGAACTTAAAGAACTAAAAATATTTAAAAAATGTACACAAAAAAAAGTATTAAAATGACTTAAAAACATCAAAAAATGACCCACAAAATATCAAAACATTTTAAAAAATTACGTTTTTTAATTATTTATTATTTTATTCATCTAAACAATGCTAATATTTGTATACATTAAATATGTTTTTATTAGTTAAACGATTAAATATTATGTAAATATATATAACAAAAAATGTGTTACATTGAACTATTAAAGTATGTTTAATATTTTCGAAAAAAAAAGATCGGCGATTGTCCGATAATAAAGTTTTGTAGGCAGAAAAACTTCATTCCACTTTCCCAGATGTGATTGGCACATACTTAAAAAAAGTGATTTCATCTATATTTAAATCTTCTAGTAAGCTTTTTTTTATAACCACTATTTTTTTCTAAAACATTTGAATTTATTTTGAATTTTGCGTCCAATTATATTTCTTGCATGATGAATTTTATTATTTTCTTCTTCTATAATTAGTATAGCATCATCAAGGCATATGTTTGATGATTCTAATTTTGTTATTGAATTTTTCTAGCGATCCAAAATTTGATTTAATATAAATTTAATTTGATTCTAACTTGAGATTTGTGATTAAATCAATGACTTTTTCAATGGAGGTCGCATCATTTTCCAATTTCATGACTATATTTTTAACTGTACCAAAATGTTCATAATAATAAAAGGCTGCCGTTAACCATGTCTCCCACCTAGTTAGAACAGGTTGTAGGAGTAATGGAATATTCGGTGCTATTTCTTTAAACATTTATACTCTCGAAGGAGTCTTCAAAAATATTTATTTGCAGTTTGAAATAAGTTGGTCGACTTTTGGAAACATTTTTCTGATTTCTTCCGCAACCCTATGTAAAGAGTGAACCAAGCAGGTTACATGTTTCATTTTTGAATAAAATACCTAGATGGCTTTACCTACTTTAACCATATATGGTAGAGCATCACTTAATAAAAGTAATACATGATCGTGTTTATACAATTTATCTAAATAATTTGAAGTGGTTTTCTTATTTTCTATGTAAGATCTGCTTTTATCTATAGTTTCCTGATAACATTGAAAAACATAGCTTTTACTTAAAGTTGATTCATCGGGAATTAATTTATTCGTATATTTCTCTAGAAAATTTTTAAATATTTCATTCTGTAGTTTTTTCAATGGAATATTTGCGGATAGTAATGCCTGATACAGATCATAATTGAAAGATGATTTTTGGATGGTTCGGTAATTAAACGTTGTGTCTTACTTGAACTTTGTTCTTGGTTTTTCTTTTTCAGCTCAACTCCATAAACATGTTTTTTACGCGAAATATGCTGCTCGATCGATGGTAAATTTTTTGTCAACTGCCACTTTTACCTAGCAAATTTTGCAAAATATCATAGTGCTATCGGATGAATAAACGTCTTTGCCAAAATGATTTAAAACGAATTCAATCGAATGTTATTCGAAACTTTGTACTTGAACACATTAAATATTTAAATCAAAAAGTTCACCATCCATCAATCCACACCGCTTCGTCCGTATCATCTATTCTCAGTAAAACTGAAATAGATAGATATAAAATAGAAATTACGATAACTTATCGATAAGTTATCCATTCCATTGTCGATAATGCAGGGAATACAGCACATCAAAATATGTGCATGTGTATAGACTACAGGGCCTAAATTAAATTTAAAACTGAGATAAGAAATAATGAGAATACAGATGAAAAAATTAGCAAAACAAAAACAATTGATTAGAATATTTTCATTAACAATGATTTCAATAAGTAGAAATTTTAAATACTTAATACAAGTTAAAAGTTCATAAAGATTATTTTTAAGCAAACAAAACTTCATAATTTTATGATTACTTAATTTTAAGTCTGATATTTTATAAAAGTAATAATAATTTATAATACCTACAATTTGATTTCAAAATAAATATTTTTTTTATTTTTCATTACCTATGTATTCATCATTCATGTATATAACTTATAAAATACAACTCTTAACATATTATAATACATACCGAACATAATACAAATTAAATTTAAAAATTGAATGTATTATATATTTATATGTATGTATTATATGTCAAGTGTATTCTATATCATAAAAAATTATATCTTATTTGAAATATACTTATGTATTCAGAATTTAAATTTAAATTAAATTTAGAATTTAGAATTTAGATAATAGTCCAATGATGGACACGTCTTATATCGAAACAAGTGACAAGAATGAATCAAATACTTCTTTAAGTAATTATGACATTATAATATATTTGTACAAATATTTTAATTATACATAAGTAACATTAGGTACTTAGTACTTACATTATTCATATTACAATAAAATGTTGATGTTTTTTTTTTAAAGTGACAGGACTCAGTATTAAAACGTGGACTCAATTAGTACATACCTAAAAACAACCTGGGACTCAATGCATCCTAAAAAGTTTTATTGGGACTTCGATCGTATGCGGCCAAGGGAGAAGTAGAGTATCATTTGTGTGGCGACACGGCGCGCAACAAATGAGATAAAACGGAAACTGTGAATAACTTTTATACAAGCAATTTGGATCCGGTTTACAATGATATCACTTTTTTTGAAAAAAAATATGACAGGAAACGTACTTTAGGGATGTCATTTTACGGTTTTCTTAGAAGTTTTCTTATCAAATGTGAAAAACCGAAATAAAAAACTGAGAAAATGTATGAAATGTAGATATTAGTTAAAAATATTTCGGCCTTTTTTTTTCCTGTGAACAACTTTTCTACAAACAATTTGATTCCGATTTACAATCATAGCACTTTTTCTGAAAGGAAATCTAGGAGAGTAGTGAAGAGTGGAGCACTTAAAACGTTGCGCGTCGTGCCGTCATACAAATTATACTTCAATATTCTCCCCTACCTAAACTTAAAAGTGGAATATCTTGTTAACGGGTTGACGGAAATCAAAAATATTTACACCAAAATTTATTTAAAGTAATACTCCGTCTATTTATAGAATTTTTAATATAGGTTCTTATTTGATAAATAAAAGTTGGTATCACTACAGGATACCTGGATACCTGGATACTACTTACATGTTGTGAAAAATCTAAGTATTCGAAATATCGTCTTTAACTACACCTTAAAATTCCATAAATCAGAATTTTAATTTATGCAAAATTTAACCAAAAAATTGGAGTGAGCACGGTGTGTATTGAATCACTCTGTATAGACTCACGGTCAGAAACTGCCGCAGCCACTGCCGTTCGAAATTCGCGTTATTTAATCGTTTCGTTAATCTTTTTTTTCTTCCTTTTTTTTCTCCCAAAAAACTATACATACAACAACACATTTCTTAGAGCTGTAATTCAACCCTCGCCCCGAGCCTATCACTACGGTTAGCAGGCTCCGTTTTTATATAATATATAATAAAATAATAAGTAAAGTTGATGAACAATATAAAAAAAATGTATCATTTGTTTTTTCACACCACTCAGTGCTTAAAATCCATTAAGTAAACTACATACTGTGAATATCACATTGGTTTTAACTGATTCTATTCCTAAGGTTTATTATTACAACTAAAGTTAAATAATATAGTTCAACAAAATAGAGTTTGAAATTATTTTTAATTATGTACTAAAACTTAAAAGCTAAATGTACTAATACAATTATTTAATTAAACTTTTTTTTATACAGATTAACTACATTATTATTAAAAATGTAGTATTTGTGGTTCAAATTAAAATACTGAAATCGAGCGTAATGAGAATGTCATTTGGTACGTATTTTATTAAGTGACTTGGATACATTTGAATCTCCTGGCCTGCATTTTGTTTCTACTCCGCTCCTGGATTTACAATCTAATTGAATAATATGATATGCCGATGAAAGTATGAAACCAATTAACAATTACTTATTATAGCCTACAGATATTAATTTTTTTTATCGTTATTACATTCAATTAACTAAATAATAAATAGGTACATACACTAATAATAATTTATAGTATAAGCATTACAATATTTGATATTTGATTGTACGTCTTTTTACTAACTTGTTATTAGCCATTTTAGAATAAAAAAACTAATACTGAGTACAAAAACCTGGATTTGACGGTACCTAATTCGATAATAAGCAACTGTCAACTGAATTCAATTCTTGTATATCTACAAATTTGAGAGCGGGTCCGGTCGGCTCGCCTAGATAATGCACACAATATTCATGTTATACTCGCGCTTAACTCGGCTTAAGCATGCAAGTATTCAAATGTAAACGCAGCTTTACGGAAGGTAATAACATATTTTAGATTCTGAGAGGAGCGAGGAATGTATTAGTTTTACAATGATATTCATTTTTGTTTCTCTGTGGACAACTTTACTGTTCTATTAGAAAATTTGCTTCACTTTACAATAATAGCATTTTTTCAAAAAAAAATCGGACAGAGGAGGTAGTTTTGGGAGGTCATTTTTTGATTTTTCTGGCTATTTTCATAATAAATGGAAAAAACGTAGGAATAATAGGAAAATAAGTACAATACTAAACAAATAGTATTAAAGAAAATATTTAATGCCTATGTCATTATTTTACCATAATATAACATATGTATTCCTGAAAGGTAAAATTATTAACCAAACTCCGCTTAGAATTGTTTTTGTTAGCAATGGTTAATAATTGTGTATAGACTATAGATATACATTAAATTCCCCCTCTACCTTCCCAACTTGTCACCTACAACAGTGGTCCACTTACGTGCGAAGTATGTACTTTTTTTATATATATATATATATATACCTACCTAGTTAGCGCTATAATTTCTGAGCATTAGATTATTTTTGTAGCACAGACAAAAATAGAAATATAAAAATTAAGTTTTGAATTAGGGGCTCCAGAAAATCTTTTGTACACCGGTCACTTAATAAATATATACCGTCATATATGCGATGCCATTAATTAAATACAATTTTAGGCCTCACAATTATACTCTGCCCCAAGTCCCGCAAATTATCAGGACGGCCTTGTGCGGTCACATAATATAATGACCGCGTGGTATATTATTATAAATTAAAATAATAAAAACTTAATAATAATAACTAAAATAAGACGGACATACTTTGCAAGCGAGTGCAGCCACTGTTGTAGATGGAAAAATGGGAAGGTAAGCTACAGACGGAAATTTAATGAATATAAGTAAGCAACGATAAACCATTGCTAACGAAAAAACGATTCTGAGCCAATTTTAGTTGATAATTTTGCTTTGTCAACAATACAATATATAATATTAAGTCATATTATGGTAAAATGATTAAAAAATTGTGCGTTTCCATGACAACAATGATTATTTAAAAAGATTAAAATAACAACAAAACATATATAAAAACGGTTGCCAATGACAACCTTGTTTTTAATCTTTCAACCTTTTTTAACCTAAAGACTCAGGATTTCCTTATTATTTCGAATATTAATGAGAATTTTAAAAAATGACCTCACTAAAGTACCACCCAGAGAAAATTTCCTTTCAGAAAAGATGCTATACTTGATAACCGGACTATCATGCTTTCTGGTATAAAGTGTTCACATAAAAAAAAAAATATAATAAAAAAAATAAACATATTGTAAAACTAATACATTACTCGCTCCACTCAGAATCTAAAATAATATTAAATGTCATAACTAGAGGGGTGTGCGCTGATAGCCCCTTACATGTTTTTATAGAAATTACCCATAATCCCCCCCCCATTGGAAATTTTCAAGAACGCCACTGATGAGCAGTGAATTTTCAACATTTTTCTGGGAGGGATTCTAAAGAATCATGTATTCTTTAAAAGATATTTCTATAAATAGATGCCTCTTTTTTGAACGACATTTAATGAAATTATATCAGTGTCTGGGGCGTCTAGACCCCCCCATAAATCCACCACTGTAACGTGCACACCTCAAGACACAATTCCATTCCCCCTCGTAATTATAATATTATACATTATAATAACAAGGGCAGACTATATATATTTATGTACGCCTATATACTCTAAAAACCTTTATTGCTTTGGAGTACGGATTGAGATGCCAATAGATAAAAAAGACATTTTTTTTTCTATCAAAAATTGTTTTATAACAACTTTATAAACACTTTTATGAATTCGTTACACTTGAAATTTTGGGGGACTGAACGTCTTAAGCTTCCTTCTCATAAATACGCCTTTGTCCCCGCGCCGGTAAGAATGACTATGGAATAAAGAACATAGAATCAGTGGTAAGTTATAATGGTATGGTTAGGTTAGTGGTGGTGGTGGTGGTGGTGGTGTAACAAATTCACGTTTGCATCATGCTCATTTTGCCCTGGCTTAGAAATTCGGATTTGGTTCACTAGTTATTTACCACCATAGGCACCATAGGTCCAAATAGGGTTTGGAATTAGAAGGGGGGTTGAAGCCCTAGCTATTTAATAAAGCAATAATGTGGAAGTTAACACTTAAAATATTTCCCTCACTCCACTCGGTTTTTAACATAACACAAATGTACATCATGAATTAAGATATATATTCTTAATCTATTGGTATATATATCTTAATCCATGATGTATATCTAATTAGAATAAAATGTATTCCACATTTTTCTTAGATATTATTTTATCTACTTTTAATAGATGTTTCAAATTTATATCTATAATATAGAATAAATATTTTACAATATACAACTAATTATACAGGTATTATTATATAAATGGCTTTTTAGAGCAAAAAGTAACAACAGAATAATGTTAACATACATAAAACAAATTTTATTTACTTTTTCAATATGTAAAGACATTGAATATAGAAAATTTATTGGTTAATTTCAAGCTGAATTCTTGGATTATTTTTAACAAATTCATCTAATATTATTTTATTGTCTATTGCAATATCTTTTTCAATGTTTAATATTGCTAAATTTGAGAAGTGATCCTGAGCCAAGTTAGCTCACGATATCTTTAATTTTAATAAACGCACGGCCCACGAGACTACGGTGAAAACCCATTATTAAGGCACGCAAACTATTTATAGTTTATATATAAATTGATACATAATATTATAATGCATCTATAATATTACAATAATATTATAGTTCATAAATAACATCATGATAAATACAATTTGTGAATTACGTTATCTTAAGAATACGAAATCGAATATACAGCAAGATATTTTACCTACATATTGTTTGATTGTCGTAAAATTTGTGCCTATGTATTGTACTATTATACATTTTAAATTATCGGTAAATATATCGACTTGGATGGTAGTCATGTGCCATCGTCTTTGTTAAAGTTAGTCGTGCACTTTGATTGTGAATCTCTGCACCACAGAACGTCATGATTTATCATACACATGCACTTCGATTTCAAGTTGATATTTGTAAGATTTATTTAGATTCTGCGAGAGCGAATAAGTGAAGAGCTAATAATTTAGGTAAGAGAAATACAAGAGGAGAAAGATTAGTGGAATTCTGCAGAGAAAGTAGGATGGTTATAATAAACACCAGATTTCAAAACCCCAAGAGAAGATGCCAGACGATATAACCCGCTACCAAATATACTGGTGAAAAATCGCTTTAAGAACCAATTTTAATTCTGTAAAGCATACCCGAGTACTGATTGTGACAGTGATCACAATCTAGTAATGGCGAAATTCGAACTCAGATATAAAAAACCACAAAGACCAAAAGTACAGCAAGACAAATATAGTATCAGATTACTTATGAGAGCATAGGTTGCAGAACAATATAGACACCACATGGATCACTAATACTAAAAAGGAAACGTAGATGAATCCTTTGAATAAAAAATAGGAGAACATAAAATCAGCTATCAAAAAAGCGGCGGATACTGTGTTGACAAAAAAAGAAAAGAAAGAACCTAAAAGAGCATGGGTTGACAAAAAAATAGTAAAACTTATAGATGGAAGACGAAAATATAAAAACAATAACACGAGAGAAGGACAACAAAAGTATCGCCAATTAAGGAATCAGGTTAATCGTGAAGCCAGAAAAGCTCAAGAAGAATAATTGGAGCAGCAGTGTGGCGAATTGATGAGCTATTCAAAGTTAACAAAATAGATTATGCGTATCCCAAGATCCAATAATTTGTCGGAAAGAGAAAACGAAATTGCACTAATATAAGATATAAAAATGGACAATTATTAGTTGATGATGAAAACATGATAAAACGATGGAAAGAGTATATTGAAGAGCTTTGTGAGGGAGAAAAGATGGAAAATTTGATAACAGATGAGGAAAAAATGAAGCTACCCATTTTAAGATCAAAATTTAAGTTAGTGCTTTATGACTAGAAACAAAATAAATCGACTGGGACTGATAATACGAGGTGTGGCTATTAAATAACGAGACTGGTTACGAAAAAGTGTTTTATTATAAGAGTTATTCTACATTCAAATGCTCCCCTTCAATATAATCCCCTCCCCTCGCCACACACCGTTTCATTCGTTTCTTCTATTGCTCGAGGCAGTGCTGGAAGTCTGTTTTCGTAAGACCATTCAGGAGTTCCGCCGATTTTTGTTTCACCTCTTCCATCGACTCAAACCGGATTCCTTTTAAGGCAGACTTTATCTTCGGAAACAAGTAAAAGTCGCAGGTTGCCAAGTCGGGTGAGTAAGACGCGTGTTTGAGTACTGGAGTGCCTTAAGCGGCCAAATAACGCTTCACAGACAGCGCGTTATGGGCAGGTGCGTTATCCTGGTGCAAGATCCACGACTTATTTTTCCACAATATCGACCGTTTCTTACGAAATCATGCTAGTATGAAGATAAATAACGTTTTATATCAACAAACTCAGGGTATATATATGAGAAAGATGTGCCAGATGATTACTGCAAAAGCATAATTGTAACTATACCAAAAAAAAATTGGAGCAAATTCCTGTGAACAGTTTAGAACACTGAGCCTACTGACACGTGTCTCAAAAATCCTAACAAAAATAATAAACCGAAGAATAGAAAACAAATTGGAGCAGTATTTATAATATGATCAATATGGATTTAGAAGACAAAAAGGTACACGAGAAGCAATTTTAGGACTGCGAGTGCTAATTGAAAAACAGATCGATAGAAATAAAGTTACATATTTGACATTAGGGTGTCTTTACATTTCCTGTTATATTCCATTTTTGTTTCATAATTTTTTAATGTCTGTAGGTTCCATCTCTGAATATTTTTTTTTTTTCATGTTTTTGTACTTTAATTCTGATTTCATGATTTAGAGACTATGGTCACTATTTATATCTGCTCCGGGATATGCTTTACATTGCTTAATTTCTGTTATAAATATAGTGAAAGCAAAGCTAACAAGGCTAAACATAGGAATCAAAATAAGTGGAGAAATAGTTTCAATGATATGATTTGCCGATGACATTGTGGTAATAGCAAAGAGTGAAGGTGACATACAGCGTGCAGTTGAAGAAATGGATGAAATGCTGAAAACATTGAAAATAAATAGCGTAAAAACGAAGATCTTAGTCTGCGCCAGAGATCCGAAAGTAAAAGTTGATATGTAAAGTAAGTAGTCAAAAACTGGATCAAGTAGAGGAAATGGTATACCTAGAGAGCAAAATCACAACTGATGGTAAGAGCGTCTGAGAGCTAAAACATCGCATAGCATTAGCAAAAACTGCCTTTAGCAAAAACAGAAGTTGCTCACTTCAAAAAAGTTACATCTCAATATTAAGAAGAGACTTATAAAAACATATATATGGAATGTTGCAACATATGGATGTGAAACTTGGGTAAGAAATGATGCCAAAAAGAAAAAGTAGACGCTTTCGAGATATGATGTTGGAGGCGTATGGAAAGGATAAGTTGGATAGAGCGGAAAACAAATGAAGAAGTACTTAGAACTATGGGAGAAAAACGTACACTCATAGATGTGATTAGAGCAAGACGCTGGAAAATGGTTGGGCATGCCTTTAGACACCCAGAATAATTGCAGAATATAATATTAGAGGGTATGATAGGAGGAAAAAAAATGCAGGACGCCCCCGAAACTCTTATATAGGATAAATTAAATGTGATGCAAGAGTCAAAACCTTTATGGAACTTAAAAAAAGGCGAGTAATCGATTAGAATGGAGAATTGGAGTTGTAAACCAATCTTCAGGTTGAAAAATAAAAGATGTTTTTTTTATTTATTTGTGGACAACTTTATACCAGCAATTTTGCTTAAACAACGATAGAACTTTTTTTAAAAGTAAATTTGACGTTTTTTATTTTCCCAGAAAATGTGAAAAACGGATCAATATTAAAGAAAATGTACAATGCTTATTTTATCATAATATGACATATATATTGTTGAAAATGCATCACTATCAATTAAACTCTGCTCAGAATCGTTTTTTTCGTTAGCAATGGTTTATCGTTGCTCATAGATATACATTAAATTTACTTCGGTATCCTACCTTCCCACCTATAAAAGTGGCTGTGACCATCCCCATTATCCTAGGACAGGATATTTTTTTTTTGCGAACAAGTAATCTTTTGATTTTCCCAATAAATTTGAAAATATATGAAGTTTACAACCTAACTAAGTGCATAAAATCCTACCAAACACGTCTTGGTAGTTAACCGAAAATAGGCACAAAGAGTGACATCACGTTAACAATTGATAAGGATGACGGTTCATTCCATAAGAAATACATGGTTAGAAACCATGGGGACGCACTAATTTACTTAGCAGATTAAAATGTTCCGACCCCGGCTCCTCGATCTCAGGAGCCAACCTAAAATATTTGGATTGTTTGATTATGAAAGATACGAGCTGATATTATAATTGCAGTATGCTTAAACCTAGTATAAACAGTGTAAAGATTGCGAAAAACATTAAATCTACTGCTGTCGAATCAAACATGAAAAAAAAGTGTGTGGTTAAACTTAAACTTGCCAAACGCATTAAAAGACGGCGAAAATAATAATATTATTCATACTGAACTCGTCAGTCATCTGTTTTCAGTAATGGGTTTTGTATACTTACTGATAACGGTTATGGCATGACTAAATATCCATTGTGAATAGTCATGTTAATTATATTCAATTTTTTTTAACGTATATTTTCAAAGATAGGTATTTCATAATTATATCATTTCTACATAGTTTAAACCAACATTTGTTGGAGGTACCTAGGTATTTCCATATTTTAAATACGTTAATATAAACTATTAAAATATAAATATACAGAATGCCCCTCAGAGATCTGACAAATGGAGTAACATATTTTGTTCTGTTGAATATTTTTTTTGTAATAATTACTAGAGCACTATCATGATTATATTAGGTATATTTTATTACAAAATAAAAGACGATTTTATAAATTTGTTTGAAACATAATTTTAATTGAATACTTTATAGTAGAGGTCACGATTGAAAGAATGAATTAATAAGTACGTAAAAACAGCTTGTACCGAATGAAAAATGAGTACTTAAGTAGATAATTATAAAATTATAATATAACATTTATTATTATACTATGTATATTCAATACATGTAGACTTTTTTTTAGATTTAAAAGTTAATTTAATGTGAAAACATTTATATATAAAATAAGGAGTTGTACATAATGGTAGGTGTCAATTTACTGACCACTATTATGAAACACATCTAAGAAAAAGTATAAAAATTATAAAATTCTTTATTATAGACTTAAAATAAGCATTTAAAAATATGAATTTTTTTTTTATCAAAATAAACAAAAAGGGAAAAATGTGATCTCCTGAATAAATTTAAAACTTTATCATGGTAATCTAAATTAGATGGATAGAACTACACTTTTGTATTTTTATTGGCTTATACACAATAAAATAAGTTAGGTAATATTTATAGAATACAGAACTAAAATTTTTTAAAAATCTGAATTTTTGTCAAAGGTTTACGTAATCACAAAGTAGAAAATAAGGAAAAAAAATACTCAAATTTCATAATTTTATTGAACTTGAAACATGCTATTAATTGTCATAGCACTCTACTAGATTAATAACGTACAAAAAAAAAAAAAATTAAATGCTTAAGTCCTGAACCTCAGTTCTTATGATATAGAGGTGAAAATGAAAAACATTTAAATGAATTATAATTAAATTATATATATATATATATATATATATATATACACACACACACACATATATACATAAAAATATTGAACAGAACTAAAGTTATTGTATTTTCTAGATCTTAGATGAGCACCCATTCTATATGTATAAAAAATTGATTAAAAATGTTTTCAATATTTATTTTTAGATTTGTTTAATTATTATAAATTATAACATTAATGGGTATTATTTATTGTATTATTAAACAATACTTGACCCTAAAATTTATAAATCGTATTTAAGTATGAACTCTTATTATTATTTTTAATGTTGGTATGCTGCAATAGTTAATGACAAAGCTAATAAGTCTCATTCAAATTACTGCATATTTTATAGATAGTGCTTTGTTAAAAGGATGTTTATCAAATTTCACCCCTTTTCAGGAAGTAAAAAAGAAAAAGAGCACAACATTTTTTAATGATGTTTATCATGGAAAACAATAAAATAAAATTACTTGTACACTTTAATACCTTGAACACAAAGTATACACATATTGAATACAGTATATGTTTTAATAAAAAAATTCAGTGTTGATTTAATTATATTTTAAAAGGACGACTGGATATCTTTTAGTCGACATTACTTAGTTAATTTTCTGTATTTAAATACTCTTTTACTAGTTTATGCTCCTAATTTTTCCGATATTTTTGATACCATTAACGTATTTTTCGATTTTTAGTGGTATAAGTACTTTTAACAAAACACCATCAATATTATACTATATTCACTGAAGGCAGATGTTTTAACTAAAAACCACTTTACCACTTTAGATTAAATAAATTAAAAACTTTATTTTAATTATTTTTTTGATATTCAATTGTACTAAAAGGTACATGTAAATTGTAAATTTCATCGAAAGAAATAAAAATGCATTTAATTGAATATTAAATGTCAAAATAGGAAATTGGTATAATTATATATTATACCAATTTCAAGAAGAAGTAAGAAGCAAGAAGAAAACAAAATCATAATAATTATAAATGATTGAATTAAAAACATTCAATAATGGAAATGAAATATTATTTCCTCAAATTTTTATCATTTTACAAAATAACAACAATAATATGGAAAAGTAGAAGACATTGAAGTTTTAAAAGAAAAGGAACCAAAAAACATTTATCCTATTTCGTCATACAAAACATGCCTATTTTTACTTTATTACACAGATTATGGTTAAATTTGTCTGTAAGACTGTAGAATTTTACAAAGGTTCATATACTTTTAAGCCAAGATAATAAAAGAAGAGGAAACAAAATATAATAGAATAAGGTTCATTTTTTTTTTTTTTTTTTTTTATCATCTGGCTGTAGCTGAAATTTGCATATATGATTTTCTAAACTCCTCCAATTTGTTTACTAATTTTTTTCTCTTAAACCTAAGTGCTTCAGCAATAATGTCATTAACATAGGTCAATTGAATAGATGCTGGACCTTTTAATGTACCCAAACAATGGAATAGTGCCGTATAATCTGAAAAAAGATTAAAAAAAAAAAAAAAAAAAAAAAAAAACCAAAAACATGTTTCATTAGTAAAATAGAATTTCTTTCCTTTTCATTATACATTTTAATTTACTCACAATTTTTTTGAAGGCGAATGTCGCCCCATTAAAATAAGAAGTATACTTACTTTGGCCAGGACGTTTAACTTCAATGAATAAAAGTTTTCTAACTTTCGCATTATGTTGTTTAATGTCTTTTAATTCTTGTTTTGATAATTCGTCAATGTCTTGATTCACATTAGTGGTAATTGTTAATAAGTGTTGACGAACAGCATTTCCTTCTGATATCACTGGAACATGGTTACAAATATCATTTGGCACAATTTCGTCATCTTCCGTTTCATCAATAAAGTGGTTTTCATATGGTTCAAGAATTGGCGGAGGAGGTGATGGACACATAGTTCTAGGGTAACATTCACCATTTACTGGAAGTGGAGTTTCTTCATCTAATAATAAAAATAATCAGAAATAAGTAAACATGATAAATATTCTTACTTAATAGTTATTATAATTATGATTTGAAAAAAAGTAGCTTTGAGTCATAGAGACGGTTAGAGAGAAAAAACACAAACAAGGACACACAACCCTCAATCAAAGCCCAAGTTGTAGCTATGATTCTAGTCTAAAATTTTAATGGTACAGTTGATAAAAACCATAAGAGTTATAAAAAAGAAGTTCAACAAAATACTAGCTCATTAGATGTAACTTAGGGTGTATATAACAGTGACATGAATATTAATAATGTAATCAAATACATCAAGCAGGGCAAATCCCCAAGCAGAGATGGGGTATATCCAGAATTCCTTTATAATCTAAGACTGGTTTGTAAAGGTAAATTATAGAATGTTCAAGTCTGGCACACTCCTTGATATATGGAAATAAGCAGACATTGCAGCTATACTAAAGCTAGGAAAATAGAATCCTAGAAACTACCGCCTAATATCTCCCCGATCTGTTATATTTCAACTGATGGAAAGAGTGATATTAAAGTGTATAGAGCCTTGCTTTTTTTGAAAAAATAATCCTGATATTCCAATCTGGTTTCCAACCTAATAGAGACTGTTGTGATCCAGTCCTTGCAATCAGACTTAGAAAAAAGAAACAATGATTGTGTAAAAACTGGAGTTGCATTTATTGACTTAACCGCGGGATATTACAGAATTTTTAATTGTTAACGTAGCATATTTTGAGGGTGACTATTAACCTAACTATTAAGGTATCATTTTTCTCCAATTTACATGGGTATAACAATAGATCATACACTAATATATAATCGGCATCTAAGAAAAGTAAAGGCCAAACCAAAGATTAGATATCCAAACTAGCTGAAACCACTTGTGAGCTTCAAATAGTCTAACACATATCGATCATAACTATTATATATTTCATAGCAGAGTACTGTTTGCCTGTATGGGAGGGGAGTACTCACTGCAAGCTACTAGATGTTGAGCTAAAGAAAGCCTTAAAAACAGTCACAGGCACCATAAAATCCGCACAAACGTAGTGGTCCATATAGGCTCATATATCCAGATACCTCACATATGTAGGCAAAATTGTATGTTGAAGATTACAGAAAAACAGATTTGAAAGTAATACATTTAATTTTTTTCATTTTTCCTTATTTAATACAAAAACCATTAAGAAAATCAAAAAATGACCCAGAAGAACTACCCCAGTAAAATTTCTGATAGTTGTTCATAGAAAAAATAAAAAAATAAAATAAACATAGTAAAATCAATATATTCCTCGACCTGTTCAGAATCTAAAATGAATATTACGCTTAAAAATTAAAATATCAAAAAAAAACATCAATGCTTCTTACCTTCAAGTTTGGTAATAGATCAATGAACTTCAATATTAAAATTAATACTAAACATAATGACACACAATTTGTCCAATTGAACACAAAATTTACTATGTCCCACATTTGTAAGACTATCGTCTTACAAATGTAGATGTCAGTATAGTTCTTAATATACAATACTATTTACAAAATAATAAAAAATGACTAATACCTAAGCATTAATAATTAGTGACAATAATATTATAAAAATGAAAAAAAGATTTTTACTGATACACATAAAGTGCAAGACCAGTCTCACAGTTAAATTTCTTTCTTCCACCACATTGCTTGCAATAGTATGCCCTGTACAGTAATAACCAGAAGCTTAGAGAACAAATTACGAGTCAGCTGTACATAATAGACTACATTGTCTACCACCCGGTTACGCTTTTAAAGTACACAATGTATAGAAAAAATTTTGATAGAGTCAAACCTGTTTCGCCTCCATTCGGTAAAAGTATAGGCGGAGTTTCCACTATTGAATTAATAGGACTCAATGGGGCAGGTGCAGGTGATGGTGATCTTGGTCGAGGCGATGCACATACATGTCGTGGCAAAGGTCCAGGTTTTCTTCTTGTAGGACCACTATCTAATGCTCTTTTTGATCCAGCTCTTGGGCTTGAAGATCCACTTCCTGCTCCAACCATGTCAACATCAGCTTCATCTACCATCATTCTCTGTGAAAAAAAAAAATAATAATATATATATACCAACAGTATAAGGAAAGGTTACAAACTTTATCAATTTTGAAAGGGTTTCCAAACATATGTTGTCGTACAGGCATTGATTCAACTTCCCGAAGTGGTGATGTGAGACGTTTTAAATATTCTTGATAGTTGCCCATTTGACTTACAGGCATTGAATGCATTAATTCTACAAAAAAGTATACACAAAGGTAAAAAGGTTATATGTGTATATACAGAATGATTTTTTAATCAACAATCAACTATTTTTTCAGAGGATGTTAAGTGAATTTGATTTGATTTGGAATTATTTAAGTTTTATTTTAGAACTATTTTTAATTTTTTACCTCTACTCCTTATACCTGAAATAAGTATCCACTTTAGATTTTTAAATAACGACCCCCCTCATTCTTTTAATTACAGGTTTAAATAGAGAATCTATTTCTAGAAATGTTGATATACATAACACTCATATCAGATTTACAGTTTATAGTTTAGACCAAGGGAGTAGATAAGTTATCAAATTTCCATTTAAAATTAGACATGCAATTTATTACACTTTCCTACACGTCCAGTCTAAACTATAAACTGTAAATCTGATATTATGTATATCAAAATTTCTAGAAAAATATTTTCTATTTGAACCTGTAATTGAAAGAGAGGGAAGGGGGGTCACTATTTAAAAATCCAAAGCAGACAATCATTTCAGGTGCAAGTGAAAATTGAAAATAGTGTTAAAATAAAGATTAAACGATTCTATAATAATAATAAAAAAAGTAGAAATCACTTAAAAACCCCCCCAAAAAAATTGCTGGTTCATCATAAAAGAATCACCCTGTATGTATTAATATAATATATATTATAATGTTGTTAATTTACGTAAAATAAGTTACCATCATCAAAACATCTTGTTTGAGATACATGAGAAAAATTATTTTGCATGTTTTTGACTACTTCTAAAAGTTTACTCCTTGATATGTCAAAAGGATTACGAAATCCAGAACCACCAGTTTTGTTGCATTCAACATTTTTTCTTTTAGCTGTTCCTACTACATAGTTGTTAAAGTCATTTAGTTGTTCTCTTAAATGAATAAACTTATCTGAAATATATAAATGAATTATAATAAAATATTATTTAAGAGTTTTTTAAAAGTATTATTTAATATTTTGTGTTACTTATTAGCTGAGGATTGGTAGACATATCTTTTTTGAGCGATGATATGTGATTTATACGTACATAGTCAGCTAAATTTAAGTTTGTTTTAGTAGTTTGTTTGTTAGTCACTTCAGTGCATAACCTATTAAATAAAATATTTATTTAATAACAAGTTTTCAAGTGTTTTAGTCACACAAATACCTGTCATATTCTGTTTTTGCTTGAGTTTTAAGACGTTTTAAATAACTTAATACAGAATAACTCAATGAAGCATTGTCTGCAGTGTCTGGTACTAAAGATGTCACTACGGTATTGGGTACACCCATTCTAGTTAAAGCTCTTCTTAAAGGCTGAAAAAATAAATAAATAATTTAATAGTAGTAAATAATTGAATAAAATTAATGTTATTTACTGCATTATAATATCCTGGTGTACTTCGTAAATAAGATTGAAATTGAGCTCGCCATTCAGGAGTTTGTTTTAATCTAAGCACCTTAATTAATTCATCAAGTATAGGTAGAAGTAGTGGATAATTATAAGGCAATACAAATAGATTAACACATGATAGTGTTGTACTAGCTTTTAAGTACCCAAATGGATGCATTACTTCTTGCATTTTATAACTATTACCAACAAAAACCTACAATATTGAAATAAAAAGTAATTAATTTTAAATTATAAAATTGATAATAAATATTAATTACCTGCCAACAAAGAGTTGGTTGTTTCCTTGATAAAATGAATTGTGTAAGTGGACATGGTTCCAATTCATATTTGTCAAAAGGTAAACTTTCAATCACCATAGGTTCTTGGTTGATACATGAAAATTTAACTGTTGGGTGAGCACATCTTGGTGGCTAATTAGGAATATAAATATAAATAATATATACAAATAAATATAATTAATCTGTCATACCAAAGAATTCATAGTATTTTCAGGCCAATATGATTCAGGTATAGGCCAAAAGCCCATAGGGAATCCTTTTTGAGCAGATTTCGGGACATGAATTAATTTACGACAATTATGCCAAGCATTGGAAGGAGGCTGATTGATATTTGGAATGCCATTTAATTTATTCTATAAAATAGTTTATATTAATAATAGAAAAAATTAACAATGAGCTATTCTTACTCCATTTTGATGATTCATATGATCTGGATTTCCAAAACTTATTTTTCCAAATTCTTCATAACCCATATCTACATCAATGCCATTTTCTTTATCAATTATTGGTAGAGGTTCCGGACCAATTTTTTCAAAATTTATTACTACACCACTTTGAATCTTTTGAACTAAACTATCGATGCATTGCATTAATACTCGCTGTGAAGTTATACAATATGATCTACCTATTATAACAAAATAATGTATACATTATCATTTTACATATAAATTAGTTCTGTAAAATTAATAAAATCAATTATTTACTTAAAAATAATTAATACCTCCAGTTACTTCACACATAGCATCAATGGGAGATGTATCATTGGCAACTAGTCCAGTATCACGATCTACAGTTGGTGTACCAGACATACGTAACACTAAGGAAAATAATCTTTGATCCCAACGAAATGGTTCTCTAGTCATCTCCCATCCAGGTATGGGATTGGTCATGGGTAGATTAAATTCATCTACAACATTTGATGCGTTTGATAACCGTCCACCATCTGTTATTACAACAATGATACATGGTTCCAAAAAAAATGGTGAACGACCCTGACCATAAGTGTCTATACCACTTTGCATACGATTAATGTTTAGTATATCAAATACATTTTTTAGTGCTAAGCCCAAAGTAGTCATTTCGGCACAGCGTAAATTTTTCAATTGGTTCATGAATGCACCAATGTTTTCTTTCCAACCAGCCTAGATAATAAAAATAAAAAAACAATTAAAATTTAGTTAATATTTATAGGTATAAAACTAACCAAGTACCTAACTATGTTTAAAGGAATAAAAATAATTTACAATATTAACTAAAATAAGCAGGTATTATTAATAAACAATAATATAGGATGTAATTTAAGAACTCACTTAATACAATTCAGAGCATAACTATTTTAATATACGTGTATAGTAGAAGTACCTACATTTAATTTAATTATTACTTAATTGAAAATATAGTAGTTATAGTTCCATAAAAATGTTGATTGCCTATTTGTTTTTATATATTATATAGGTATAGGTTTATTAATTTCAAATCTACCTACCTTAATATTGGCTGGTGGTTCTTCAAAAGTCAAAAGCATATATCTATCACCCCGGCTCTCTGAAGATCGCTGTCTTACCTAGGTATGGGGAAAAACCAATGAAATACTTAGTGTAAATAAGGTGATAGATGAACTAGTTAAAAAATAAGGTGGGTGTGCAAACCTTAACAAAAGATTCAACAGCCCCTTTGGCAATGTCCAGTAGGGTCGGCCTTCCTCCCATGTATGTCCTTTGGCACATGGACGCCGAGGTATCAATGAGAAATACTATGATAGTCATGCCTAAAAAATGTTCAAAGTTTTGCCCCGCTTATATTAATTAATGTAATCAATATGCATTTGAAATATGTGCGAGGACAAACGAAACTGATTTTGTGATGTACACAATCGTAATGCGACAGGTACAAATCTTCGTAGCAAGTTAGTACTCATACGTGGACGACGACGGCCATTTTGATGGTCGTTTAGGGAATTTATGACTAGACGATGGAAACTGTAAAATGCGTGCACGTAAATTGACGTTCAATAGTCAACTTTTACCATTACGTTGTTTTCGGAAATGAGCTCTCTAAGAGGCACGTTGATTCCGCGAGAGTGCGCTGTAGCTGTATAATCCGTCCCTCCACCACTTTTTATTAACTAATACTGTATTGTCCCGGAGAAAAAAAAATCGACCATGTCATTTATTCTTAACTGAATTCCTATAAAAATACAAATAATAAAACAAACCATCAAGATTAATCATAGTAGGTATATACAAATACGTACATAGTTATAACTGTTTAAATGTTGACATTTATAATTAATTATAATATTAATAACATAAGATTATTTGACATAATTTTTGGTTACCGAATAAAAACGATCTGCCATTATTTCATTACCATATTGTGAACTACTGCTAACAATATTATTGACTGTTGTGGTGGTGGCACTGTTACGAGTCAATGACATCATCAAGTCGTTTAAAAAAAAAAATCTCCGACCGGCGACCACCGAGTCATCAACAACAGTGACAGACCAGTCACTACTGTGTACTGATTAGTAACTACAGAGTTGCGATACTACTCACTATTCACTATAGGTGTACTATAGTGCCGTCTCTATTTTGTGTGTTAGTGTGCCGTTAAAAGTATTTGATAATTGTTTTTAAACATTTTAATTTCAAATTTTATTTATCCTACATTTACTTTTATTTTTTAAAATTTACTCACGTACCTATCTATAATGTTCGTAATGTAGACAGCTCATTTACAGACAGTAATTGATAATATTTGAAAATATGTTATTTTTTGTACCTAAAATATAAAATAATCTGGGTACCTACCTAACTATTAACATTAAAATTTATAAAATATGTAAGTATAAGAATATTATGATACATTTATAACATATATTTAATTCTTTATTGTATTATTAATGTATCATATTTATGTTAACTATAAATGTATACAATTCAATTAAAGTATATCATTATATCTACCTGTAGTACAAAAATATTTCACTACTAAATTCCTGTAGGTAATCCTATTATATAAAGGATTAATTTGCTTTTAAATCTGTAGTGAAACTATTAGTGATGTACATATACTTACCTAGCTATTCTTTACTTATATATATAAAAAAAAAAAATCTTTAGTAATTATTGAGCATAGGCACATTGTTGATGTAATGAGCTATAGTTAAATTTTTTCAAAATTAAGTTTTATTTAGTAAAACAAGAGTATTTTATCTAAACTAATTCTATTTCAATTATGTATTATTTTAAGATACTACACTATTGAATTTTTTTGTTTCTTAATACTTTATCATATTTTTTCATTTAACTTATTTAATTTTGTAAATATAACATACAGTAGTGTATAGTAAATAAAGGATTTCTTTTTACCATAAGAAAAGTTTATAAACTTTATAAACATAGGTGCAAAATAGGCCTCAGAAAATCACCCAAAGCTCTTCCCCCCTAAATCTTCATTTTTTTAAAAATTAAAAATTAAATTTAACTAGTTATTAAATTGGCAAAATAATAGTAGGTATTTACTCAGTTTAGTACATAATTTATTAATACTAAATTTTGGTGTAATTGATGTTTGAAACTATTTCAATGGTTTCAGATTTTCCGGTTCATTATTGGCTTTTTGATAATAGAAAAAAATCTTACAGTAGCATTTGTTTGGGTAATGGCCCACACAACTGATAGTACTAATCTAAGAGTATTTAATCTGATTTTATATTTTTTTTTTTTCACTTCTTTTCAGCAACAGCCCATAACTTGGGGTATTACAAAACATTGACAAATTGCTACAGTGGTTTTTTATTTGTGAAGTCACTGAAAACTCAGTTCGTAAATTATTATTCTAATTCACAATCTAAAAGTATTGCGAGTGTCTGAAGGTCAAAAAATAAAAATCTGATTAAATACTTATTGAGTGAATAATTGATTAAATGTTATACAAGACACTTTTCAATACATTACCATTTTATCCAATACCCAAAAGCTATGTGGTGTTGTTGAAAAAGAGTGAACAGTTAAAAAACTCAAAATCAAAAATTGTCTGAGCAGGTACTTGATCAAATGATATTTAAGATGTTATTAATAATTTATTTTTTTCTTGTTACCTAAAACTCAGAGCTCAACTAGATATGTAATATACTATATAATTATGTAAGGTTCTTATAGTTTTATGTACTTAAGTGGTTTAATAATTTAACAGAAGGATAAAATTGCTAATTTAATAATTAATAATATTATATATATATTAATTATACAAGTATAATACTTTGCATTTATTCTTACTTAATATTATTAACACTCAAATTTAAATTGTCCATTTATAAGATATTTTATGAAATGCTATTAAACAACAAAATTGTGCATTTTTAATTTATTTACATTATATAAAACATAACTGTTTTTCATATTATTAGAATATTGTATATTTGTTCTAAGAATCAATTGCAAAACATTGCTGTTATAACATACATAGAATTCAGAAGAATAAACTGTTACTGTTATTGTTACTTTTTTATTAATAATTGATTTATAGTTTTCAATTATAATTGGTTTAATATGGTTATTTAGAAACAACCATTTCTTGGTAGGTTGTCCTGTGAAAAAAAAAAATTGTTTGCTTACATTCATAAAAATTTGCTAAAGAATAAAGATAATTTCTAATGTTTATGTCTAAATGATTATTATTAAACACTTAGTATCTATTAGCTAGAAGTAACTATTTTATTATGGTCTTTAAATATATACAAAATAAAGGTACCATACAGATTTTTAAAAGCCTTGAAGATAGATCAACTGTTTAATCATAATATTGTAGTTAGGTATATATTTGTTTATATTTATGTTTAGTTGAGAAAATACTTATAGAAGAGAATGACTATAACATTTAAATGCTACTGTTAATTATATAATATTATGATAAACAAATTGTTCCTAATTTACCCCTTTTTATGTAAAGGTTGATTTCAAATTGAAATGTGAAATGTGCGTCTCATTACAATTCAAATCCAAGGTGACCCAAATGAAATATTTAGTGTTACCTGAAAGTATGAGAATAATGCATATAAGAACTGAAGTGTGACATAATCTATAGTTAGAAAATTAGAAGTTGGTAGTGGTGTTTCACTCACAAAAATGAGGTCAACAAAATATAAGGTTAATTGTGGCAAGTTAGAAATTATTGTTTCATACTTGAATACTAAAAAAAAAAAAATATATATTATAAAAGTTAATACTTAGCAAGGTTATAAGGGTTGATCTTACAATGTTTCATTAGGTGTTTGATAATGGTACTGGACATTCTAGAACATAATTATAACACCAAATTTAAAATTGAAATTATTACACTTAAGTATTAAGAGTAAAATACCTACCTACTTGTTTAAAATTTGTTCAAAATATACATTTTATGAGATCTATTTATTTAATTAAACACAAATAATTCTGGTTATAACTCAAAAATATATACTGAATAAATATTATTAACATGGATTAATTGCTTACCCAAAAATTACTTATATAATATAAAATTACATTTGAGCAATAGAATTTTTGTAATAAAAAAATTTGCATTGTAATCAATTTTATATCCAAAGATTCCATATAATACTTTAACATTATACAAGTTTGTTAAGTTTATTTATTTTTAACATTTCATTTAACAAATATATCTACCTATTAAATGTAAAGCCAGTTGACTGTCATGCCTAATTACTGTAGGATGAGACATACTATTTCTATATATATATACATAAACTATATTTAATTTCTATAGTGCTAGAGATTGTTACTTTATAACTCATCTTTAATATATATAAAAAAAAAACAATGAAATGTTATTTGTGTATATCTGCTATTTTTAAGGGACCCAGTGCCAGTAAAAATTATTTTTAACATTTTTATGACAGTAAAATTCTATTAATCTATTGCCCGATATCCATTTAAGGGAAATGAGTATGGTTGCTTTTAAGTAATTGTACTTCATAGGAATAAAATAGGGATAGCTCATTGTTAATTTAATATCTTTTAGCATTTCTTTTTTAATTGATAAATAACAATACTTTACAGCCTACATTGAACTTTAATTTTTTATTTGATTTCAAATAATGATAAAAAGACTTATGTCAAAATGTTTATACAAATGAAACCTCAGAATAACAGAGACTTGTCAGCAAAATTTCATCTGTCATTCAGAGGTGTCTGACATTTAAGGGTGTACATTTTTGAAATTTATAAATGGTAAATGTGTCTTCCAGTGATCATCAGCTTTTCTATCAATGGCTGATGATTCCCCAAACTAAATATTATGTATTTTTCAGAATTTTTCAAGCTTATCTGTTTGAAGCTTTGAAATCATATAACTCATGAATCTTTGCTTTCTGTTGTTTTGACAGAAGTCTAAAATTTCAACTTTTTTATGAGCCACTTACGTTTTAATAAACTTATCACTAACGAATTGGACAAAACATCAGCAGTTAAAATATTTTGTCATATTGGTTGTTACTTGTTGTAATATTATCTTATTGTCCCTTAACGACTTCAATGAACGAGTTCGTTATTATTATACTTGTGAGAGCGTGTTTTTTGTTGTTATTTTGTCATAATTTTTATATTTAGATTAAAATAGATGCCCTATATTCGGAAGTTTTCCCATTGAAAAGTAATGAAAATATCCCTGCTCAACAGTTAAGGGAAGTTTCACTAAACAGTTTTTTAATACATTTTTACCTTAGTTTAATCTTTGTTTCACATTTTCAAATTGTATATCTATGTGAGGCTTTCTCATGTGAAAAAAAAGTTTAGACACGAGTATGTTACCTTTAAAAGAGTCAATCAATTTCATCACATAAAATTGAACAAGATTAGTATAATAATGTCTACATTTTATTTTTTTCAACCTTACAAAATAGATCAATGGCTTTTCAAGAATCCAATCAAACAGGCTATTGGGGAAAACCTACAGCTACCATTGATTGGTGTGAGAAAAATTATGAAGTAAATTACTACGTTGCAGAAATGTGTGAGTGAAATACATTTTAAAGTGGTATAGTTGTATAATTCAATGTTTTAAAATTTTCGTTTAATTTATTGCAGGGAATACCGTTAGTAATTTAATGATGATTATACCTCCATTATGGGGTATTTTAGACATGAAAAAACAAAAGTTTGCCCGAAGATTTTTGTTTTGTTATTTATTTATTATGGGTGTGTAAAATATTTAACATACTATACTTTTGTTTTGAAGAATTTTTTAAGAACAGAAAATATTTACACAATTTAATTATTATCTTAATTTAGTGGTTGGTTTTGGCAGTTGGGCATTTCACATGACACTTTTGTATGAAATGCAGTTATTTGATGAGTTACCTATGGTTTGGGGAACATGTTATTGTGTTTATTGCTTGTACGTATAGTAAAATCTATTTTAAATTATTCGACTTATAATTTAATTAAATTAAATATATATTTTTTTTATAGATCAATAGTTAAACATGATATGAAATCAAAAGTTATTCCAAATAAATTATTGTTACTAGTGTTGATGATTATAAGTGTTGGATTTGCAATAATCTATCTTGCTTGGCCACAGCCATTATTGCAACATTTTTGTTATGGTATACTAGTGGCAATATCATTAGCACAAGAAGTCAAATTGATATTAGAATTTAAATGTGGAGTTTGTAAACATATATTTATTGTTGCACTAATGTTATACCTTTTTGGATTTTTTTTGTGGAATATAGATAATATATTTTGCAAAAATCTTATGTAAGTTTTGTATATCTATATATATATTCACACAAACATAACATAGTATATCAAAATATAATAAATTAATATTTAAGTTAAATGTATCAATTATAATTGAATAATTATTTTTGAAATTAAAAAAAAAAAAAATGTTATATTTAATAAATATGTGTAATGTGCATTTAACTATTTGATACTAGTCTTGTTTGCTATTAATTGAACATCGTTTTTAGTATATTATACTATACAGGGTGGTTAATTAAGCATACTGGCCCAATTTTTATGATTACATTTTGTATAATTTGCATATATTATATTAAAGTTCTGAATTTTTTATTTTTAAGTGTAGTTAAACGTGATATTTTCAAATACTTACATTTTGAAGGAATAACCGGTGACGTTACCAACTTGAGTTTTTTAAAATGAGAATCTATATTAAAAATTCTCTAAATATATGACTTGTATTAGTTCAAATTTATTTTGGGTTTGGCATTTTTGATTTCCATCAATCTATCAATATTTTAATTTTGGAGAGAGTAATTGAGCATTATGAAAACATCGCTCAATATGCTGCCACATAAATGATGCTTTTTAGACTGTTGTCCTTAGTATATTAAAGTAGAATGACTCAAACATTTTTGTTTAATTTTCGATTATAATAAATCAACATTTTAAGTAAAATCATTTGATTTTAATTTGCATTAAAACATGTTTGTTCTCGTTTAAAAAACTTGTGTTGGTATCAATACGAGATACTTTTTAAATGTTGAAAATATTAGCTTTAAATACAGTTGGAAATTTCAAAAATCATTGTAATGCATGCAAAATGAAACAATAAACATGGAGTGAGCATATTTAATGTATCCTCTTGTGTAAAGTAGTAAACTATTCATTATTAAATACATATTTTTGAAACATAATTTCATATTTATAATTAATTGAATATATTACATTCTTTTATGCATTTTAAATGAATTTATAATTGTAAAATATCATTAATCAATATTAAATTTTATTTAATCTAGGTGCTAAAACATATTTTTCTTGTGTATTAAACCTTTCCATTTAGTTATTTGATATTTTATGAATGAGCATGATTCCCTTTAAATTAAGTTATGCCAATCTTATAATTTGTATGACCATAGACAATTTCTCAATTAGTTATTTATATTTAGTTTAGTTAATTGTTAATTTTATTTTGTTAAAAAATTAATTAACAAATTAACTAATGTTAAAAAAAAAAATCAAAATTTTAATTTTGATTTATAAATAGTTATGACATTAATATTTTTTTGTTTTAATTTTGTTGAACAATACATTTAAAAATGATTACATTACAATATAAACTTATAATAATTGTTGACGTTTCTAAAGTTGTGTTTAAAATTTAACAAGATTAGTGCCAACTACAGTTAAAACATTAAAGTAAAAAATTATCAAAATTTTGTTTCAGTTATAATTATATACTAATATTTATAATATTTAATATTCAAAAGTAAATTATAATTTTTAAATATTTTTAAATTTGTTTATTGCATTTCAAAATTAGGGCATTTTTCATACAATTATACTATTCATAATTAATTTTAGTAATTATATATTTAATTGTACAGGACTTTAAGAGAACAGATTCCAATGTTTCTTCAACCAGTAACTCAATTACATGGCTGGTGGCACGTATTTGCAGGATATGGTGTTTATATTCAAGTTTTATTTTGGTAATGACTTTTAAACATTTATTTAATCATATTAGTTTTTTGTTTTTAAATTTCTTAATTTTGAATTTGTCCCATTTTAGTATTCATAGTACATATGATTATCATAAAAAGTATCGACTATCAAATACACTTTTACCAGAACATATGTATTTTAGTATTCGTTGGCAGAAAACAACAAAACAATATTGAATAATTAATATTGAAACAAATAATAACTTGTGTAGTATTATTTTTTTTGTTATTATTATTTTTATTGTACTACATTTGTTCACATATTTATTTTGTTGAATCTATAATAATAGTTGAAATACTAATTAAAAATATTTAATCTTTTTTACATTAATTGGTAGGTAGAATAAATATTTAACTTAATTTAAATTCTACCTATTATTAATTTCAAATGTAATAAATGATTATAAATAATAGTGTTTATAACCAGTGATATCATAGTATAAGTACCTAATTCAAATTGAATTTAAAAATTTAGTTTTATTTAGATTTGTGTTAAAAGTTACTGTAAAAACAATTTTTATAATAGTTTTGCTTAAATTCTAGTTTAATTTCTATTTCTTATTTTTATTATAAAACCAATGAAATAATAAAATGAAGTATAATTTTAAATAGTGTATGAGACTGTGTATAGGATTGATTGTTCAATTGTATCATAAAACTTTAAAAATCTATTAGGATATTTAATTTTGATGCACAACGATATTGAACCAATTTTATCAATATAAATGTGTCTAATTTATTGAAAGTACATCGATATTTGATATAATTTTAGTTAAACACATTATTTTATACATATTTTGAAGAAAGCAATTATACAAAATTTGGATCTATATTTGTATCTATGTTAGTTGAATAATATTCATTGAATAATAAATGGGGCTCGGAAAAAATAATTTTTTTATAAAAATGTGTTTAATTTAATATGTTAAAATAATGAATGAATAAATTATTTTAGTAGTTTTGTATTGATTTAGTTCTATAAATTATATTAATATAAATTAATCAATATTAATAATTGAAATTATATCGTTGTGTGTCACTAATATTTAGTGAGGTTACTATTGTTTGAAGTGATATCTTTTGTTTTTTAAACTAAGGTTTTATAACAATGGTGAATTAGTTTTAAATGTATAGATATTATTTTTAAATTTAAATTTCTTTAATTTTTTCCAGTTTTATGAATAATTTAAATAATTAAGTTCTCAATATGATTCAAATTATTTTAGCAGATAGTATGTTTTTTTTTTTGTTTTTGTAATTTCTATATTCTAATTTCCTTTTTGGTTTTAACTCATCTTAACTGTTTAAAATTGTTTACTTTTTCAAAAGACCTTGTTTTACTTTAAATAATTTCCATAAATTTTTGTTTCTCATCCAAGCCCAGTGTCATCATTCTTAATTAAGTTATGTTTATTTTCACACTCTATGTCTTTACTTAGATTGTTTTGGCTATCAGCATAGATTGATATTTGAATATTTTCTAAATAATCATTTATCCCTTTAGCCGATAATTCTTGTGTTTAACTAATGAAATGTTAAACATGAGTGGTGAAAGTTGGTCACTCTGTTTTAGTTCTGTCATGATTTTAAAGGTTCCTTATAATGTATTCCATGTTTTTACTTGATAAATAGTGTTTACCACCTATATTTTAACGAGTTAAATTGCTTTTTCTAGAACACGTACATAATAATATATAATAATATTATTATGTATACTGCCATTCTCTTGCTAAAATCAACAAATATCTGACATAAATTTTGTCTATACTTATATTTATTCTCCATTTTTTTGTTGCTGATTGATAGTTGGTCAACGGTTTACTTATTTTTTAGAAGAAGCTCTGGTATTCACTGATGCATTCCTCAGCTATCGGTTGAAGTCATTCTAGTAGTATTTTTGAGAATTTTTTATACATGGTGTTTAGTATAGAAATGCTTGTAATTTGTATAGTTTAACTTGTCACCTTTTTTATGTACTAGTATTATAATCAAATTTGTGCAGTTCTTTGGAATTTCTTTAATTCCACATGTCTTTTATACTGCATGTATAATCTGGCATATTCATTCTCATATTTTATTAGTTTCACATTAATTTTGTCAATACCTGGAGCTTTCTAATTTTTTAAGCTTTGAATTTCCATTATTGTTTTATTTATTATTACGTCTTGTACTATTGGTTCTACACTCTTTTCTTTGCTTTCTGACATTGGTGACTCAAGAGTTTCCATTTTAATAGGTCTTTTTTGAAATACTCTTTTCAGCTGTTGGTTATTTTCTTTGGTTCCATCTTTTTTTTTTTTTCATTGCATTGTCCTTTTGACAATATATTCTCTACATATTCTTTGCATTGTCATTCTGGGTAGAAAAGTTTATTGAATTTTGATTTGCTATACCATTTATTGTGTTCTATTTATTTTTGCAAGTACCTTCCTTCAATCATCATCAAACTATTTATTCTGTTTTTGGGTTGAACCTTCTATGGTCCCTTTTGTTACTTTAGTTATAGTATTATAGTATTCGGTATCTGTAGACATTTGAATATGCCTGTGGAAGAGGGTGGATTGTATTGTTTTCTCCAACTATTTTGTAATTGCTATTTTATATTTTTTTTCTTGTACACCTACTTTGAATTTTTCAATAAAAAATGTTGTTTTTTTTTAAAATTATATATACTCCTTTTATTTATTTACTAATTTATATTTTGAAATATATAACTGGGTAGGATAGGTTAGGTCATAGTCATAGTCATAGTCAGTGTCATGGAAACTTCTTACGTCCTGGATGTTTGTCCTGAATCTTGTTTGTATGTGTAGGTATATAATCTATTTGATTTTTTGTGTTAAAATAAGTGAATATTTTTGTGTGGAAATGTTGTGCTACTGATTATTATTCCTTTTGACATAGCTAATGATATTAATTGAGAGTCTAATCATTATTTATCATTGCCATAATTTAATCATTGAGAGTCTACTGGTAATTGTGCTTTTCTTTTAGTTTTTTGTATTACAGTTGCCAAATATTATTTTATTTTTTTTTAATGTTATATACATTATATATAAGATATATATATGTATACTGTACATGTTTATTATATGGCTATTAAGTTTCTATATCTCATTTTACAGCTAGTAGAAAGAGAAAATGTTGGGTTTTGTTTAGTAAAAGTAGCTTAGAAATAAAATTAAGTAGTATTTTAGATAAATAATTGACCTCTGGTGGTAATTTTTTCCTGATTTTATTTTGATTCAGCAAGTGTCAAGTTTGTTTCTAAGCTTTAATCAAAATTATTTTTTATCTTAATGAATTATTGACAAAAATAAATTGTAACAAAAATTACTTTTACCAATACAGACTTAATGTAATTATGATTTATGCATTTTATTTGATCATAGTATCATCTTTATTATCATCATACCATTATTTCACCATTGGGTTGTAAATATGTAATTTATTAAACTGATATATTTTAAAAATTTTAATATCTGTGATTTATGTATTAATAGTAATATAGTAGAATAATTTTTGTTAAATAGTTTTTTAAATTCATATTGATATTCTTTAACATTTATGTAATTTGTTAAAATGCATCACAAAAAAATTAGGTATAAGTATTTATAATATGATTTTGAATGTATACATTAAATTAAACTATTGCACAATTATGTATAATAAAATATAAAATAATATTATAACTAACACTTTGCTGTCATGAAAAAATAATGCTGTTATGTTATTATATAGGTAGGTACTTAAGTGAATTGTATTTTATATTTTTTTTTTTTTATAAAAATACAGACTGATTTGATATAATATAGAACTAAATGTATAAAATATGTTTAGGTATATTGTTTAAATTATGATTCTTTTAAAAAGCATGCTGTGCTAGTTTTATTTTATTATACTAAAAAATATATATGCAGATATATACCCATTTTAAAGAAATTATATGATAAATACCAAAAATAATTAATAGTAACAGTAACCTAATAATATATACTTCTTATTTTTAATGTTTTAATTTATTATATTTTTACAATTTGTTATTAACTGTGTTTATGTATTACCTATGTTGTTTAGTATTAATATATAGTTGTATATATTTTCCTTATATTATGAACTCTTTAAATAGTAACCTCTATATCAACGAATAATTTATTAAACGATTGTTTAAAATAATATTATATAGTTTATTTGTGTAATTAAATTATTTTTACTTGTGAGATATGAACATATTAGCAAGATTTTAAAATATAAACTGTGCATTTTATCTATATTCATAGAAGTCAGAATTGCATAGTATTACATATTAAATATTTACATATTTGTATTATTTTATATGTGTTATAAGTTTAGCTGTTTATCAAATGTTAATGTTTCAAAACTTGTAAGATATTAGAAGGAATTGTTTTGAATGCAAATTAAAAATCTATACAGGTTTAATCCATTTATAATGAAAAAGCAATTTTCTTAGAAGATTTTAATTGAACTTGATTTCAGTTTTTTAATCATTATTTTAACACTTATTTTCATATTGTTACTCCTACTCTTTACACTTTAAATAAGTCAATTTTGGATTTTTTAATAATAATCTCCCTTAAACAGATTTGAAAAAAGAATATTTTTCTAAAAATTTTACAATAATACCCAGTAAAACATTTATGAGTTTATTTAAGATTTTAAAATTTAGACCAGATGAATAAGGAAGAGTAATTAACTTTATATCTATTTGTTGATGGTAGGGGTATAATTTATTATAATATATAATTTACTCCAATGGTTTAAATTATAAACTACTAATATTATATTGTATATATATTTTTTTTTGGGGCATTCTTTTTCGTGTAATTATTAGGGGAATAGTTACTGTATCATACTTATAGATTTTACTTAAATCATGTAGTTGCTTGGCTATCTATTTTTGTTTTTATACAAATTTGAAATTAAATATTATTTCTAAAACCGCATAACTAATAATAATGGAACCAATGTAATAGGTAGATATGTAAATAATCCTTTTATTATAATAAACCAACATAGTAAATCTTAGTGCATACTGTATATTAAATCTTTAAAAATCATAATTGAAATTAAATTTGTTTATTTAATTATTTTATTACCAATTATGAATAAAGCTGTATTTATTAAATCCATAGTTGGAAATTTACCATGATTGGTAGAGGGTGGTTCATATTAAAAAATACTTTGAAAGTAAAAATAGTATTTACTACATAATTTTAATCTAAAAATACAATTTTTTAAATTATGTACCAATTAACAATTATTCTATTAAACCAATTCTTTAAAATGTTGGTATTCTGCAAACTCATCTATCATTTTCGATGCATTTAATTTTATACTATGATGTGTACATGTAACAGTGTAAAACCAGCCAGTCATTGTGGTCCCATTTGAATTTGTAACCAAGTTTTTAATCTAAGAAGCATTAAAACATAAAACCATTACTATATAGAACAATTAAAGTAGAATATGTAACTTATAACTTATAAGCTTAAAGCATTATAGCTATAAAAAAAAAAGAAAATATACATATCTGTAAGCAACAATAAATCATTCCTAACGAAAAAAAATGATTCTCAGCGGAGTTTGGATAATAATGTTATTGCTTTGTCAGCAATGTGTATGTCATATTATGGTAAAATAATATATGCATTAAATATTTTCATTAGTGATATTTGTTTAATTTGTTTAATATCAATTTTCCCGTTTGTCCGGGTGATTTTTATTTATTTGAAAAATCAAAAAATGTTTTTCTTAAATTATCTCCCTAGTCCAATTTTCTTTCAGAAAAAGTTCTAAACTAAGTCGGAGCGAGATATCTGGTAGAAAAGTTGTTCCCGGTTAAAAATAAAAAGTAAATAAACATAATTGTAAAACCAATATATTTCTCATTCTACTCAGTAGAAATAGTAAAGTAAAATATATAATTAAACATTTGAAAAAAAAAAACATAAAAGTTTTAACACCAAGTTCGTTGCTGCGGGTACATTGAATCTGCTTACCTATGCATTTATTTTAAAAATCTTTTGTTTTAATTAATATATAAATTAAAACTACGCCTATGAAATATGAACAAAAAAAGTATAAAAACAAATATTCTAGTTTAGTGAAACGTCACACAAAATTGAGTATTCTTGCACAAAATACGTTTTTTTTTCGACGCTGAGATGGTGCAATCGAAATTTGGTAGAAATATATTTTAATTCCAAAGTTATAAAACAATTTAAAAAGTTTGTAATTGTCCGGGTGTAATAATAGGACCAACTGACCCAATTATCCAAATCTGATATTGGTGTACCCTCAGCGTAAGTCTTAAACTCTACAAAAATTGGCGTAGCAATCCCCTCCATTGATGGGGGGTTGAAGTATGAATTATACTATAAGCTTTTTACAGTTTTAGATTCTGAGTGGAGCAAGGAATGTATTGGTTTTACAATGTTGTTTATTTATTTATTTTTGGACACCTTTTCTACTAGAAATTTTGTTCCAATTTATAATAAAAATTTTTCTAAGAGGAAATCTGACTGGGGAAGTATTTTAAGGAGATCATTTCTTGATTTTTCTAGGAGTTTTCCTAAGAAATTGGTTAACCCGAGAAAAATTATGAGAATCACGGGATAATAGGTACAGGATTGAACAAATAGTATTCAAGAAAATATATAGGTAATGAATATGTAATTATTTTACCATAATATGACATATATTGTTGACAAAGCAATACTATCAACCGTACTCCGCTCACAATCGTTTTTTCATTAGCAATGGGTTATTGTTCCTTACAAATATACATCAAATTTTCCCTCTATTACCTTTCCAACTTCTTACCCATAACAATGGCTGCACCCATCTTCATTATCCTAGGACAGTTTTATTTTTATGGTTTTTGCTCAATGCTTAAGTGTACTCTTATTGAGACATTCAAGAACCAGGTTCAGTTCATAAAAAAATGTAATAAATGTATAAGTATACATATAGTAATAGTAATAATGGTATTATTGAGAATAATTATAAAATTAATTTTATTCATTTGAATATGCTTATCGACACTGAAAGCTGGGATAATTTACTCGATGATACGGAAATAGATAATTCAATTAGTAAATTCAATCTTAAAATTTTAGAACTTATTATTTTATCTTCAATTAGCTGTAAGAAATACAATTCTAAAAATTAAAAAATTCGATTACCCAAGGTTTAATTGTTTCTATGAAAGTAAGAAAAAAAACGTAAATAAACTATGAAGCGAATGTTGTATCTATCTTTGTTTCAATCAGTTATAAATTATGGTATGGTTTTTCGGGATCAAGCAAATAATTACCATAATATTTCTTTATATTCTACTTTAACACGTGTAATTAAATTTATTTTTAAGATACCTAGGTTTACAAGTAATATTTTTCTTTGTGATCTGTTGAATTTACTTTGTATTAAAAATTTATATTATAAGAATGTTCTAATTACCTTTTATAAATTTAATAATAATTTTAATCATATCACTCACAACTATAGTTCACGTTACAAAGAAAGTACAAATATTTAAAAATCCCTATCTTCTATAAACAATTTGGTGTAAAAAGCTCTTTTTCCGTCGCAGTTAAACTGCATAGAATTCTAAATATTAATTCAAATAGTTTTCATAATGTAAATTGATTTAAGCCATTCTTAAATAATATAGATTTTACTCATACATATATATTTAATTTAATCTATTTAATCTATTGAGATATATCGTAACTCAATTTTTAACTTCCCAACATAAGCTATGCTTAATGGGGAGTTGCAAATCTTTCATTGTTATTATTTTATATATATTTATGTACTTTTTGTGATAAATAAATTGTTAAATAAATATAAATATATTCTACAATATGAAAGTCTTAAAATATTTTACTGTTGATTTATAACACACTTATTTTTATTGTTTTACTGCTAATTTATAATTGATTCAAAACGTTTTCCGGTTATATTATTATTTCCCAGAAAATAGTCACATTTATGAATATAAACACATGATTGTATCAAATATCGTGATTAATATTGTAATCTGTCGTTACTTTTTAGAATAGTCATAAACCACAACCAGAAATTGTGGTGTAAACCAAAATCTACGATTGTTAAAAAATCTTAATAAATTTTAATAATAGTTTTAATATAATATTATATTAATGTATTTGGTCTTTGGACGAGTTTTAGAAATTTTTTGTTCAACTAGTTTACTTATGATAATGTGTTCATGATAAAGATTAATGATAATTTACTTTATCTGTTATTATGCATTTTTTATTAGGCGTGAAATGTTAAAATCATTACTATTGTAACATAAGTATAAATTATACCACACGAATAAGATATAAATATAGAGAAATACGTTATCATAATTTACAATAATATAAATTATCATTGTCACATTTGAAAAAAAATACATATAAAAAAAATAAATAAAATTGCATTTAATTGATTGATGAAATTGATTTTGTGTATAAGTTTTATTTTTCAAAAAGTTGATTGTAATTGCTTGAATTAGAAAAATGAAATAAGGAGGGGACTATATGACTTCAAAAAAATTAGCGTTTCTCACAATAATGACTGAACTCAATCTCATTCGGACTGTAATTAGTAGGTATACGCTAATATTTCTGAAAAAAATTGTCGGGTACTTAATTCCCCCCCCCCTAATTCAAATATTGGTGGCTAGTTTAAAAATAAGATTATGATGTGACGTTCATCAATCATTTATTGATTGAGCGGTTTCTGCTTTATAGCAACTTAACCGATAAAATCCGAAAGTAATCCGGTCTAGTTCATTAATTATTTTAAGTACCAATGTATTTACATTTGTGCATTGTATTTGTTTAAAATTAGATATTTTTTTTGTATGTTTTTTTTATATAATCTATTTTTTATGTTAAAATAACGATAAATATGGCAATAAAATAGTAAACATTTAAAAATTATATTTCACGCCAAAATTTGAAATGTTCGGCTTCTACTAAATATACAAAATTTACTATTAGAAACCACCTCTAAAAGCTAAAATTTATGATTGGAACATAATTACTAGTAGAAAAATTGTCTATGAATAAAAAAAGAACATTCACATCATATTATGTTATTGTAGTAAAAAGACAAATTAACGTAGTTTAAATTATTATATTCTATAAAAGATTAAACCGTTTGAAGTGTTAATAATATATTTTCATAAAATGCTTTAATTATTTTATTTTACAGAATTTTAAACTAATAATATTGTGTTTTGTTTTATATAAGTTAAGCATTAATAGTAATGTAAAAAATATTAGGAATACGAATGGTTTATTTTTTTTATACTGAAAATATTCATAACTGCACACTTATAATATTGCTGATAAACTGTATAAATTTAGTAAATGTTGATAAGTTAAAAAATTAATTAGAATAAATTAAACTTGCATAGATTATTATAATAATTTGTGATTGACATTTAATTTTAAAAAGAAAAAAAAGGCATAGCTATTCCACATTTATTCTATTCACTCCTCAAGTGCTGAGCAAAACAAATCCAAGTTAAATATAATAAATAATAAACAAACAATAAAAATTTATGAAATATATACAAAACTTAATTTTTAAGTAAAAATGTCAACACAGTTGTCGTTGTGATCCGTTGAAAACGGTACAATGTCATTTGAAGACAAAAGTCCGTTACACGAATGTACATGATTTGCCTATGCGAAACGCCGTGTCATAAAACAATATTTGAACTTATTTTAAGAATTCAATTTTTACGTTCACGAACAATTTTGGTTTAACTAGATAGTAAAGTTTGCTATATTTCTAAATAATAATAAACTTCAACCGTTATTACGAAGAACTGGCCTATTTCATGACTACATTATAGTAAATTAAATTATACATATACCTATATCGTAATAATAATATATAATATATTAAATAATAACAAAATTATCTAGTTTTGATTGTTATCATTCAGTATTTATATATTTACATAGACGTAGTTAAACTTAACGTAATATTATTATCTATTTAAAAATTAAAATAATGAATTGTCTATTTATTTTTTATTATTTTACAAGTTTATAAAATAAAGGTAATTTAAATAATTTAACTATTGTACTTATGTACTCGTATAATATAATACTAATAAAAATATATATATATAAAAAAAAAAAAAAAAAAAAAAAAAAAAAAACGTATAACAAAGATAAATAAAAATAAGTGTAATAATATCATGTAGTACTTATTTTAAATTAAAGCGTAAAGACAATATAAATAAAACAAATTATACACTGTCGATTTGAGCACCATTATTAAAACGCGTTATTTTCTTAATCCGAATGCGCGATAGAATATAATATATTGATCGTCAATATGTTCACATGTTATACTTACAATATCATAAAATAATAAAAAATAATAATAGGTCAAGTTATTACATATGCCGTGTGAGTTGCTCGAAACCTATACGGTACGGTTATCTCTATAGTAATTTATAGACAGTCTATATATTATTATGTAAGTAATAAGAGGGTGGTCAACTAAGTTTATTACGCTATTGAATAGACCGTAATAATATTGTGTATCCGGATGAAACGGCTGCAACGTTGTACATTATACTATAACAGAATATAATATTATTATCAAGACGAAATGACGTATTGTTTTTATGTAAAATGGCTTTTTTTTTTTTTTTTGTCGGAAACACATTTAAAACGTTATTGATAGAAGATATAAAAATATAGGTATCGTATTATTATATATATATATATATATATATATACATTTATACGATAGTTCAACGTAGTATACAAAAGGGCGGTCCGTGGTTATAAGATAACAGGTCAGCCAATCAGTGTAAATTGTGCGATTAGTTACTCTCTTAGATTCTTAATATGTAGGATCTACATACGCGTGTACAAATAAATCTTATTTGAACAAAATGCGTGTGTTGTTAATATTTTTTTTTATCGAAAAGTCCGCCGGTTGAAAATCAATAAATACTATTTTGGGGTGTGAGGTGTTCTTTACACTCGTTTGACGGCGACCGCGAAAATTGAATGAATAGACCGTAAATATATAAACTATAACGATAAATTTGAGCGTTTTGTATTAAACAACGATAATAATAAGATAATGTAACGTTTGTATACGCACCAACGATGATAATAATAATAATCATCATCATCCGATTAGGTATTTATCATATAAATCGTATAAATATATTAGACGAGCGCGCGGGCGGTTGTCGTCGATTAGCTGTTCCGCCTTGTCTGGGGCCCTGCCGTTTTGGACGCGAGTAGCTTATTGAGGGCCATGATGCCGGCCAGCGAGTTTTGAATGTAACCACCGGCCACACTGTGCTGTTGCATGTGTTGGTGTGCTTGGACTGCCATGATTTTTTGCGTCTCCCTCCTCACCTGGTACTTGTGCAATTGAAACCCGGCCACAATGACGGACACGATCGCCGAACCGGCGAACATGACGAACAGTGCGCCGAATCCGTGGACCGGCATGCAAATGCCGTACACCACGTCCTCGCGTATTCGCCCCTGGAATATGGTCACTGAATCACTGTCCGTTTTGGTATCTGGCGTGAACGCTAGGTCCGACTGCGAGATGACATCGTACAGCCCGCTAACGCCCACGTCCGCGTTGCCCGCGTCCGACACGTTGACCGATCGCCGGCGCCGGCGCCTCTGTACGAAACTTGTAGTCTCACCGCCCGCAGTACCATTTACGACCAACGGCGACTTTCCGTCGTTGTCGTCCGCCACTGCTGACGACGCCGCTGCAGGCGTTTGCTGCACAGGCTCGTCCAAGTTACGCGGTCCGTGCGGGAACCCGTCCCGGTTCAGAGTCTCCTGTAACAAGGCAATTGGTTTTATTGTTAACACAATAAATTGTTTTTACAATTAATGCTTGATCGGGAACGTATTTTGTCGCGGGAAAACTTTAAATCGAATAATAATAATAATAATAATAATAAAAAACATGAACAAACAAATAAAATTCGTGAGTCATAATGTGTACTTAACTCTAGCTAAGAATTACGTTTCTCTTTTGTTTTTAAACATGTATACTCGGATTTTTAATCGTATTGTTTCCGTGCTTGCTAAATACGGCCATGATTCTTGCAGGGTTGCAATCGAAACATTTAAAACAACTTGTTTTAAATATGTTATTTTCACTATCGTTTAAAACACAATTATTTGTCCTATTTTCAAAAAAAAATATCTAAGATGTCGGTCATACGTATAGTGCTATAATAATAATATGTACCAACAAAAACAAACTGGAAAATTCATATTTTGCAAATTATTTAACTTTACAATAATAAAAAAATGCCTCTTCTTTTTATTTTTATTCAGTTAATTGAGTGGAGACCATGAAAATAAAATTTACCAACGCATTGTGATTTGTTTTAAGATTCCCGATAAAAATATCATAGTCCATATTACCAGATTTATGGGTTTATAAAAAAATTAATATTAAATATTATTATTACAATTTCTAAGAATATTTACGGATTATCTGTTAAGAAATGAAGAAAAATAATAATTAAATTACATAAATATGTAAAATATCAAAACTTGTTTATTGTACACTGTTAAGTATAACTATATGAGTTATAAATGGTTAGTAGTGTTATACAAAACGTTATAATCACGGTTTCTATCGTATAGGATAATATAGTTATTTTTTTCATTTTCTAATTATACTTAATATATGGTTGGTAATACATATTATAAAATAAGATTTTCTTTGTAGATAGCAGTCGCAAAGTTGGACACACATTTTAACATTTTGTCATTTTTTATTTACGAGGCACTGTGAAAGACAGAAGATAACATCTTGATAGCAAAATCGTCTCTCAACAAGTTTCTAACTGAATAATTAGTGTAATTAGATAGAAACGGAATAAAAAAAAAAAAAAAAAAAATTCTCACCACAAGTAGTGTAGGAGTTGTACCACTGATTGAAGATAATTATATATGAATGATGGCAAGTTTAAATTTTCCTCCAGTTGGCTGATAAGCATTCAAATAACGATAGGTAATACAGTAGTTACATAACACGCGTCTCGTCAGCCCCTCCCCCGATTTGGAAATTGTAATTTTTTTCAAACCTATATTTATTATGTAATTATAGTATGTATTTATGTACCAATCTCTACAACCTTAAAAATTCGGTTAAAAAGCTATTTATCGTCTCGTCAATGTGTCCCGAAATGGAAATGTATACAAAACTGAAAATTTAACAACACTAATAATTAGTATGCCATTCGGTTTTCGACTTGTAATAAAATAATATATTATAAGTTTTTTTTTCATTAATATTTAACGATAATTAAATGAATATTGAAATCAATAAATCGATGCCTGTGGGATTTTTGATATCCCAATATCTGGATCGCTGACCTGTTATATTTAATATCAAAAATAGTAATAACATCTCACCAAACATTTTACGATGGGTTTTTGACTATATTGAATGTATTTAGGTATCATTAAATCAATAGGTTTTCTTAGATTTATAATTGAGTAAAATCAAAAAAAAGAAAAAATGTAGAAAATTTAAGAAAATAATTTTTTTATTATTTAAAATTTTGTTTTTTAATGTAATTCAGTTAAAAAAAACCCTTTAAATTTTGACAAAAAACTTATATTTGCTTTTTCTAGAAGTGATCAAATTTTCAAAACATTTAAGTAATTTTAAAGCTATTTATAAATTTTGCGAGTTTTTGTGTAGTTTTTATTTGGTAGGTACTCTGTGCATCTAATTGTTAGTTAACAGAAATGCCTGAACATTTGACAAAAAGTTTATTATAAGTAATGCGGTATTTTTTTTTTTTTTTTTTTACATAAGAGATTAAAATAAAATTTTGATGAAAATCGTGAATATTACTTTCAAAACATGTATAATCGAACTTCGCTCCGATTCGTTTTTCGTTGATTACAGGTATAAATTAAATAACTTTATGTATCCCATTATTCCAACTACCTAGCTACGACAGTGGCCGCACTCATCTTCAGTATCAGCTCTTTTTTTTTGAAATTTGTACTCATTTTTTCAAACGGAAACGATTTAATTTTAATTTTTGATTTAATTAATATATTATATAAGATTTTTGCATGGAAATTCTCAAAAATAGTGTTATTTAAAAGACGTTAATTTCGATATTTAAATTAAATTCTGTTTTTACGAGTATGTTAACACACACTCACACTCACACACACACACACACAAATAAAACGATCTAGTTAACGGACATATTGTATGCGATTTTTGAATTTTTTTCAGAATACCTATAGAGTTATAAATTGAGAAGCGATGACAATTGAAAAATTGTGTTTTATAAATCATTAAACGGGGGATATTGTTTCAGTGGTGAATTCTAACATTTTTTTGTTTTAATTTGATTCAATCTTAGACATTGCGAGAAGGTAATGATTTACGTGAAACGTAATAATATAAATTACTTGTATTACTATTATTTAAAATTTGTATGTACCTTTTGAGGTGGTTGCGGTTTATTGTAGTGGCCGGCAGTGGTGAACGGTGTGTGTAGTGCAGTCTGTGCTTGTGCACTTGGCTGGTCCGTGTTGACAACGACGGACTGCACATAATCCAACTGATCGTTTTGCTGGTCCTTTCTGTCCACCGGCCCGTACTGGACAGGTAGTTGCTGTTGTTGTTGTAACAAGTTTGCGGCTGACCGTTCGTCCGTCTGACAGTGGTCCAGACATCCGTGACGGCATATCTCCACCTTGCATCGGATGTGCACACTTAGTGCGTCCGGAAACTTGAATGCATGGAAGAACGCATACGTGATGACGGATGCTCGTTCGTCGGATGTCCGGGCCTTCAAGAAACCGCTGATCATTTTCGGTCGCAAAACGCAACCTTGGTCGTCTGTTAGCTGAATAACGTGACCGCCCCCGTCGGACGCGGCGCAAGATTTCACTCGCATGTCGAACTCACCTGTACGTGCATAAAAATAATTATTAATTAATTAAATTATCTATTAAGCAATAAGTGGACTTTATATATAGTTAGATATTTATCAATAACAATAATTATAATAATGAATGAAGGTTTTCACACACAACTGCAAGCAACGCGCATCGTAGACAAATTACCGTTATTATTATAATATACGGGAATAATAATTAGGATTCGGTGATATAAGGGAAGATAAAATATGATCGCAACGATAACATCGATATAACATAAAAAAATAACGTACATTTGACAGTTTTTTTGTATGATTTATATTTACTACGTAGCGATTATAAACTTTGAAGTTTTACACAAGTAATTTATACTTTTTCAAAAATTTTTTTAACGAAAAAATACACGGGGCTATGGTTGTAAATATACAACCAGTATGATCAATATTATTATACACGTATTATATGTACAGATAACTTTTACTTTGTTATGCTTGGTATAATATTGGTGCCGTTATAAAAATGTACTCTTATGTATTATATAGTGTTTTAATTTTTTACCTCTATAGTCGTTGATGGCCACCACTAACGTTAACGTAGAACCCAAAGGCACTATACCACTAACTGGTGGAGCCCATGGGCCTTTTCCGTGTTGTATTTCCATCCAACAGTCAACGTTGTCGCCTGGAATTCAAAATAAATAACATATTTGTATTGTCTTTAGTTTTCAATTGTTTTATGTAAAACTTGAGCCGAAAATAAGAGGCTACGTTCCCGGGCCCTTCTACATTACGTTGTATTTTTTTCCTCATTAATTGCAACTTCCTAAAACAATTTTAGTTATATAAAACCAAATAAAATCCTAAAAACTTGAAAATTTCAAAATGCTATAAATAACTGAACAAATGATAGGATGTTTTAAAAATTGTGCCATGTCTAGAAAAAGCTGAATATAAGAGAATGTACCTATATAAAAATTCAGTGGAATGTTCGGCCTCTACAATTTTTTTTTCACTTAATAAATAAAATAGAATACAATAGAAACCGTTACTGTGTAAATGTACCAGTTAAAAATTTTCCCGACGTTTTTCTATGGTTTTCTCCATAATTAAGAATATTACAAAGAAAATTGAAAAATAACCATCTCATTGCATCAAAGAGACAAATACGTTTATTAGAAACAATCACGTCTCATGTTAATGGTCGGAGTATGATTTCTGATAGAAAGTTTGTTCACATACAGAAATAAAATATAAGTAATAATAATAAATATACGAGTACATATTTTATTAGTAGAATCATAGTTGTAATCATTATCGTATAATTTAAAATAAAAAGTGTACAGTAGTGTTATTAGTGTTTGTCTTAGGAAATTGTTAATTACTGCTTTATGTTTAAAAATTAATATGAGTGAGGTATATCCCTTCATGGGTCAGTTTGAGTCCAATAATTGTAAGGAACACTAATTTTTACTAAATTGTATAGTTCCTCTTCTTTTTTTTTTCCAATTTGAGCACTGTACACAGAAGGTTCATTTTTAAATTTGATCACTGATTTATAACTGTACTAAGTACTGGACCATACATTTAACTGGTAAAATTACGCTATAGTACAAATATTTTGAACACTATTATTCAAGTATATGTTCAGAAATGATAAAGTGGATAAAACTGAAAAATTGCTAAAATATATACAAATAGAGAATACATTCACTAGAGAAAGACGTCTGCATGTTTTAAAAGAGTTTTATGATATTTACAGCGGAGAAAAATGGACAGTAAACTCGTTATTTTGCGTGGCACCCGAAAGTGATAAAAGTATATTATATAAAATAAACTAACGTGCAAAGAATACGAATGCGATAAAAACAATGCGTTTTTAATTAATATGGAAGATAAAGTATAGGCAAAGTAATGGTAATTGTCTCTAATAAATTCCATCACTTTTCAAACACAAGACGAAACACGATTATTTTGAAGAGGCTATAAAACAGCGCATCGAATATACGATTCTAAAGGAAGGAATAATATGAATGAATCTGCACTAGATGCGAGAAAGTCAATAGCAATTTATTTATATTCGATTATTATTCACCCTATGGCGTAATTAAACGGATGTTATCCTCATTAACTATATAAATCGATGCACTTAGACAGTTAGATTAAAATTTGGATTATTATTCATAAATTCTGTAGAGATTCTATTTATAAAATATTAAAAAAAACTTAAATTGTGTGTTGTTTATAGATTCCTCTAAAACCGTCTCTGAAAATAATTATTTTGAGGTACTATACAATTAATAATATTAGACAGTTATTATATTTATAACAGTAGGATAGTAATTAGTATAATTAGCAGGGATCGGGATGTTATGCGCTTAAAATCCACAAAAAAGCGTTCAAGAATGTTAAAAAAGCCTCGAAGACGGATTTAAAAAAACAAAAAAATGGTAGTATGTTTTTAAAAGTCCTTCCTCTAATGATGGCTCTATAACTTATAAAATAAAATTTTTGAACACTGCAAAAATTATTAACACAAGTTTTTAAATAAAATCCTGAGTATTATAAAAAAAATTATTTTGTGTTAATCGTTTTTGTAGTGTTATAAAATTATATTTTATGGCTAGATCCGTTATGGTGAGTGGAGGTTGAAATTTTAAACCTCTCTAAGCCCTCTGTCATTTTTGCTTTTTAGATATTTCTTTTATGGCTATTTTGGCGTTTTGAACTCTTTTATGTGAATTTTAAATGCATAAAGTCCCAAGCCTTGATAACTAGAAATCCAAAATGTGAAAGTCAGAATTATCATTTTCTGTCGGATAGATGATTTCGCTGGTAGGCGGCTATAGGTAAGGACTAGCAACCGTAGCAACTACTCACCCCTAAAGTCTAACTGTATGACGTCCAGGTCAGCTATGACCATGGGCGGTTTGGACGCAGTCTTCTCGTAGTCGTTGTACCACTCGCAACGCAACCGCTTCGCCTCGTCCCACACTTCCAGCAGGTCCTTGTCGTACTGGACGACCACCGTGTTCTCGTAAAACTGACCGTTCAGGTCGGGCTTGGTACCACACCGCGCGTACGCTATGCGGAATGTGAAAAACGTTTTCCCGGTTGACGGTGGCACGTATACGCACCGCGGGTCTGCGTACTGTCCTTTGGACGACACGATGCCCTCAAACGGTTGCGTGAACTGCAAGTGCACGTCCATATGATCCTTGCCACACATGACCTCGAGTGACTGGATCACTGGCATGCCGTCCGGCCGATTCAGCGGCCATATTTCGCCAGAACCGCCGCCTCCTACGCCGCCACTGCGGTCGCCGCCGCCACCACCGCCGACGCTCAAAGTGTTCTGCACCAACTGTAGAACGAAACCCGTGTTATAATATTAAATACAATTTATCTATGTATAAATAATATTTTATGCATAATTTTTAATTTTCATGATTTATTTGTGCGTTGTAATTTATTTAAGCCAATTTATGTACAAAGTCAATCTTAATGCGAAGATTATATAATACATAATTATTATAGCAGTAGGTTAAAACTTAAATGTAACTTGAGTGTAATTCCTTTTTGTACTACTGTTTTTGATTCAAAAAGACCAATTTTTAACGGCATTGCTTTATTACGTAAATACAATATTATAATGGATAACTTCAGTAGTTATATGACATTTCAAAACACATATTGATTTTATACTTAAAGTATAATACATTTCATTATTATTTAAGTGTTAATCTTTTCAGTTACTTTGTAATTGTGTTTACTTCTATTAATATTGTTATGTAAGTACATTAAATATTATTTTTTATTTTATTTTTTTTGTTTGTTTCTGATTATTGTTATGCTATTTTACTTTTTCATAGCTAGATACTGAACTCAGCCTAACCGTTTACAAGCTCTACTTTTTGGTTGGGCTTCGCACCTTAACTTTATCTTATATTTATGACGTATTACCTGTATTCTATTGCAAAATAAAGACATATTATTATTATTATATTATGATTAAATACACGAGCGTGCATACACACGAATGTACGCAGTTTTCGTTCTAAAAATTCCAAAGGAATATTGTGGTCTTACTATAGTCTAACAAGAAATATCAAATAATAATCTCCTTAATGCATCATCGAGACAAAATTTGATTAATGAGATACATTTGAAAATCGGAGCAAGATTTTCGGTAGAAATTTTGTTTATAGGAAAAAATATATACTATATAATACTAAAACCATACATTCTTTGTTCTACGCTTAGAATCTAAAATAGATTGCGAAAACACGAAAACAAATTTTCGCATACAATCATTGGAAATAATGCTTGTATTTATTCTACACTAAAATGTATTTGAACCAAAAATATGTCATATATTTATGGAATTTTGATTATTAAAGACGGGTAGTGGTTTCACTCCTATGTATAACGAAAAAAAAAATAGTAATGTAAAATTTTAAAGCTGCTTGTTCTATAAATTGTCAAAAAAAAAATTAGTTAATACTGTTTTATTGAGGATTTATCATTTTCTATAACATTAAAAAAAAAAAAAAAATATATATATAGAGAAAATTACTCGGTACACCGCCGTAATAATTACGAAATAAAAAATTTGAATGCACATCACGTTATGCTCTGTTTAATTATAATTATCGAAATCAGCACGTTTAAATTAATCGTGGGTGACGATTAAAAGAAAATAATTGCGAGAATAAAATTATTGTATACAGTTTTAAATACTAAATAATTATATTTTAACTAATGCAATATACAATATATACGCATGTTACGAGCAAAGTAGGAACTCCTACTGAAAATAGGAAACATTTCGGGTAGTATAAGAATAATTTTTTTTACAATGACCGGACATTGTGCGAGATTGTCCCGGCAAAATGTACCATGTCCAGAATTTATATTAAATGACATTTATACGTAACAATATTACCTACATATTTAATTCCTATGATTCGATGACGTACGAAATACTTATTTAATTTACAAACAAATGTTTATGGTACGTGTATTAGGGTACTGGTAATATACACGGATAATACGCTATAATGCTATATTATCTAATTTGTATCATTATTAATTTTATTTGATATTTTTGCATAAATACTATCACGACGACGTTGCGTAGTTTGTCATTAGTTGACGAATTAACAATAATGTGCAAATAGATGTTTATCCACGCTTATGGGGTACAACCAGTACATATTTCTCTAATAGAAGCGATAAGATAATGTCTTAATTTAGGTGGTCAAGAGGTGTATCTATGATAGGTGTACCTACTTGCAACACATTACCTAATTCTTTAATAGTAGACACTTAAAAATGGTTTAATGGATAATAGGAGTAGATTTAAAAACTTTTAATTGGTAACTAATATTTGAAGTGTCTATTGCAAGTTTTTTTTATGTTTATTAAACTACGTAGTAAGATGATTTATTTAATTTTTAATATTTTCAATATTGAATCTACAAACATCCGTAATATATATAAGGTATATATATATATTCTACCATGTTCTATGGATTTGTATATCTTTGTAAATGTTCGATTTATTTTAATGTTTTCGTCAATCGGATTTTCTTTCCGAGGGGTATACATATACTCGTCTATAAGGAAAAATTAAATTTGTATTACCACCCCTTAATTTTTGGCAAGGTTAGGTTTGGTGATTCTTAATGGATATTAGTCAAACAATTTTTTTCAAACATACGTACATATTTGATGTATAGATTCTTAGTAATTTCCGTTTTAATTTTTAGAGAAGGGGTGTGGAAAAACTATATTTGATAGACACGATAGGGAATCACAATCTCAATGAAACTGTTAACTGATAACTATTTTTACAATATGTGAGTCTTCATTTTATTCTATACCCATTACAAATGATTTATTGTGTTGGAATTTGAACATATTATAGATTAAACGGCTATTACTCAGAAGGCATTTATCAAACATGAATGTATAGTACACATTGGCCTTTTTAATCTTAATATATAAAATAACTATTGAAAAATAAATACATAAAGTTTTTTTTTTTGTGATTAAAAGATGTGAAGCTATAAATTTAATTTGTCTTACATACATAGTAAATATAATATGTGATCTTCTAACGTAAAATTTAATTAAAAACAGTTGAATATTAACAGCTAGAGGTATTAAAATCCATAAAACACAGTAGAACATCCTTGTATTATATTATATTCTATATAATACAGTAAAAAATTAATATTCAATATTTACTTTGTAATTGAATTTAAACTTTTATTTAAAATTTAAAATATATTAAAAATATTTAAAAATAAACACTTAAATGAAATGTATCAAACATTGATTTTGTAGGATTTAAAATTAAATTCAATGTTAACGTTTACACATTGTAAAATGCTATGTGAGATATTAACCGGCTCTTGGACTTTTTTTTTTGGATTTAAATCTTCCTCTATCCCTATTAAAAAATCGTATGCACTGCAGTAAATATTATATTAATAATAAATTATAACTATATACAATATACATATAGTATACCTATGGTTGTCCTGCGTAATTTATTTTCATAATTGACGAATAATAAGTTGAGTACCTACATAAATATATTAACATTCAACAACAAACTACTAATTAATTGATGATTAAATATAGCTTGGTGTATGGTTTTTAGTGCATGTTTTATTATAGTAATGCACTAATAATGTACATTAAAAAAAAAAAATAAGAAAATGTTTTCAATTAAATGCCTAGGTAATAAGATCAAGTGGGGCCGAAGGCCGAACTAAAAAAATTATCTATGGCGAGTGTACAATTTGCTATATCTACCTTCCTCACCAGCAGTTTTATACTGCAGGTAAATAAATTTATGAAAATTCGCTCTTTTGAATCATATTTTATTGCAACGTTCGAGATAATATAATGTTAGGTAGTTCGCAATATTTGTCTTTTTACACTTAATTATTTGAGTATATTATGAACTACATTTTTTACTACACCATTTACCACCCACCCACTTTATTATCTATGACGGCCGGCATACTTAAGGATAGGGTTCTACGCCACTGACAGGATCGGTGTTGTGTATTTGAGTTCAAATAACGGAAATAATAATAGTATAATAATATGACTGTATATTGTAATATTTATTCTTAAAAGTTTATATTCGGTATTAGAATTATTATTATTATAAAACAGTAGTGTAGTCAGAAAAAATATTAGGGATGTGGGAGCCTAGGAGGCACTAATAATTCTATATTATTACTATTACCTACTATTTTCCGTAATGCCTAACAAAATACATTGAAATAACATAAATAACTAATAAAAATTGATTTCGGGGGACAAGTGTCTTCGTTACCCCTTTGGGATAAAATACTGTTAGAAAATGTCTTTTGTAATGAAATGTTATCCCTAATTCTCGGATATATACAATCGTATATTATTTATCTAGAAAAGATAAATATTTCTAAGACAATATTCTCAACACTGATGGACGTACAGTCCATCTATATCTACTTACTCGTTTACGTATTATAGGTACCTATTTTAATGAAGAATGATGGAATAATTTATACCAGGGATGGCAAATCCATGGCACGCGTGTTCGAAGTGGCACGCAATAAGATTTTGAGGGCACACGAAAAACTCAAATATTTTAATTTTATATTATGTAGGTACTTAAACTAACCTTTTTTTTATATTAATACATTAATTATATAATTAAATTACGATAATTTTTTTCTTACATTATTGAATATAATATTTTTCATGGCACACTTGAAAAAAAAAAGGTCATTTTTGGTCATGTTCAAATAATTTGCCACCCCTAATCTGTACTAATATATATTATTACAAAAGTTGATTGTAGATATTTGATTTAGAAAATAATTTAATATACACTTTAATTTTACATTATGAGTGTAGTGAAGAATGTATTGGTATTATAAAGATGTTGATAATTATTATTTTTTTTTTTTTTTTATATGTGTGAACACCTTTTCTACCAGAAAGCTTACTTCGTTATATACGACGTCGACTCTTTTCTAAAAAGAAATTTTCTTGGTGTAGTACAATATAGGGAGGTAATTTTTTGATTTTCTCAGGTGTTTTCTTATCAAATATGAAAAACCTAAAAAAAAACCTGAGGAAAAACGGGAAAATGTACGAATTTATGTTACCTACATTAGTTGAAAAATAGTTTGGCCTTTTTTTTTTTCTGTGAACAACTGTTCTATAAGCAATTTTGCTTCGATTTACAATGATAGCACTTTTTCTGAAAGAAAATCTAACTGGGAATGTACTTTAGGGAGTTATTTTTCGATTTTCCCAGCAAGTATGAAAACCGGGAAAAACTCGAAGATCAGTACAATACTAAACAAATATTTTTTAAAGAAAATATATTATGCCTATTCAATAATTTTGTCATGATATGATTTCTACATTGTTGACAAAGCATCACTATCAACTGAATTCCGCTTAGAATCTTGAGCAATGGTTTTTCGCTTACAGATATACACTAAATTCCCTGTTATACAGACATATTATTAAAAACGTTAGTTATTACTTTTATTATTTTAATTTAGGCAAATTTATTTTAGCTCCCACGAAGTCCGAAGAAAAGATAATTATTAAAAAAAAAAGAAAAGATTAATACGATTTCGTAACAATTAGTAGGATCTTTAAATAAATATTATATATATATATATATATTTTATAATTCGCGTTTACAGTATTAGTAGGACAGCTTAATACCTATTTATTATATTATACGTATCACGTACGTAGATATAAAAGAAAATAATAAAACGATTTGATTATATATAAAGTAGAACAGGATTGTTTTGTTGAGGGAAAACGAATCGTATGATTGAATGAAAATATGTGATTTGAATGTTGAAGACTTAAGAATATTATACTATTGTAATATTATAGGAAATTTTATTTCATGTTGGTGATCGGAATGTGTAAAATAGACCAGCTATTGATCAAAATGTAATAATTTCAATAATAATAAATCGTGTATAATTTATTCTACTCTGCCCAACACATTCCAAGGATAGAAATTTCTCGACTTTTTTGTGGTACGGTTTATCGGTCACACATCAGTACCTAATAATTTTAACAGCTGTTCAAATCTTAAATTTAAAACAGAATATCGAACACATTAAAATATTATTATAGGGCCTTATACTTAACATTTATCGAGAGTACCCATTGCTGATATTGATGATCAAAAAGTTTTGTTCAGTTCAAGTTTAGTATAATATATCTAGATAGTAAAAATGCACACAAATATCCACATTTACTTGTATGTGATAATAAAAATATATCATCATCATATTTCCATTAGTATCCACTACCTACTCAGTAAATATATAAACATGTCGAAACAATTTTACATCTTTATTATACTATAATGATTCGTATAAAAAGTTATACTAACTCGGTTGTAATTGATCGTTCATTAACCTCTACTTCTATATATTTATTGTCAGACATTAAATAATTCGAATTAGGTAAAATTATATTTTTTCAAATAATAATATGCTAATATTTATTTAAATATTTAGCTAATGAAATTTATTGTGCAGTATAGCCAGTATATGGTATTGATAATTGTTTAATTGGTCAATAGGTAATATAAAATATACATATACTTTTAGGATCAGATTACTATAGGTATCTGTTAGTTATTAGTGATTAGTTTCATTACTTACTAATGAACATTAAACTCAGATTCATTTTCAATTGATTAAGTTTATTATATTGTAATCTTTTATTCGGGCTGACAAAATTGGGAAATTCGAAAATGTAAGCATAAGCAATGAAGTAAAAGAACAAATACGTAGATTATAATTTGTTTTTAGTTCGTAAGCTATTACAACTAAGTATATATGATTATCTTTAGTTAACGTAATAAATATTTATAGGTAATGCTGCTAAATAATACTTTTTTACAATTTTTCTTGTTAAAATTTTTTATAGCATTTAATGTCGTAGGTACTATATCTAATGTGATTTTTTTAAATCCTCATTAAATTATATAGTAAAAGTCTACAATAAAACGATTTTCAATATTTATAACTTAAAAAATGGAAACAAGATAATGTGTCGGTATTCGTGAAATTTGCTCTGAAAATTTTAGAATATACTCAATGAACCTTGAGTAAAATAAGAATTAATTTGACCAGAAAAATGATATTTATCACATCATATATAGATTGCTAATCGGTGATAATTATGTACAATTTTCAATCTGCTATTTAATTTTAAGTCTGTGGGTATTATCAACCTGCACTTTTATAATACTATTATGACAATTATTGTATCTATGCAATGTTATTAACAATAACGGTCTTGGATACCGTGATGAAAATGGTAAATAGACAAATACAATAGTTATCACAGTTATTCACAGATAAAAAGATGATAACACTCACGGTCTAAATAAAATAATGACGGTCGTTGATGGCTTTAAGCAAGTATACGAACGGTTTTTAGATACCTAGTATATCTTTACTTCATATTATTCGATTTTAATGTTCATTTCATTAAAAATTTAATTGCCTGCTTATAAAATATATATTACAATACACAGTGATTTGTATTTTTTTCTTTCTTGGAAATAGAACAAGGACATGATACAAACGTTTAAAAGCCATATATTCAGTTTTTTTATGATAATTTTAGTAAAAAAAAAAAAAAAATGCATATAATATACAATAATAGTATCTCGTTTGATTTTAAGTAGGGTTGATATACTCGTTCCGGTTAGTTGGTACATAATGGCGTTTCAAAGTGTCTATACACGAAAAATTAGGTGCATAATTACTGTTTTTTTTCCACAACACAGTGGTGTGTCGAATAATAAGTTAATAAAATGCTATTAGGTATACTTATTACTGTGTATAATACATTATTAATACACACATGGACAATATATATTATACAGATAATGATATATAATACGGATTTAATTTACACGTGTATATATATATATATATATATATATTATTTCAATGGTTGAAAATTAAAAAAATATATATATCGAAAGGTTTTCGTCTTTAAACACATCTTATAAACTAAAGTGCAGTTATCGCGCATTTATATTATACACCTAGGTAGGTATATATAAGTACTTTGCTTGGTACTATGGTAGACTATACTTAATTGAATACGTTTCTTCGGCTATTATTATACAGGTACCTACGTGATTAAAGTATATCATTATTGGCCCATAAAAAAAATAAAAAAAACCAGTAGTCGGCCGATGTCTTAGTCACAAACGTATTAAATAATTCATGCGATATACACAATTGAATGATTCATGCAAAATATACATCTGCGTGTGGCTTGATAAATAGCAAAGCATCATGATCGGCAAACGATAATTATTATTAATATATATATATAACTGCAAGAAAGCCAACAATTTCTATATAGTACCTACTTGTTTAGCACTATTGCACTATACGTGTTATTATTAAATATACTTTAGATTTTTATATTACGTGAAATTCAGGACCGAACTCCCGTGAAAAAAAAGCCCAGTAAAACTTAATGAACACTAACGTTACGCAAACAAAAGGTATCTTCAGATTATCAAAAATAATGTGTTGGTATCAAAATATCTAGAACTTTTTGTGTGGTTGTATTTCTATAATCACTTTTATAAATAAACCACGTTTTTTGTAATCAAATTCGTTATAATGTGATAACACGTATATTGAATTTAATATAAATAACACGTATCTCCAATATCTTTGGGGTTAGGTTAGGTTCTGTAGGTTCGTACGTTGGACTTAAAATTCAGGTAAGTCCTTTTATTATTGTTTTTTAATTCGTAAAACAACATAAATACATCAAAATTAACCAAAATAATTCTATAAATTTGCTTTCCTGGAAAATAAACAAAATAGAGATACATGTTAACGGGTACGTAACGCTAAACAAACAATTTAAAAAAATATATTCCTAAAAATGATTAAGAATACGAATTTTTATATTTTTATTGCACCAATGAATATATAATTACTATATAACATAGATATACTATTGAAAACAGTATTAAGTTGTTGTAAAATTAGGGTTTTCACTATGGGTCGGCGATTGGTTGATGTCAGAAAATATTGTGTCCAACGTCCATCTAGCAGAATAATATTGTTTTTGTAGATGGAAAAAATAGACAATTTTGTCAAATCGTCGTGGTATAACTATGGTAAAATGATTCACATGCGATATATTCTCTTATTATAAACCCTATATTCTCTATTCTCGATTACACTGTTGATATTAAAATGTTTGTCTGTTGTGCAAACGTATAGCGGGGAAAAAATAAATCTAAACAGAACATTATTATGGTCGTTGCTCAATATAGGGAGCACACGAAAACCAGTTGTGTATGTGTTTCATTCAAAACCAACGGTACACCAGTTTAGGTAACCAGTAAAGCACGTGACTCGGACCGCCTGCCCGATGTTTGTGACCTCACAAGAAGAGGAGAAAAGATAAAAACCCATTGACGAGAACCGCGTCAAGACAATGATTGTTGTTTAATACCTTACATATATTATCTGCAAATATAGTACAATAAACGCGTGATCCACTCGATATTTCAAAAAGTATTTACTTTATTCAACATTTTTTTTTTTTTAAATTTTGATCTATTTATGGGCATTTGTCATTTTCGAATTTGTTTAGATTTTAATTGAATTTATGTGGATACCATTGTTTTGGCCAAGCAGATGTTTGTAAATTATACTAGAGGTTTAGGTTGCACTTGACGATCAAAAAAAAAAAAAAAGTTGAGCGTATTTTAGTATTTTTTTCTTATGTGCATTTACAGTTCGTGTTTTGATAAAAATCATAAAAATCGCATTTTGAAAAACATTTAACGGAATTTCGTTCAGAATCGTATTTTGTTAGCAATGATTTTGTGAATTCCATTTTCTCAACTCTCCAACTACAACAGTGGCGCATTAATTGCTGATGGGTGTCATCAAAAACAGAAGCTCTTTTTTTCTCTTTTTTTTTTGCCAATTTACTCTCGTGAAATATATGAATGCATCGCAAGTACGAGCAGTCGATTACGCCGATTGAAGAAGAAAAAAGAAATACTTATAAATTATATTGTTATTATACTGTTTAGAGTACACTACGGATTTCCGACGGGCGAGAGACAATAACAATAATAATAAAGTATGAAACGAGTAGGTAGGTACCTAATACCTATATAATATCTATTTTACGTGTGTATAATTGGTCGTTGAAAATAAATCGTCGAAAAGCGGCAGAAATCCCGAGGGAACAATAACGCCCCGGACCGAATGATAGTAATTATTATAAAAAAAAACTCGTCTTGTCCTAGAACTTGAAAAATAACTTGTAGCATAAAAAAATGTTTATGTAAATGCGCGCGCGAGAATACCTATATGATAATATGTATTTATGTTAAACACCGTCCAGTTTTTACACACACACACACAAACACTGCTATTTTTTAAAACAATATTATTACGATAATATTTTAATAGGACGACGACGCGCGTTTCACGGACATACCAGTTTCTCAAAAAGTTATTAAGTGTATTTATGCGCAGCATATATATACGTGCGAGCGTATAAATATTTCCGTGTACCTACCACGTGCGCGTTTATATGTCTTTGACCCGACGTGACATTTGGTCATTTGGCGCGCGAAACTTAAACGGGGAAATATCACGGGGTCTATACCGGAAGAAAAGAACGGATTACTGGACACGGGGAAAAGAAAAGATAATAATGTGTACGAAAAATAATTTTCGTTTATTTTTTCCAAATTAAGGACAATTCTCACTAATATACATTATACTATTTAAGAAAGACTTTATAATGTGTTTGGCGTTGAGCGAAAACTGTAGTGGAATGTGGAAAGGAATCCCATGTGTTAACATTTTTTCGATAATACATGACACACTATGTCTCTATAGGTATAAGTTGAATTATTCTAATTTTTTGGAGTTCATCATCAAATTCTCGAATTTTCGTTGATATACTCAATAATATTGACGACACTTAACGGTCAACTCTAAAATTCCTAACGCTAAAAGCTCTAGTGAGAATTCCCATTTATGGAAAAAAATATCAATCGTATAATTATATTTTACATTCAAGTGCATGTAATACAATAATATGTACCTATACTGTCTACGTTGGGTTTTTATGGTATCTCGTTGATTATACTTTGTTATGCATATTGTTCTTACATTGTAGGGACTTGGTTATGGACATTTTCATTTGGGTATATTTAATTCGTTTAGTACTTATAGAACAATATCTGTTGCCTATATTAGCAATATATGTGCCTATATTTATTATTATCAAAACCGCTATGAAAAAAACCTGTGTACATTGTATATTATTATGTCTTATTAAATTAACCGAATGTATTTACTACTTCTAATAAAAAAAAATAAAAATGTCCATCATACCTTTCTTTACAGTTACTTTTTTTCGTCATTATATTTAAATCGTAAATATTTTTGATTTTTAGATTATAAACGAAGAGAGGAATGTTTTGGTTTTACTATATGATGTGTTTTTTTTAAATGTTTTGTGTTAAATAATTGTTATACCTGAAACATCGCTCCAACAATAACTTTATAGGAATTTTCTTGTAGCATTCTTGATCTAATTGGGTACTTTGGGATGGTAAAATTTGTTTTGTAGTTTTCTTAATAAACGGAAAAAATTGGGAATTTTTTTTAATAATTTGAGTTGATTTCTGGATTACCTTTTCAACAAGGGAAAAATACGACCAATACTATTTGGCTATCGTTTTTCGTTAGGAATGGTTTATCGTTGCGTAGCCCCTACAGAAATACTCGTAAATTAGATTATTCTTATTTCAACTTCGCTCTCGAAACAGTAGCAGCACATTTACAAGCAATATTGGCCTTTTTTTTTGTTTTTTCGTAGTCTTTATTTTTCTCTGTTTTTTATTCTGGACGCCAATAATAATATACACGATGACGCACATTGTATACATTATACTGTTTATTCGTATTAAAGACAACCCAAGAAGGTTAGCCGGCTGTGATGTAACTGATGAGAGAAACTGGAAAATTGGTCCTCCCTCCCACTAGAGAACATTTTTGTTAAGTGTTTAAAATTAATGTTTGTTTACATAACAATAATATTATAATATACGCGCTCCTCCCTGGAAAACGGTCTCCAGATATGCCAACACTAATCGAGTGCGTAGGCCCTTATTAGGTTTTATATACTCACGGAGAACGTGAGGATCCACCAAGCGGTCCGTACGGCGGCGGTCTTGCTGCAGGTCTTGTCACCCATCTCTAGCATCGCACTGTAAACAACAAAAACAAAAAAAAAAAAACCAAGATAAATAAACAACAAAAACGAGAAGAAAAACGATTTAAATCAAACGCGCGTCATCATGATGAGGCGTATTATATCGTTATTATTTTCTAAATGGCACGGCCGTTAAATAGGGACGGATGAACATGACGGCGTGCAGCTACGAGGAGGCGGCCGCGACGGCGGCGGTGCTGCACGTGCTCATTGTGTCTGTACGTGGGTATATATACGCGTATACGTATATCGTACATTATACGTAGGTACGTATGTTATGCGCGCGTATGCAATACAATAATTATTATTATTGTTATTATTGTTGTTTTGCGTATATATTATACGTCCAGCGCAGAGCCGTACTGTCGCGCGCGCGCGCGCGTATTTGTTGCACTCGTTAAAAACGGATAATCGTAAAATCGTGCGCGCGCGGCGGTCATTTCGTCGACGATTGTTTTCTCTCGACCGCGTAGCGAGAGCGCGCGCGCGAACGTATCTCGGCGAAGCGGTCCGGTCCGTCTGCTATAATACAGTCGCGAGGTAGTGCAGGTTAGTCGGCGGCGGTGGTGACGACGCATATTATACCGTACGGCCATAGATCGCGAGACGTTTTTAACTGTAAAAAACATAAAAAAAAAAAAAAATCGCGCAGACGGTATAGGTCGTCGTCGTCGGCGGCGGCCGCGGAGGGTATTCACACGACACTGACACCTGCGACGACGGCGGACGGGCGTCCGGGGGATGGCGACAGCCGTAATACGTGCCATCAGTACGTAATTAAGTCTGTCCGGTCCGTCTGCAGCGCTTTGCAGTGTAGTTCCCGGAATCGTTTGCGCGACGATAACCGTTGGCACGTTTTTTCCTTTTTTTTTTTCCGTTTATTTATTTTTCTAATGACGTTTTGTCCGACAAACCAGAGGTTTTTTTTTGTACTCGACCGTTCTTCAGAGAGACACGAAAGCATTACCGTGACACAGAGAGATAGGGATTGATAGAGAGAGAGAGAGAGAGAGAGAGAGAGAGAGAGAGAGAGAGAGTGAGAGTGAGAGAGCGGGCGAGAGAGACATGGGGAGTTTTAAAAACGGGCACGGAAAGTCACCGATCGCTGTCGACGTGAATATGCACGCTCATTGAAAATCGCGATAGCCGCGCAGCGCAATTGATATAAATTAACCAGCCGAAAATTGCCGATACTTATGACTTCTGCGTGCTTTATACGATTGTGAACGACCGGTACTCGGCTTGGCAACGGTTTTCCCTGCTCCGACTACCGACCGAATACCAGTGCCAATTTTTTTTTCCCGCGCAAATGGTATTACGACCGTTATTACCTATATTTAATATTATACGAGTTTTAAAAAATTTCAATAAATGATGCTGCCGTTTCCGTACACGAGCGTCGAATAAAATCGTTCTCGAATTCATTTATTCGTCGTTTATCCGATAAATAAATTGTATACGACACACAATTGTATAACACACACGAATATATGCAAATGAATATAAGCTTATGCATGATATTATACAATTTGTATACTGCGGGTATAAAATAAATCATAACAAATCAAACGAGTAATATGAGTTACAATATAATATCCCGTTACAATTTTACATAATTATAAATTTCGTGTGTAACGATGAAGTTATGTTAATATTGAATGTGTTTTATTTTCAGTTACTTAGTTTGAACGCTTCGATTTTTTCAACGTCATATCTTCAAAGATGTAGACATTTTGATTAATATCGGTACATTGTTTGAAAAATTTATAGTAATTTTCAACAGTTTAGGTACCTTTTTTTTTTTTTTTTGACTTTTGTTGATTTTTGGGTTCCATAATGAAACAAGGGAAAAACCACGACTTATACTATGTTATCCAATTAAAATCGATTTTCATTTACACACATTTTTCCGTTGTATACAGTATACAAACTAAATTACCCTGCATGTACCCTACTTTCTCAACTACTCGCATTCAACAGTGGTAACCCACGAGCAATATCAATAATAGTAATTTTGTTTATTATATACTATTGAAATGTCAGTTCAATTTTGCTTGTAATGATTTATTTTAGTATACATGAATTGATAGCGAATACTTAACAGTAGTTATGTTAATTTAATTTAAAAAAAAAATATTAACGGGTCATCGAGGAACATGGGATATTTTGATAGAGAGCCGTTTTTAGTACAAGACAATAATGTAATTATTTTCTGACCATTGTTTCCGTCTCGGTAAATAATAGTTTACCCCATAACGGTTCTTGATAATTGATTCATGTTGTCTACTTTTGTGTAGATAGTTATCGTCATTTTGTTTTGGTGATAAGAGAAATTACGATGACTCGATGGCTGCGAATGTATAAAAGGTATAAATGAACAACGCGAAAAAACGTCTAATAATGAAAAATGTTGTAACTGTTTATAATAAATTTTAAATAACTTTTGTTTGGTTGTTTCACTCACGTACTAATAAAATATAATTATGTATTTGCCAGTAGAGTGACGAAGGAATCACACTGAACATAATTTTATCCGAAATACTGAAAACCCATTGCATGCATCTGATATGTTCAAATTTGAATAAGTACAATATCAATATACTATTATTATTAGTATTATTTTAGTAGGTAAGTGCAGTTTTATTTATTATACAGAACTCGTTTTATTAAATTGAGGACCGCAATAATTAGGTACATAATTTTTTTTTTTTTAACTCGGTAAAATAAAAACCGAAACAAAGATAATTAATTAATTCTCTGTAGTACTTGTATAGTGTATCGAACAGTTTTTCACAATTATTATGATTACGTTTTGTAGGTCGAATCTAAGTCGAGCGTAGCGGGCATATATATAATATGTATCCGAACTTGAATTAAGAAACGCAAGGTCATTAAAATAATAATAATAATTGCGCTTTGAATGCTTGTCCGAGTGATTTTTAGAGCATATACCGTCTTTTTCTTTTGTTTTTTATAGGTACTCCAGTTAATCCGCTCACGATCATCTCGGACGCGCGCATCTTTTACACGGGCGATGTGCGATAGTCGTATAGGAAATCGGTACGGTACGAGTACAACACCGGAATTTCATAATTAATTAGTTCGTGTAGTTCCCCGTTCCGACACGGCGACATGTATACTTTCTGTGTCAGACGGCCGGACGTCTCTCCACGCGGTCGCGGTGTTTAGAAATCGCCGGCGCACCTTATTATTATTGATTTCGTTCAAACAATTGTTGATAATATGAATTTTACAACGCGCATGCGAGTCGTCCGTTTAGACGCAGTAACACGCAGCGATATTTCATCGTAGCAAACAATGCGCTAAACGTAAACCGCACGTTTTCGTTTGGCTGCAGCGGCAGCGGCAGCAGCAGCAGCAGCAGCAGCAGCAGCTGTCGGCCGTTAATAATAGCTTTGCCGCGATCGCAATGCTGAATTTCTGACATTTGGCTGGTAGCGAAATATATTTTTTTTCACTACTTCGGCAATGGTTACGATACGGAAATATTATCGTGCGCAAACGTGTAATAAACAAACCCGAAAAATGCGGTGGAATATAAAATAAAACGACCGCGGCAAAACCGCATTTATCAATTATTATACCGGGGGATGGATCGTAGCGTTTCAACGAACCGTTTTCGATTTATTCGCAGTAGTTGTGTAGAATATTGTATGCCCTACGAATTTATTAAATACATGTGTAGTTTTGTTCGACAATTTAGTAAAATATACTCAGAAAAGAAATTTGTAAATTGTAATTTATTGTTTTAATTTTTTGGATTCTGAGCGTTTTGAGTAATGTAAATAATTGGTTTAACTATATAATGACGTGTGCTAATTTGTTTATTTACTGTCTATAAACAATAGTCTACCAAAATTTGTACTTCAATCAAAAAATTACATGGGAATTTTTTTTTTCGTTGCAATTTGGGTTTAGCTAGTTTATAAAGTGACGTAATATAGAATAGAGATGATAATAATTGGGATAACCGGAAAAAAAACATAAACGAAAAACGAATACAATTACGGGGTTGACGATTTCATTAATTTAAATTTTTGTTTTCTACCAAAAATCTAACTCCCAGTTTTTAGAGCAATATCATTTCAGCAAATAATTTTGTCTTATTTTTAAGTTAGAAAGACAGTTTTTCCAAGCAATTTTCAAAACAAATTTAGAAAAACTGAGGAAAACTTAAGAAAAACGGTAAATTTAACGTTATTAACAAATCTTTAATACCGTAAGTTCCATTTTTTTTATTTGATTTTGTTTTTAGATTCTGAGCGAAGCGAGGATTATATTGATTTTACAATGATGTTTATTATTTATTTTTTATCTGTACGCAATTTTTATACCAGAAATGTTGCAACGATTTTAAAGTGTAGTAATTTTCTGAGAGAAAATTTTATCTGGATTGTACTTTAAGGAAGTCATTTTTTGATTTTTCAAAGGGTTTTTATAATAATTGGAAAAAACCGGGAAAATGTATGAAATGTATTTATTTTACAATTTTGTTTTTTGATGTGATTCAGTTAAAAATATTCGTCAAGACTTTAAATTTGGACAAAAAACTTATATTTTTCTTTTCTAAATATGGTAAGATTTTCAATATATATTTTTTTAACTATTTTAAACATTTTAATTTTGTTAGTTTTATCCATAATTTGTATTCGCGGTAGGTACTCTGTGGATATAATTATTAGACCAAACAGAAATGCTTACAAATTTAACAGAAGGTTTATTATAAGTCGTACTTTGTTGACAGGAAAAAAAAAAATAAAATAAAAATTGAGTTTAACATAGAATTTTTTAATAATAATTTTAACATCAAATTTTGACGAAAATCGTTAATATTACGGTCTTTCAAAACATGTGTAATCGAACACCATTCATAATGATTTTTTTTTAGCAAAGATTAATCGTTGCGTACAGATATACATTAAATTGCTCCTCTATAATTTATCTTCCCAACTTCTCATCTACAACAGTGGCCTACCCATCGTGCGAAGTATGTCCGTCTTTAATATTATATATCAGTTAAAAATAAGTGTAGAGAGCTGAAATTTTTACAGAATACTTATTCTAGATTTTTTAGACGTGGTAAAATTTCTTGCAAATTTTGAGCTATTTAAAGAGATTTTACTTTTTTTGTTTTTTTTGAATGTTTATTGTTATGGTTTTATGTGGAACAGTAATGCTTGAAAATTTAACACCAGGTTCATTATGAGTTGTAATTAGTAGTAAAAAAATAAAAAGTTGAGCGTAATTTAGCTGTTTTATTATTTATAAGCGGTTTAAACTCAAATGTTGATGAAAACCGTAAAAATTACGGTATTTTACGCCGCGATTATACAGAGATATATTAACATTATAGTACCTGTCTATAACTGTGGGTGCAGTATAAAAATCAAACATTGAACAATTTTTGTGAAAACTAACATTTTTAGATTAATCATAAATAAAATTCTCGATTATTGCGGTAAGAACTTGTATAAGTGATTTAGTAATATTAACTGAAAACCTTTTTACAAAGTAACTCTCACCTTTAAATTAAAAAATAATCAGATGCCATTTTACCATGAGCACAGCACGAGATACAAAACAAATGTTAATATAAATGTACTACATGTTAAAAAAGAATTTGGTAAAAATAGTGTTTTAAACACAGGATTAAGATTATATAGTTCATTAAATATTAATATTAATCACTTTAAAAATTTTGAGTTGTTTAAATTATACGTGAATCACCTAGATCTATCTAATATTTAAATTTTAGTTTGTATACAAATCTATATTATTATACGTTAGAGTCAGATTTTTCTCTTAATATTATTATATAATTACATGATTGAAATTTTTTGTTTATTTGACTAGTCTTATGTATTTTGAAAATTTATGAGAATGGCTCCCCCAGCTCAATCTCAGATTTTAGGGGGTCCTGCAATATTGTGAAAATTAATTTAACATAAAATATTCTATTGTATATTATTGTTGAAAATATATTATTATTATTATTATTTTAATACCTGCAGATGTGTACTGAACAATATACTTCTAATTCCTGAAGTATATAATTCGTCCACCAGTCTTCTTTTTTATACGTTGATGCAAGTTTTAATAGCCTGGAGAATTGCATATTTTTAATTATAAAGGGTTTAAAGATAACTGATATCACCAAATAGCAGAATAGATGCCTCTACATTGCTGTATGCGATTCGTGATGGTATACATTTTATTTGATTTAGATCTAGAATCTAGACAAAACGGTTGGAATTGCATTTGACAGATTTCAATTTTAAAAACGGATTATGATTCTTTAAGTTTTTCACAGTTTACTGGGATATGTTAGAATTATAAATTTAACTATTTGTATGAAAATCTTAAAGAGAATTGATTTTATTTTATTTTTATAAATGTACTTAAAATATTATGATTTTTACTTACGATAAAGATTATAAAAATTAAAAAATTAATTTCAATTGCATACCTACCTATCATAGAAAAGAATATACAAATAAAGAATAATAATAATTTTTCAAAATTGAATAAAAAATTTTTTATTGACCTAAAACAACAGTACCCCTTCCCTTAAATAGGTATCGGATAAGTGGAAAAGTCTATCATTATAGGGGTCATTGAAATTTATTATCTAAAAAAATATTTTCAAATTGAATAACATCGGATAAAATGTGGTAAATAGTTAACCAATCCCCTTAAGTAGTTACTAATCTACAATACATAAAATTACACATCAAAAATATGTGTTATGTCATACATGTCAAACTAACAATTTTCTATTAATATGTATTACATCTCTATATTTTATGTAATATTATATGATTAAAGTACATACGATTTCATGGGCCCCCACGGCCCTATACGTACTTGTTTAGTGGTGTTCATTGTCTTAAGAGAAAACATTAAAAAAAGAAAAGAATTCCTTCGATTACAGATTGTCAATAATAATATTTTGAAAATAAATTATAACCTATCATACTATAATGAACGGAATTGATAAATAATGTGAGAAAATATTTATATGACTAAAACTCGGATACTTAAGTTAATATTTATACAATTTTTGAACGATTTATTGGTATTTATTGATTGCTTGATTACTTAATAGATTAAAAAATAAAATAGAGTAGGTATTGACGGGTGTTTCTTTATTGTAGGTGGGAAGTTGGGAAGGTAGGGTATATAAAGTTATAATTTGTTATATATCATGTACGCAACGATAAACCGTATTGGGTAAATTTTCCCGTTTTTGTTACCTTTTATGCTAATTATTAAGAAAACCCACCAACAAATTAAATTATTAATTATGTACGATTTTCTTTCAGAAAAGGTGCTATGCTTGAAGTTCGAAACAATATTTCTGATAGAAGAGTCCCAGATAGCAATAGTTTATCTGACAAGTTATTCATAATCGTTAATAGACATGAAAAAAAATGTACATCTTAATATAAAACCAATACATTCCTCGCTGCCCTCAAAAAATTATAAAATCTGAAATATGCCTTGAAAATGTGAAAATCTTAAAATATACAAAATTTAATATATATATTATGAAAGTGTCGGATTTTTAACGTTGTGAAACGAAATGCTATGATTATAAACAAACAACTTTTTGACAAGAACTCATGATACTCATCATCATCAGTATTCAGTCGTACCACCACCTTGTCGGGTCCTCATCATCACGTGGTAATTCGATAACACGTGGGCGTCTTTTATTGTATGTCAGTCGTTTTGTAGTTTTTACGACGACGTGCGATTTACTTTCGCTGTCCGTGAATTGTATATACAACCAAACGAATGAATGACGAAAAATATTAGAAATAAAAAAAAAAAAAAAACACAAAAAGAATAATCAATGCGTCTGTGTAGCCTGTACCTACGGCGTTCATAGTCTGTCGCGTGAGAATGAAAGATGAGAAAAAAAAAATAAAAAACATCACAAGGAAGAAAGAAACGGGTTTCCGTACAGTGTCCGTTTTAAGCGCGCCGGATAAATTATTAAATCTATATGTTCTAAAGATTCTCAGAAAAACGATGCGATGCATGGAAACGAGTTGTTCTTCACAAGGCGTGTTGTCGCGGCGATAATACAGTAGGTATACAGGATAGTGCGCGGCATCAATGAAAAGTATTTATCTGACAAAAAAAAAAAAAAAAAAGAAAAAAGGAAGAAAGAAAATCTGCGCGCGCGCGCGTGTATATAGTGGACTTATTTTTTTTTTTTTTTTTTTTTTTGTCATCGACAAATGGTTTTCTTATTATTGACGACGATATTTTCTTCGTCTCCGCAATAACGTCATTAATCGGATTAGCGGACTCGTCAATGCGGCATACGATATAATTATATTATATACATATAGTGTTTATTTCGCGTTTCGATTTTCTTTTCCTTGGCGTATCGACCTACTTTCCGTAGTGCGGCAACAGGTATCCCATCGGTCGATCGGTCGCATGAATCGGATGATGACGGCTGTTGGGCGGCGACGTCGCGGATTCCTATTGTTCGCCCGTGAGTTCATTGTCAGCGCCGTCCTGGATTTAATGAATTTTAACATTTCTGTCACGTTGCGACAATGCCGCGCATGTATACACTGCGATAATACTTATAACGCGTGTGTTTTTTGGCGGGCGGACGAGGGGGGNGGGGGGGGGGGTGGAGGATCGTGTGAGACCGTTCAACGAGGGGTTTGCGGGCCGTATGCGTGCCGCGACTGTAGGTTACGGAAAATGGTTAACCGATATTGCGTATAGTATAATATAGAAGAAGAAGCGAGACCCAATATAACCCAATATAACCCATTGGGATGGGTTATACGGGTACCGGTCTCGTACATGTCATTTACATTTTGCTTACTAGTTTCGTAAGCGATCTACCGATAGTAAACAATGAAATACGATTTGCCATTATTGAAATTAATTTTATTAAATATGGTCGGGTTCGTCATAATGGATATACAATATATAAGAATAAAAATAACGACGAAAAAAAATTAACAATAATGTTTCAATAGTCAACGGACGACTATATAACGATATTTAAACTGACAGACAGGAACTGATTAATGGATTTGGCACCAGTAGTCTGAGGTTGATTCCGCGATGATCTTTTTTTTTACGCCTATGGTCACTGATACATACAGATAACAATTTGAGAGAAATCCATATGCCCCCAATTTAACCGCACCGTAGGCTGCAGTTTGTTTAGCCTATTGATTGATCAGGCCCTGTCGAAAGTAAAATGAAAATATCAATTTGTAATAAAATAATAATAAACTTTCGCGACGAAAAATTCTATAAGAAATAAATGTAGATCGCATATGAAACCAGTACCCTGTGATGGTTACTGTTTATTATTCCATGAGTTTTCTTTATAATAGTAGAAAACCGAAGAAAACCTCGACAAATTGGAATATTTATTTTTTTTTTCTGTAATGGGAAATAATTGTAGAACCCAGAAATGATCACCGAATACTCATGTTAGCATTTGGTAACGTAGTATACATTTCCAAAATACTTTTTTAGTTATCTATAGTTTATTATTTTGTAGTTTTCTATGGTTTAAATTTTTTACTCGATTTAGGTGAATTCTGATTACATCGCTTTGTCTCCATAAGTTGTGGTCGAAAATAAATCAATTTGAGCGGAATGACACAATTTTGTTTCGTATAGGCTTTATAGGAAATATGTTTTTAATTTTAATCATTTAGACAGTTTTTGTCATGCGGTGTTGTTGATATTGTTTTAATCTAATTTTCGGATTTTTATAAATTTAGGGCCTCTTTTATTTTCTAAACGAACGCTTCTAGCTGGCAGTGCTTCTCCGATCCCCTCGGCACTGGGTTCGGCCTTTTAGAACCGCGTGTTTGTATAAAATTAAGTGTTTGTGTGTGTATGATAATAACAGTGGCGGGACCGGTCAGATTTCCTTCGGACAGCGAGTCACCGGTCGAAACACGAGCGGATGTCCCGGTGACGTCATCGCACCTGCGCCGTCGCGTGCTCGTAAGCAGCGCGAGAGACATATTATATTATTTGGAAAGCGTGCCCATCGCGGTGCAGTCGGTCAAATTCCTGACATTCTTACAATCAGTATCGGACCTGTTATGAATTTCAAATGAACCGTTGGCGGCTGTGGCGGACCATCCAAAGTTGATGCGCGTGCGTGGTTAAACCATGGCTGGTAATAATAATAATAATGATCGTCGACGGGACCGGGTGTGCTTCACGTGCGGCAGTGGTGTATACGAGCAGGGGCACAAGAATGAAGGAAGGGGGCCCCGGGGCTGACATTATCAAACCTGTCTGGTGTCCTAACCGGATTATGGGAGACACCATTTTTTTTTTTTTGGACCAAATCCTAAAATACCTAAACTCCCCACCGTCTAAATTAATGTATGGAAGCCGGATAACTCATTTCCCTCTCTCTTCGTATATTATAATGCACATATAAAAAATTCAATAAAACAGATAATTTTATTTACTGTTGAGGTAAACTCACGGCGATCTTTAGTGCCTTTTTTGTGTTGGCTTATTTTATTAGGATTTTCATATTGGAACGCTACAACGACGTACCCATTCATTTCGCCGAGGCAAACGCCGAGGAATAAAAATTACGTGTTTTATATGCTCTGAAAACGGTACGAGACTCTATACGAATACAATCCGCAATGTGTATGACTAATAAGCGGATTTGGAAACGATTATATTAATAAAATCTGCACTGAAGTTTTGCGCGCACGCGGTTTCTGCCGGTTCGGTAGGTACACGTATTATATACGTATATACCTACGCTGCACGCGGGCCGTACAGACGATTTTTATTTTTATTTTTTTTTTCACTTCTTATTTTTCGTCAGCGCGCACCTATACGCCGCGGGCGGATCAGGTACACGAGTTAATTTAGGTCAGGTGGCACACACACACACACACGCGCGCGCGCGCACATACACTTATGAGCGCGCACACACACACACGCACGCACACATAGTGGCGATCTTGAAGTGGCGGACAGTAGTGACGGCGGTGGCAACGACGAAAACCGCAGTGGGAGAATTATTGGCCTACGAAAGCATCGCGGGGCGCGCGAGTCTGTATGGCGATCACCGTGGCGGCGGGAGCATCTATAGCCTTGACCCAACGGCATTCTACAACCCGTGAGCCGGCCCGGGCCGGAAGAGAGGTGACCACAGTAGACAGGGCATCGACTCTGTACACGCACACACACACACTACTTATATTATATTTACACATACACACACACACACACACATACAAAATCACAATGCCGACTATATCTATACGATGATACCATACTATATAGAAGTTTTCCCACGGCGTGTGGCGCACCCTTCAAGAAGACGTGAAGCATGATACTCGCGACCTACCTACCAGTGGTGGCGGTGGTGGTAATGGTGGAGGAAGTTTGGCGTGAACAATTAAAGACTCGTTTTGTGTAGCTTATGAATCCCGTTGCTCTATTAATAACCGAAAAGTGACAAAATATTAATAAAACAGTTGTTTATATGCATCGGCGGGCGAAGACGATAGCTGAATTTCACGCGATCGAATAATATAGCGTTGTTAATTTGCTATAGATACGCGAAACTAATGAGGCGATTGATGATCGTCCCCTATATAAACTCACCCGAGTCCGTCAAATCGACGCGCAAAACAACGGAAATAAAATCCAACGGGCTACAATATTATTATTTTAAAAATCGCCGAGCAAAAAAACCAAAAAAAAAAAAAAAACCACCATTATTTTTCGTAAAGTCAGTCGGCCACTAATCAGTTTCCCCCCCCCCCAGCAGAATGATATCGCCGGAACAAATCGTTTATGATTGTACCGTATATAATATTATATTATGCCGCGCATATACAAGAATCAATGGCGCACAATATACAGTGTGTTCACTAACGAGGTTCACGCGATGAACTTGTATAATTTGTAAATAACATTATTAACCGTAATGATCGCGGCGTACAGGTATACCCGCTTGCCACCATACAATATGCACCGATACCTTGTACCCGCTGAAAGACGTGTGTGTGTGTGTGCGTGCGTGTGGCCGCGTGTGTGCGGCTAACCGCAATGATCAATTTAAAAGGATTAACTATTATTATATACGGCGCGTATAATAGAATATTATAATGGTCTGTCGACCGAGGTTTTTATCGAAGGGAAGGAGAGAGAGGGAGGGAATAATCACCGAAACTATATGTTACAATATTATGTGGATAGTATTTTCTTGTTCGTTTCCGGTACATTAACTAATTGACACCGCGATCGATCGATAATATCGTATAGTTTTAACGGTTATTCGATTTGAATATATTATAATGTACATCATCATAAGCTACGAATTCTCGTACGACGGGCGATTTGTTCGGCTCCGATTCCGTAACTCTGTGAACCGAACTTTTTCGTTTCGAGAAACACACTGGCAATGACGACACACACGGATGTGCTGCGGCGTTGTCATACCGGTACACGATTTTTCTCAATAAAAAAATACCGTCTTATCGGATGTATATATGGGCGGTTTTTTGACGGATCGGACGTGTCCGTCATCCGATTTCGTTTATCGCTCGGGCTCGTTCGAATTTAAACGCTATTGACCGGGGCGAATGTATATGATTTCTCCTTCCCTCCCTCCCCTCCCACGACATTACGGACTTATAAATAAACAACGTCGAAGCCGCGGTCGATTAACTATAGTGACTACTACAACTATCTACTACGACTATATACTTATAATACTTGTTACTGCAGACACATAGATCGTAAAACGGCTCGAACTTTATGCCGCGTGTTCTAATAACAACAATAATAATAATACATTTCCGTGTTATTCGGATCGCTAGTACCCGCGGTACATATTGCGCAGATTACAAACATAATAACATTGTAGCGAAATGTATGCGGTGTGCACAATATGAAAGTAACGCGGCTATGCTATTAGTATAATACAATATTATTATTGTATATTGCAGTTAGTGTACCGTGTTGTATTATTACTGTATCGGACGCGAACGCGAGTATAGCGAATGAAATTAGTAAAATAAATCGCCATCAAATCTAACGTCGCGTACCCATACTTCGGAGTTCGGTACAACGGAGCAAAAAACAAGACGCGATGAGTTTTTCCGCATAGCTGACGAACGGATAAACGAGAACTAAGAATGTCTTGTAAATCTCGGAGATCTGAACGCTGGGCTCCGAGTTATATTAAGGTTCTTTCGACTTCGTCGTGAACCCGTAACCTGTAAACGCGTCATGACGGACGTATAATGATTCGCGCGGTCGGTCACGGTGACTGTCGAATACTATAAAATAATCGTTCGGGTACAAATATTGTAATTGTTATTATTTATTAGTGTAAATGTACATGAGATCCCGCGGAACAGACTTCACGATGGTTTTAATGATGTAATACTATAATATTTCAACGGGTGTGTTACGGCGCGGTGAACTGTCATCATTTACGAAAATTTCAACGCCGACGGAGAATCAAACCAAACGATTGAAAAAATGATGATGAAACGCATCGGCAGTCGATTCGAGTGCTCTACGGATGGCGAATGCGAGTCCGAATTTGTTTTACAATTTATGTCGTTCGCGGTTTGTTTCGAACGGTACGAATGGTGTTAATTATACAATATCGATAATATGTTCGGGGTTGTAAACTTACGGTTTTGGTCGGGAAAACGATACGTCGACGGCAATGTCCAAGTATACGTATCCGCGTCCGGGCGTAGAGCGTCGGTAAACGACTGCTGCTGCTGCTGCTGTCGCGGACCCGCGTCGCGATCAAACGGTTTTCCGGCACGCAAAAACGATCATATTACTAATTATACCTGTATACTCGTCGTCGTACTCAGTGATCTTTTTGTGTACGTCGCCGGTCGCACATTACACAGAAAAAAAAAAAGTAAACGAATAATAATAATAACCCCGTAACAATTCTTCGATATCGCGTGAAACCGAATAACCGAAATGATATTGTACACACGGCTGGAACACAAAATTATAATGAAATAATTATTGTAAAATACAACGGTACGCGGTGAAACACTAACGATACGATGGAATTATTAAAATGGTATTTTTTTAATAACGTAGTTGTAGTAGCGCGAACATCTGTGCGGCGCACGTATTCGTAGACCCGTGGAGACACACTACTATACTACCTGTACCGGCGGAACGGCGGTCGGTTCTTTCGCGTGTACGACGTAACCACGTAACCGACCGACAACGCTGCCGGGAGACCGCGACCACGATCACGGGTGGCGGCGGCGGCAGCGTGTACGTCCGCCGCCGCCGCCGTCAGGAAGAGCGAACGGGGGAACCGGTCCTCACGGGAAACTGGAACCGCTACCAACCGCAATTCACAGGAATATAGCGGCACCTTTGATAATAGCATGTCTGCACACGCGGCGGCGGCTCGGACGACTGCATTTTTTCTCCTTCATATACGTAAGTATATTCTTTTATTTATTTATTTATTTATTTATTTGTTATTTTGTTTTTTATTTTTTTTTTTTTTTTTTTTTTTTTTTTTTTTTTTTTTTTTTTAAAGCCCATCATCCGTTTTGAGGAGCAGTATTTATCTCGCAAATACACATTACTGCAGCACAGTATAAAAATATGCCCGTCTCTTCTCCGTTCGCGATTCTTTGATCTATTATTTATCGGATTCCAATAACTTAATTTAATATTGCATAAATCAATATACCTCCGGACACGGGACACAATAAGACGGGCACAAAGTGGACCATCAAATCGCGATTTCTGTGGACGCACGGACGAAAGACTCTGAATATAATACGTATCAGATGCACGGTATACGGTTAGCATCCGGACACTTCTCGTCCGCGTGCGCGTATTGTCCGAATTCGGATAATATGGTTGTAGGATTTTGGACGGATACATGCGCTCAAACGGACTTGATATCGATGAAATAGCGTATACGTATTATTATTATCATTGCTAGGTATTAACTGATATATAGATAACACGTTAAGTCTGATTGTTAAAAACCGTAGACAAAAAAACAATGTTAATATGATTAGTATAATAAACAAATAGAATACATGGATTCGGAAGAAGTATAAACTTAGTGAAAGCCGGACATACATCGCACTATGGGTAGGTCACAGACTCATCACTGTGTTGTTGATGGAAAGTTGGGAATGTATAGAATCGGGTAATTTAGTCTATATAGTGTAAGCAAAGATGAATCATTGCAATCGAAAAACGATTATGAATGGAGCTAAGTAAAATGGTAAGTTTATAGTATTAGTCATTTTTTACACCCTTGTAGTTAAAAACCAAATTAATCCAAAAATCAGAAAAAATAAAACCAACATATCATCGAAATTTTTTATCGGGTTTATAAAATCACTTAGAAAATCTGCCGGAAACCTAGACATTTGTTTTAAATAAAGTATCACCGGGTGAAAAATCTACATCTTTTTCATGGAAAAATCGGAGCAATTGTTCACTGGAAAAGTGTTTTCCTAGAAAAATATAAATCCTATTAACTATTATTCACTACCTTTTGAAGAATCTAAAACAATATTATCGGTAGCTAACAAAAATATTATTTATAGTTGGAGAAGATGTCATTATTTGTGATTGATGTGGTGTGTAAAATAAACTCGTATCACGGATATTATTATTTATGACTATTTATCTTAAAGTTCACGTAACTTGTAGAAAAAAAAAGGATCATCAATATAACTGTAATTTAATAATACTTTTTTTTTTTTTTAAGAGAAATATCCAACAATCATTTTGTTCATAAAGAAATATATATCTAAAAAGCTAAGAAAACTATTACAACTTGTACAATGCCGAGGCCTTGGAATATAATATATTTTAACCAAATAAAATATATCTAAGCACGTTATTTTTGATACCCTCAATTTGATCTATTATACATATTTTTTAGATTCCGAGCGTAGCGAGGGGAGTTATTGGTTTTACTAAGATGTTTATTTCTTTTTTTCTTTTTTCTTTGTACTAGTATGTGGATACGTTTTTTCTTAATAAAACTTGCTCCGATTTTTACGTGTAGCAACTTTTTTGAAAGCTCAAGTTGTCTAGATTGAACTTTGAAAAAATTGATTTTTTGAATTTTTGATTTTCAACCCTATTTTTAAAATAAGAGCACTGTGGGAAAAAACGGAATTACGACTTATAATGAACCACGTGTATAATTTTTAAGACTTTCTGTTCGATCTTACAATTTTATCCATTGAGTACCTACCAAATAAAAATTGAGTGAAAATTTATTCAATTTTTGTATTATAATTTCAATTTTGATGAGTTATTTATGAAATTGCTTTAGTTGTATTGTATACTACTATGGTAATTATAGCATTAACGCGTTGTATTTAATTATTAGGTAAGTTGTAGTTAATTAAATAATTAATTTTATTAAGTATTGATGATATACAAATATAAATACATATTATAATAAATGCATTGTATATTGATAACGGATTACATACAAATCATTCAGTGTTTTTAGTATATTTTAGGGTTATAATTTAGTTATATAATGCGTTTAATTGGTATAGATACTTGTGTTTTTTTTTTTTTTTATTAATAATATTTTATAATGGTAAAAAAACTATTTTTCTCTTATATAGTTGAATTGAGAATAATGAATAATAAACCGACAAATAACAACTGTATATATATTTTTGTTTTTAATATTTGATATTCGTATCCTTAAAATTGAAAATACATTATATACATATATTATCTACTTCATAAAATATAAATACATAATAACAGCGTATATTCGTTAAAATTTAAAATAATTTTTAAATGAATAAGAAAAATAATATCGGTATTAGATATTTTTAATTGTATCGAAGTACTAAGAAGCCCATAAGTGTATCGCGAAGAATTCAATACGGTTATTTGATTGTAAAATGTTCTTTGTAAATCAATAAATTGGGAGTTGCGATAGTGTTGTCGGACTGGTTATCTTTAAGTAGAACCGATGATTTCTAGTGTCCGGCTTCCGCAGAGCCATAATAAAAGTCACATAACCTACACTATAACAATACCATAAATGTACATCCCCTTCTTCGCTTACTGCACAGCTTCAAACCGAAACTCGCTAATGGTCTTTACTGCACTTGGAGATTCGTGTGGGTAAAAAAAAAAAAAAATCACAAAATAATATGTAAAAGTATATTATTATTTTAATGAGCTCCTACGCGTGATAACAACGCAGAATTATTTCGTGTTTATTAGCGTACATTATATAGGTATTTATAGTATAATATATAGTTGTGTTTTTTTTTTTATTATTCCCGTTATTTTAGTTCCTATATAGTAAACGCGATCATCACATTAATTAAAATAATATATTTTTTTTAATGGACTTTTAGAATTTTATAATTGTGTTTATTTTCTTCATAATGTATTACATAGCAGTATCAGAAAACAATTCTACTGTTATATACTGTAGATACGTCTTCATACGTTTCCGGTCTTAGGTATGTGACATATTTTTACGCCGCATACCATAAATAACAGTTTCTTTCAGAATGAGTGTATAATAGCAGCACACATCATATTATATACTTATGTGTTATAAACGTTATTAGAATGTAATAATACTATTTTATCGATTGTACAAATTGAATACATTTAAACGGGATATCTATTAAAATATCGGTAGGTTGGTGATGCTATATATATATTATTATAGTGTAAAAATCGTTTAACTGAATAAACAACATTTCAGACAACGATGTTATTCAATATATCGGTCGGCCTATGTTAAAATTGTTTTGTTCATCTGTTTATGTTTATCAAATGTTAATAATTTATCTTGCGGAAAATATCAGTCCGATTTCTTCGCGGCCAGGTACTAACGATAGCGGAAAACAAAAATAATTCTGCATGTAGACCGGATAAGCGGCTAATTAATTTTACGATATGGTTCTATTTGCTAAAAATGTTCTACTTATATTATCAATTAATAGGTCAACCTTAACTATAGCATGCTGTGGTCAAGGTCAACGAAAGAAAATATGTTGAGTTATGCCAGATTAATAAATGGTTACCCACTATTAAAAAGTTGATCATATTATAATTATTATGTTTATAAAATACGCGGAAATGAAAATTTAAAACTGTATTTTATTTATATAAAAATTGACGTGGTTCGGATTTTTTTTAAAACAGTAGCGTACATAAAATATCTTGGAATTAACAAGACCGTAAAAAATAATGCGATGAATGGGTAATATTTAAACAGTACCCGGCAAAGCCGATAAAGCGGTTCTGAGCATTATCAAGTCATTGTTTATATAGAGGGACTAGACGAGTGACGACTGCATCATAAATATTATTATATTCTAATAATGATCTAACCGGGGCGTTATTAGCAAAGAAAGGCATGTGTAAGAGTCGAAGTCGAGTAGAATATCATGTGATTTTGGTAAATGTTTTCCGTAGGTATTTAGTAATATCGCATAAATATTATAAAATGACTTACGCTACATGATATTGTGGTTTTATCGTAGGTTACAGATTTGTCGTTCAGACTTAATTTCAAAGTTATGCGAATGCATTTTGTGGTGTTAGCGAAGTACTAAACTGATGTCTTTTCGCGTCAGATCTTGGTTTAAGACCATAATACAAGATGCCTACTTCTTATTATATTTGTTTATTACGAGGAAGGATTCAGAATCCTAACCAATCGTAGTCACGTAATCGTCCAATGTAGTTATTGTCACACTCGTATTATTGTGTTCGTTATTTAGAAAACATGTCCTATCCTATAACAGGTTAGGTTACCTCATTTACACCAAATATACATTATACATACAAATACAATTTTTTTTTTTAAACTAGAAATTACAATATACGTTAATTTTATATTTATATATATTATACATTATTTTGTACTGTACGTTTTTCGACCGGTGGTTGATTTTGATAACATTTATTATTTTGTGTAGTTTATTTTGTTCGATAATTCGATATTATTTTTTATAAATGTTTTATTCGTTGTAATTTAATTCACCTAGTAGTAACCTAATGGCTATTTTTCAATGATTTGTGTTCACGGAACTAGAAAAAGACTTTCTGGGATTGTAAATTATTACAAATATACAAACAATATAATTTCGATAGTAATTTGTATTCTTTCTTTGTTAGAGTTGTAAATAGTATATAGGTATATTTACCTATTATTATACAAATAGTATTTCAGTAATTTCACGAAAATTCGGAAGAAAAAGTACAGTTACGTATAACATTATAGATTTATTCGAAAATAGATAATTAAAATATATATTTATATCTTTATTTATATTAAATATATATATATATATATATTTTATATATGAAAATATATAAGAGACGGAGAACAAGAAAGAACTGTAAGCTATTTGGATCGTCGGTCAAAACATTTCCTTAGAATTAATTAAGATATGAGTGATGTATTATATGATGAAACACTGCAATACAATCGCATATTCGTGTAGATAAAATTGTATAATATATTATTTAAGATGTTAGCGTTTAATGTAAATGTATCAAATTTTCGGGTGATAAGTAGTTGTCCAAAAATTATATGAATTCGGTGTAATAAAATTTCGGTAATACGTCTCAGTCGCATATTAACATACTGTACACGAAATAAAATCCCAACCGACGTGGTTTTGCATAATAAATCGGAGTTTGTTTTCGGTTAATTTTCTCCATTCAATTGCTTCGTTTCAATTCATTTGAGGCCGAAGGTATTACGCGTTTTGGGCCATTATCATTTATTCTTATCGTTATTTGTCTTATCATTTTTGGACGACTGTCCTCTACCCAGGCCCGTAGTCGGACTAAATCATCAAGAGAAGCAAATCAAATTTTAGGGGGGGGGGCGTTAGAAAAAAAATTGTCACTTCTTATACACTTTTAATACTAGTTGGGAAGGTAACGATTAAGTCCAGGAAGGAAATGCTCCCCTTTCCTCCCGCGTATACGTGCCTGCCTACACCTCAAATTTTCATTGTTCGGTAAATTAATATTATGTATGTATTAAAAAATTATTATGTATACGTATAGGTACTTAGTCGTATTTCATAATAGTACGTGTACGATGCGATTTCATTCACATTAATTATTATATATATTATGCGTGTTGAAAAATTAACAAATAGAAGTTTGGTTTTTTTTTTTAGTCATACCTGCACTTATACCTACATTGCAAGTACCCAGTAGCTATAGCTTATTCAATAACTATATGTATTTAATATATAGCTGATATATTATCATTAATTAAGTGGGTATACCTACTATTTATTCTTTGAGTATAGTAATAACAATAATAATTATAGTGATGCAGTTTGATGTACCTATATAATAGCTACTGTAATGTATATATATATATAAGACCATTCAAATTATTGGTCGTTATACATTAAGACTTGCATTTCCTGTTCTCATCGAATGATCCTGCAGTATTTCGGGTTTCCTCGTACACGAAGAATATCACTATAGGTATGAGTTAGGTTATATAGCGGCGGCAGCGCGGCCGGTAGTATTATTATAATATTATTGTAAATATTACGTCATCATATAGTTATTCCAGTACCTGCAGTATTCTATTACAGCGACTTTGTGTAGTCAATAGAATATAAATTTTATTTTTATAAAAATAACGAAAACATCATAAAGTCGCGCTTATTATAATATGTCCAATATCAAAAACATACCCGATATTATATTACAGTAAAAAAATAATCAACTCGATTATTTTTGATCTTTGTAGATTTATTTAATATTCAAATATGTTCTCAAGATATCCTAAATATAAATCATATCTACTGGAGTGTACGATATTACCTATTATAATATCTTTAGAAAAACTCGACTTTAATACATACCTATCCATAAAACTACGTCCTGTATAAATATTCTAACATATCCGGTACTCTTGTAGTAATAATCATTTGTATAATAAGAGTTTTACTACTTCATAACTATTATTATAGTATAAGTATATTTTAAATTAAATTCGTTTAATGTATGGAACAAAAATATATAAATTGTAGATAATATATAATAAATTGTCCGAGTATAGTATGGTATAGGATGGTTTAAGAGCTGTAGGATAAATTATATAGGTACGTTTTTATGTACCTAACTAAGAAAAAAAAAATGGTGATTTGACATTTACCATTAATTATACGCTTATGTATATTTCATATTAAACATTTAATCAATGACATTAGCGAACATTACCATAAATTACTGACAAGTTTTTTTATATTTTAATAACTATTGGCGGTTACGAACAGTTAAAATAAATACGATTCGCCTCGGTTTTTAAACGAAATTGAGATTTATTTGAATAATTAACAGTTATAAAATTTAGGAGCATTTAAATAAATTTGTATTAGACTAAATATTATAAACCACGGTACGGGAGGTCGGGTTAGGATTATTAATCACAGCCGCGATATCATTGGATTTAGTCATGCAAAAATAAAAATTAAACAGAATAATATGTAAATGTGAATAGGTATAGGAATTCAACTACATTATACCTACGTATAGTCACATAATATTTAATCATATTACTTTTTTATTATTTACATGTTTATAAGACATTAAATGACGTTGATTTGTGTTCAATTGATCGTATCTATACTTCAAAATATACCGACCGCGTTTGTAAAATGTACGGAATATTTTGTTTTTAAATGAATAAATTCTAAATATTATTACTGAACGGGGAATGTGTACATATTTTGTTGAATAGTGGAGTTCACTAATTTTTGTACGATTATATTTTATATATATAAAAAAAAAAGTACACAAGATATTATAGATCAATATTCAATAATAATTACAAAACAAATCATGAAATAATGTAAAGGTTGTGTTTATGATCGGTTTTGATTTAAAAAGCGATTAACCATTGTTAATGAAAACCGATTCTGAGCGGAATTCGGTTTATAGTATTACTTTGTCAACAATATATATATATATATAGGACACATTATTGTAAAATAATTGCATTTTCTTTTACAATATTTGTTTAATATTATATCTATTTTCCCAGTTTTTACCACGCTTTTCCATTTATTGAGAAAACTCCTGGGAAAATCAACAAAATTATCTCCTTAAAGTAATTCCCCAGTCAAATTTACTTTCAGAAAAAGTTCTATCATTGTAAATAGGAAAAAATTTGCTGAAAGTTGTTAACAGGAAAAAGAAAGGCCGTAAATATTTATCACTAATACCTACATTTCGTACAATTTCCGATTTTTCCTATTTATTAGGAAAATTCCTGGAAAAATTAAAACTACCTAAAGTATCATTCAAGGAAATTTCTCTTTCAAAAAAAGTAGTGCTCTACTTGATAATTTCGATAAATATTTCTGGTAGAATTTTTGTACACAGTATATAAAAAAAAATAAACATCTTTGAAAAATCAATACATTTTTCACTATACTTAGAGTTTATAATTATCAGGTAATAGAAAATCAAGTGATATTTTAATACACGTAACTGGATTTAACATTAAAATGAAGAATTACGATTTTATTTTACATTATTTTTGGACCGTATTAATTTTATTAGAGGAGATCAAATATTAATTCTTTAATATTTTGAGTTACGAAGCGAATAATTGTGAACATTTTTTTTAATCACTGAAATGAAACCAAACAAAGAACCTAGGGAACAATTTCAACTGATCTGTAATGTTAGTCGTCCGCGATAATTATTGAAAATTAGTAATTACTGTACGAAGTTCGTATCTATCATAAATAATACAACATTTTTATTATCTATAGTACCTACACATTAATAATATAAACTATTATGGAACCATAAAGTATGTGCCTAACTTTACTTATCAGTTAATCAAACTTTTTAATCTACTTTGTGATTCTACCCATCCATGAATCCAGAGCAAAGATTTGGGGGAGCAACATATTTTAGAACACAAATTTAATTACAATATCGATGGTTCTAATTATAGTACAATAATAGTTTAATCAACCACAATCTATTTGTGATTGTCCGGGACTAACTTTGGTGGTGACGTGGCGCACTTTCGTGGTGTCAACAAATAACACGTTATTATGAAATTACAATATTGGAATTACAGTCCACAGATATGTACCTATAATATATTATATTATTATACATATCTGTTATTGAAATATAGTAATATTAGGATCTATAGAATTATAAAAAGAATTGCAGAAACAATACATCTGGGGGAGTGCTTGGGCCCTCCTTAGATCCGTTCCATATTCTTCCATGAGTCCACAAACAACAGATGATATTATTATATAAACTATTTTAGTTGTTGAATATTAGACACCACTTACTTTCTCTGCTGCAGGAGGGCATTTCAATCTCCCCAAAAAAGTGCTTTTTAACAATAAATAACAAGTGTAATTTTTTGAAGAATGTATTGAGAATTTCGAAAACATTTTCAAATAAATTACTACAGAAGTGAAAAATTTGCATCTTTTAATGGCATTTCTACCCGAAAAGTATTCTCTAACAATAAAAAAAAACATTTTATAATATTATTAGGTTCTTGTTATATTCAGAATCTCAAAAAAATTTATATGGGGGAAAGGTGTGGGGGTCCCCATGACATTTATTTAAGAAATTACCTCCCCCCCTCGCAGAAAAAAATCGTAACTATGTCACTGACTACATTTCATAAGTTTTTAATTTTTTTCTTTTTGGTATAATTAGTGAATTTATGATACATGGTTGATATTTCTTATCCAAATGTTGCTAGTTGCTATATTTTAAAAATAAGAAATAATTAGTTTAAAAACGAAAACAAATTTAATTGTTAAATTGCATTTAAAAAAAACATTCTTATTAGTCAATTTTTAACATAAAGTCAGGCGTAAGCTACACTCAACTACATATACACAAAGAAAAAGAGAATTGCCATCACCGTTGGCGTAATATTTAATCATTTTATCTCTATGTAGCAAATTAATGAATTCAATCGATCCCGGTGGTTTACAGCAGGCTTTCTTGAAAGGCTTTATTTTTCATAGTTGAGGTAAAACAAAAAAATTTGGACTCACCCAATTAAAATATGGATTTTAACATGTACTGCACATAATTACAGCAAATTCTTTATTTATCTATATTGACTACATAATCCATGTGTTCCTCATTAAATAATTTTACTCATCTAAAGTTCAATCTGTTGGGACATCAGATTGATAGTCGAAGAACATTGTTTTTGTTAAATTTGTTATCATTAGCCTGCATTATCAACACATAATATTATTAGCAAGGCATTATAATTCCGCACTTTTAATGATTTTATTCACAATCAAAAATATATATACTTAATTTGCTTTATTTCAAATTTTGAATTATGTATTTTTAAAATATCGTAATTGGAGACTGAAGACAATAAATTGAATTAAATACTAATCAATATTAATCAACATTTAATATATTTAAATATTTGGTTAGCCAATATATAGGTAATATAAAGTTGCGAATTGTCACGTCATACGATTATATACCATAATCCACAGATGACTGTGATACACTATAACAACTAGGTATACATATCTTCAAGCTCAGATATTTTCGATAACAATACCATGATGATTATTTGAAAAGTAGTTTACGAAGTAAAATATCATTTTTTTCCAAAACAGGAATTGGACTACTGAAAGTATGTTTATTTTACTTTTATTTGAAAAGTCTCAACGTGTGAAAAAAAAAACCAATTGCTTTCTATTGCCTTAATAATATTTTCAAAAATCAACGGTATACTTTATAAAATATACTATACACAGTATGATGTATTATGCGTATCAACATTTTTAGAAAAATGTTCTCTCTTGATAGCGAGTTTAAAACTCGAGTTGTTGTTTGAATAATAATAGAAAAATATAGGTATGCGTCAGGGCCTAAAATACATTAGATTTCAGAGGACATACTTTTTACCTCATTGATAGAAATAATAGATTTTCACAGACAAAAAAAACCTGTAGCGGGCATAGTTATTTATACACTACTTTACCTTTAATATTTATAATTTGTATTATTTATAAAAAAGTGTAGGCTAAAAATTATCAACGCAATTAAAAGTAATTTAAAGTGTAAACAATTTTAATGATATAAAATAATTCGAAATGAATAACATGTATTGGTTAGCGTGAGATCATTAGTTGAGTTTAGTTAGTAAAAGTTGGCTGATTTGAAGCTTTACTGTTGTTTCTACAATTAAAACTATTGTACATGTTATAAAGATTTTCGCATACATTTGTATTTCAGGAAACACTATTTTAGGTCATAGTATGCATTTATTAATTGTGAAATATGTTGAAAATGTATTGCCCGTAATTAAGATTTTATAGTGATTGAAAAAAAAACCAATTTCGAATTCATTGGTCATTTGTGACAAAAAAAAAAAAAAAATTACTGTAATCTGTATTTATATAATATTATCGTGAATATTGGCAGTTAATTTTGTTACAATATTGTTCGAGTTGAAAGCTGTAATCGGCTCTTTCGATTGTTTTCTCATTTACTATTAACAAATGTTTTGTATTATTTTATGCATAAAATATTGTTTATTATACGACCGGTTATTTTTCCTACATATTTAATAGTACCAGAGGCCAAAAAAGGTTTTTTTTTCAGCACAACCGAAACGACCGGAGTTTTCGTTTATAAAATACAATGCTTAGTATAGGACACCGTATACTGAATTCGTTATGCCGTCCGAAACAACATAATATCCAATAACGTTTATGATATTCTGCGAATAATTCTATTTCGTACATATTATAATACGCATGTTATATTCCTATGTTCATATAATTGGCACTCGAACGTGTTTGCCCGTCTGTTTGTTTTTTTAACGACACGGTGTTTTTTGTTCCACTGTCCCCGTGGGTCAAACTATATGTAGAATTTTCAACGCAACGTTTTTTAGATATTTTTTTTTTCTTCGTTCATTGTACAGTCGGGGGGAGGGTAGGGTTAAAAGATACTTGCGAGATTCGACCCGAGATAAAATACGTGTTCGGTACAAACACACTGCGGCAGTTATAGCTGTTTTAGTACTATAGACGCGAACGCATTGTTTATTGCGCGGTCGTCGTCTTATATATATATACATTATACATATTATATAGGCACCTAGGTAAGTCGTAATAAATTCAGTGTCGGGCGAAAACGGTTTTCGAATTAAGGTTTACAGATACATGTTCAATATAAGAGTATGCGGTAAAAACAATAAAACGTTATTACCAAATCGTATTCCTCGAGTTCATACAAATATTATTATACCCTAAGTATTAAAAACATGTAATTCACCTCGGTAAACGTGTGGAAATCGTTAAGATTCTGTACGAATATTCTAAATGTTATCGGAGTCATTCAATATAATATTGTATTTACGTATTTTTTAAATTTTTTTTATTTATTATTAAATCATACATCAGACAAATAGACGATTTATAATAATAACTACTTCATTTAAACAATACTTGTAGTGGTGATGGTGGTGGTGGAGAGTTGAAATTATTAAAACTGACAAATATAATTTGATTAAAAATAACAATTCAGGAAAAATTCTTATGAAATATAGGTACAATGCTTAAATCAAGTAATCAATTATATAAAAACATTATTATTATAATACAAAAATATACAAATAAAACTATCTATACTAAAGATGTTAACAACCAGTTAACAAAATTCGTATTATTTATATTAGAGTTTTGAATATTCCCGTAGTTATTAAACACAAATTATGTACTATAATTTTGAAATATTATATTAGGGACGGCACATCTTTAGTACTATTAGACACAAGGCGCACTCGACGAATCGATTGTTTTCATTACTTACTACTCACTGAGTATCTAAACCAGTGTTTCCCAATTTTTTTTACTCAACACTTCTTTTACATTTTCAAAAACTCTTGCCACCATCTCTCCCCATAAATAAAATAAAAATTACAGTTTAGTTTTTATAATCAGCCATTTAATTAAAGTGAAAAATAAATATTTTCTTCATATTTTGAGCTTGGACATTTTATTATAATTACGAATAAGTATAACTCACGTGCATGCACACTAAATTATAACTTCATGTAATAAATCGAGTATACGATATTGTCAGAAATATTCGTATGAAAATGGGACCTTTCGTTGTTTTTGTAGTGTGTATAAAATATGAAATTATACAATTATTTTCTATTGTATGCATATATATATTTCATTGCAATAAGTTATGAATTTGCTAATATTATTTTAATAATATTATAATTGTTGTTGATAACAGCTAATTATTTATAATAATGAAAGTCACAGTAGAATCGCCCTCTCCTCAACGCTCCTTTAAGTAAAAAAGCCTCCCTCAAAATTAAAAAAAAGCCCACAAGGGGCGGTACCGCTCACGTTGAGAATCACTGATTTAAACTAATTCGAAAGCATTTATTTTTCATTTTTTTAACACGACACTGGCCATTGTTAAAATAATTAAACGACGCCGTTTTACACGACCGGAGCGCGGATTACGATCGAGATCGACAAGTCGTGTTGTTTTAATAATTCTTGTGTACGATATAATTACGAAAAATAACATATTCTTACTTGAAAATATAATGTATTTTATAGTGGGAAAAAAAAACAAACATAATACGTGAATGAATAACTGAGCATTATTATTCGTAAATCATAATATATGATACCATAAACTGTATATAACATACCTACTCTCCTGTCCCGTGACTCTTCCTTCACCGCCACCGCCGCTACCCAAGCAATCAGTGCTTACGCACGCTCCCAAACACACCCATACATGTTACACACACACACACACACACATACAAACACAGATACGGTCGCACACACACGCAAAATGCATACAAGCAAACACGCAAACGGGTGAGTGGGACGATCGGCCGGCGTGGCAGCGGCGGTGGTGTCTGGAATATCCGACGACGTCGCCGTCTCGGACGGTAGGCCGCCGTGTACCTATACTGTGCACCACCACCGCGCGCGCACAAGACACGTACCAACGAAACGCCGCCGTGTTGTAAAACGCATAATCAAATAATAACCGTTGTTGTATAAGCATCACAGTTGAGCTGGCGCGAGCTATGACGTCGTACTGCGATGATGTCCGTCATCGATCATCTTCCGTACTCGTTCGGCGGTTATTACGGTTCGTTTTATCATCGATCACGATCACAGCAGCCGCCGCCGCCGCCGTCTCCGCGGGTGTAATCGCAACCGCGGGTGTCGCTGTCGTGTCCACCGACGACCTGGTACGCGACGCGCGTTGTCTCGCCAAGTGTTACCGTCAAATCTCCTCCGAAAAGCCCAAAGTACGTACACACATACACGCGCACGTCTTATCGTTATTTTCGAAAATACCTCGTAAATCACGTCGTGTCCGTCACATTCGACTTGCTGGATTTACAAACGACTTGGTGGGCCGGAGTAATTTTCGGTTAAAAAAAAAAAAAATACAATAATAAAATACTCGATCTAAAACCCGATACCCGTATATTTTCATTAGTTTAATATGGTATGCATTATTATGTACTCGTTTTCAAGTTATATGTAAGTATACGTTACATAAAACGAATATGCTTTACGCGGTATTTGTTTTTAAATATTCGTAAAAGTGTTGGAAAGCCACTACGACCTAAACCTAACCTAACCCCGAACACGTATGTAAATTTACTAAAAAAAAAAAAATGGCGAAAAATATGTCTGAAATATTCATATATATATATATATATATAGGGTGTAGGTATATCGGTTATTTATATTGTATCACTTCAGCATTGTTTCTGATAATCCTGATATTGGCTTATTCTACCGGGAATCGAAATCTGTATATGAAATATAAATGATGCGTAGTAATCACTGCACAAAAAAATGTGTGAAATTTTAAAGGAAAACAACCAGTTTCGTGTAAACCGTATGTAAATAACAATAACGGCCCTTGGACGACTCTTCCATCACGCAGTATATGAGAATTAGTTTTGAAATCGCCGTTCATAAGCTATAGAGATTTAGGATTGCTATAAATCCGATAGCACGACGATTGCCTAAAGATTTTAGGATAATATAATGTCATATGCGTACATTATTCTAATTTAATCGTTAGTTTAAAAAAAAAAAACTTTTAGATCGAAACAAGAAATTTATTCATTTTACTGCGTTTTTTTTCGTGCCTGTAAATATATTTTCTACCAGAAATCTTGCTCCAACGAAAAACTTCATGGAAACTTTCTAGTAGAATCTTTGATTTAGTATGATACATCGAGGTGGTCACTTTTTCATTGTTCTTGTAGTTAATGGTAGTTAATTGTATAAATGGAAAAAACGAGTAATTTTTCTTATAGAAAAATGCATTAAAAACACGCGTTGAAAACGGACTGGAATATCGAACAAACTATTTTGTTGTTTATTTTGAACATATTATTATAATTGAAAACAACAATTAATAGTTTTTCATCGTGGTGTAGTTATCTCTACGATTAACGAGTAGAACAACATTTATTTTTATACCAAACGAAAATAGAATTGTCGACGACTATTTAAACCCATAGGCGTAACTAGACCACTGAACTTTGGGAGAGGGGGGACTTAAATTATAAAGACATGGGGGTAATATTCCCGAAATTTCCTTTATATGACATTTATGATAAGCAACTATAAATTTTATTCACAAGTTATTATAAAAAATGTATCATAACTTTTTTAACTTAATTGTTTATACGAGTACACAGTACACACACGTATTGTCTGCAGGTAATCTGTATTTTGTTCTACTTATTAATATTACTTAAGAAATACGTTGATAAAATATTTAGTTGACACTATAAAAAAGCTTATTGGGTATTTTTTCTTAGGGAAGTGCAGTGGTTTCTACAGATTCACTAGCAGCCCCCTAGCTTCGGCTATGCTTAGGTATACCATATTTATTTAGTTATTAGTAAGTTCACGAACGAGTTTTAATATGTTAAAGTAAACGAATGAACAACCGTCACAATAAAATTTCTTTGAATACATTTTGAATAATACGCTATGGAATATTCTAGTCGTATTACGATAAAAAATTATTCGTTGTTCAGCAATGTCGCGGTAAATACCCGTTTAGTTTTACCATTTTTCTTTTAACGTTATATGAACTCTAACTCGTATAAATATTCTTAATACGTACAATATATAATTATTAATCTCAGGCATGTTGTTTTTGTGTAAACGTTTGTGTTATTTTAGCAACGAAATTTTAAAATAAATTGGCATGAAATGATTTATCAAACAAGGGAATAAAAAAAATCCCGTGTGGTTGGTCATTATATTATAGGTATATACTATTATAACAATTCACAATTACAAATGAGGGGACCGGCGGCGATGTTTATATTATTATTATTTGTTCATACACCAGACGAAATTATTATATGTTTTTTTTTTTTAAGTGGGCGGATGAATGTAAAAATTATTCACTCAGCAGTATACAATAGTAGATATACAGAAATGCAGAACTCTAACCTTGCTCATAATATAATAATTTTGTATTCAAAAATTCACAATAACGTCAATACCTATACGGTTTTAAATAGAAATAAGTTTTTTTCAAATGATATTTTATTGGTAACAAGCTGTGCTACTCGGCTTCGCTAAAAAAATGTTTAAATAAAGTTAACTGATACATTTTTATTATAATGTATGCTGTTACCATAGATACCCACACAGCACAGGAATCGCGCTACAAAAAATGAATACCAATGTTTTTCTTCATCCGTGTTACCAAGGTAACCCATAAATCAACAAAAATAATTAGATTTTTATACGAAAAATACTTAAAAACCGAATTTCAGGGAATGGTATTTTACCTATATAGGGAGTGGATTTCGGCGGTAATAAACCTTTACCGGATAACGTGGAAAAACTTCCCAAATGTCCATAGCGATCGGATGAATAGTGTGGTAATGTATAAAGAACAAACAGACACACATTCGTTTTTAAATGTATAGAAGAGTAGATAGATATACCCGTATAGATGATTAAAGATAATGTCAAATGTACATAAGAGATTTAAAACTATATTATTATTGTTGCAGCAAGATGATGGTACATACGATTTAGGATAGATTTTTGGATTTTCCAGTACCACATTCTTCATATTTTTGATATTTTTCAGAATTTGTTTGGACGACCGTTATTATCACTAAAGTACTTAGGAGGGGGCTGCAGAAATGTTTCTCCGGTCCTCGAATTTTTTTTAAAAAAAAGTTCAAGCACGAAATGCATGTTTTTATGGTATCGTCGTTAAGTTTTCCATTCGTTTATATTTATTTAGACTTCTTACGATCGTTATAAGCTAAATAATGATTCATTTCAATCACTCACTACATATATCAGTATATTTGTACTTGTTTCGGTAACACACACGCAATTTGACGGGTGGATAGGTAAGTTGGTTGGTAACATAATTTGGTGGTACTTTATTAAGTAAATGACATATACATGTATATATATAAACACATATGTAAAACTCTGAACAAAATCGGGGAACATTATTAAGCTCTAAAGAACACAATATCACGAGAAGAACATCTGATAAAAAAAAATTGTTGAAACACCCTACTGTAATATATATACTATATAGTATTCCATAGTTCTATACAATCATGACAAAAAGCAAAATATTTAACTATATGTACTATTGGTAACTTTTCCGTCTTTCTTACATTTTTCCTCGATTTTCTTAGTTATTGAAAAAACTACAAAGAAAAAAATAAAGACATAGATAAACGATAGTTTTATTGGAAATTTTCGAATTATTCAGATCGGGAAAATGAATATGTAAATAATGTATTTTAATAATCAATTTACAATTTAATATTGTTACCACGATCACGACAATCGTTTTTGTCATTTGTCCAAAATATTTGGCTACTATTTCTTATCTCTGAACGATCTGAACTAACGCGTTTAATTTTCCGAACACTGGACATGGGAGCATTAGATCCGAGAAAGCATATGAAGTAGACGAATAAATGACGATGGAATAGGGGGGCGGGAGTATATGAAGGACACTAGAATAAGAGTAAATAAGCGGGGAAGACGAAGAAGAAGGATTTATTTAAAAATGGTGGCTAACGTATATTATTTTTTAATGGTAATCGGCGACGACGGAAACAATGCGCATAAAAATATTATACCTAGTCGCGATCACGAGGAAAACGAGAAATCGCCCGCGCAAGAGTACATGCCATTAATTGCGAATATAATACATTATTTATACACGTCGTTATTATATTATGTTACAAACCGGTTAGGTTAGATTAGGTTAGTCGTGGTCGATATAGTGCACGTGTGATAATATACGGTAGATAAGTAACAAAAAAGCCATCGTACATATTATTGTAATATACAAGACAAAGGAAATCGATGTATCCAGTTAGATTTTGGTTTAGATTTTAAATGTGTAGCGAAGAAGCTATAGGCATTAGTATTATCAACACAGTGACGGACACTTGTAATATAACTTTTACTGTTATATTAGTAGCTTTATTATACGCTTATACGCTACGTCCAAAATCTATGTAAATTGCCAATGTGAACTGCCGTAATGTGGCAGTCCACTGTCTTCTATGATTTGATACCGTTGAAAAGATTACTTCTTCAACAGTATTGACGTAATATGAAATTTTACATATTACTGCTATAGCAGTACTTTATTTGAAATGTTTTTTCTGAATCCCTTATATTTTTTCTGAACATTTCAAAAAAAAAAAAACCGACAACCATGAAAGAATGGGAGAAATGCGATTAAAACTATTTAACCTACACAGTTTATCGAGCTCTGTTCAGAATCATTTTTCGATTGTAATGGTTTGTCGTTGCTATAAGTGATGTATATCCTAAACCTTTCCCAACTTCCTACCGAGAACAGTGTTGACCGTGGCGCTAAGTACGTCCGGCTTTTCTTCTTTTTTTTTCGCTCACTTTATTTCACGATTTCACTAGAGATAATTATAATACAACAAACTATTATCACATGTACAGTAAGAACACTAAAATACGACGACGGGCGAATTTCCGTGTACATAATCGGCTTTTTTCGCAGTGTTACAGCGGCTGTATGGACGAACGGTGGATTAAGCCGGGCGAGTGTCCGGTCGGCGACGACGACGTCGTCTCGCTAGACCGACCGTGTCTGGAGCAATGCGCCTCGGACGACTCCTGTCATTCCGAGTACAAGTGTTGCCGGCACAGCTGCGGCGTAACGTGCCAACCGCCCGTCGGTCTGGCCGACAGTCCAGGTATGTGTACGGCAGCGTCACCCGCGACGTTGGGTATTGTATTCGCACTTTGCGGATTGATTTTATTGTTTTCCCGCGATCATATTTACTCGGTTTAAATTTGCTCGCCTTATATCGTGTACACTGTACACATATAGAAGTTCAAAGTGAGCACGTATGTTCCGCGTGAATGTGCTCGGATCTAGCCGCTATGATCCGACGCCGGGGAGTTGTGACGCGATCCATCGCTGTGTGGAATTTAAATTCGGTTTTTGCAATACGATACGTCCACAGGTCTGCCGAACGTGCCGAGAGTGATAGCCGTGTCAGACTCCGGCAAGGCATTAGCGGTTGAGTGGACGCAGCCGACTTCTGGAGTCGCGGCCGCGGGCCACGTCACGTACGTGCTTCAGGAACGGCACCACGTGGGCGCTGAGTACGTGCCCGAGCGGATGACCGTGTGGACAACGGTCATCCGGACGGATAGGACGCGGGAACATCTCAGACAGTTGTACGCACCCGGCCGGTGGTTCCAGTTCCGCGTCGCGGCCATCAACGAGAACGGCACCAGAGGCTACTCGGCGCCATCCAAACAGTTTTTCGTTCACATTGAACCGCGTAAGTGATGTATCATGTGATGGATCAAAATTTAAGTGTGAGCTTCCATATAGAAATTGAAATTTTAGATTCTGAACGGAGCAACGAATATATTGGGTTTACGATGATGTGTATTTTTTTATTTTTTATACTGTGTACAAAAATTGTAATTTTGATAGGAAATTTATATTTTCCTTTTATAGACGTGGTCAAATTTTCAAAATTTTGAGCCATTTTCAAGCTATTAGACATTTTAATTTTGCGAGTTTTTTACGTAGTATTTATTCGGTAGGTACTCTGTGGATAAAATTATTAGATCGAACAGAAATGCTTGACAATTTAACAGGAGGTTCATTAAAAGTCTTAATTTGAGATCAGAAAGAAAATTTTGTGTAATGTGAAATAGTTATAATTTTTTTTTATTTTGTGGTCAACAAGAAAAAATTGAGATTAATATAATATATATATTTTTTAATAAGAATTTTAATTTCAAATTTTGATGAAAATCGTAAATATTACGACCTTTTAAACACGTATAACCAAACTCCGCTCAGAAAGTAACCTATAATAGTGGCTCATCCATCGTGCGAAGTATATCCGTCTTTTTTACTTGAAACTCATTTGTTCGCCCGCGTTTAAAATATCAAATTCCTGCGTGATAAATGTTGTCCAAAATCGACGTATGACGTATTAATTATAGTCAGGACTTATTCAAAAAATGTTTTGAAAAATTACAGCCGAGTGGAAAACTCCTATTATTTAAGGTGTACCGTGTGAATATGTGGGTGATTTTTATAAACCGTAAAATTGTCGTAGATATTGAAAAAAACCCCAGACATTTTTAAAAAAAAAAACTAAAATAAAATGTCTGTTCCAGATATAAATCCACCTGGATTACCCGAAAATCTGACCGTGTCATCGTTAAAATGGTCCGCAGGAGGAAAGTACCAACAGTGCCTGCTGTCGTGGTCGCCGCCCGACTTTTCCGTCATACCCGTCCGGAAGTACAAAGTGTTCATTAGCGTGCGGGACGGACCGCACGTTTACCAGAGACGTCATATCGTCCCGGCGGTAAGTTGCCCGAAGTCAACTAACTTGACCTAACTTGACCTTACTTGACTGCTCGACAAAAAACACTGATTCCCGTACTCGTTCCGAGTATACAAATCCCAGCGTTATTCTTCTTGTATTTCGTAGTCGCTATTCTCGGTAATAATAAATAGATGACAACAAACTACTAAAAATAGCAATAACTAATAACCGTAAAAATTTCGATTACACTCACACTGCAGTAAATTACTCGTATAGCCTAATATCCAAAAATGTCATTATGGGGTAGCGAGGGGTAGGTACTGCTACGCCACTATTTTTAGCGAGGTTCCAAATTAATAGCTTCGCTACCGCTACCCTATGAGTAATTCTTTAGCTTTTTTTATAACACGATTATACTAACGTAATAATTACACAATCGGCTATAATAAATTTGAACGTATTTACAGATTAGTCAAGTGATTTCTAAATTGTTTACTTTATATCTTCTAACTAATTCTAATGAGCAATTGACAATTGAACCCTATTGACGATCCGCGACGTGAGGGACGCAACATTAAACTACAACTGAAATAAAAATTGTATTCAAGATGCTTGTTATACCTTATGATTTTATTTCAAATGACACTTACCAATATCGCAAAGTTTTCTATATATATATTTTAGATGATTTATCCAGAAGTGACAATTTGTCGTTAATACAATTATTGAAATATAATATTTTTATTTTATATTTCGAACGAAGCAATGAATGTACTGGTTTTGAAAAAAAGATATTTTTTTTTCTGTAAACAACTTTTCTATCAACAATTTTGCTCAGATTTTCAATGAGAGCACTTTTTCTGAAAAGAAATCGGACTGAGGAGTAACTCTAAGGAGGTCATTTTTCTATTTTTCCAGGATTTTTCCCAATTAATTAGAAAAACCGAAAAAAAAAAAACGAGAAAAAAGGTACAATATTAAACAAACATTATTAAAGAAAAAATATATAATGCGTATGTAATTTTTTTACCATAATATGATATATATATATATATATATATATATATATTGTATATATATACAGTATATATTGTTGACAAAGCAACTATGTTAATCGAACTCCGCTCAGAGTCGTTAATTCGTTAGCAATGTTTTATCGTTGCGTACATATACATCAAATTTCTCCTTTACTTTCTCAACTACTCATCTAAAACAGTAGACCACCCACGTGCGAAGTATGTCCATCTTTTTTTTTTTTAATTTTCTTTTTTTTAACCTAACCGCTGAATTTAATTTGTTCAGTGTACACTCTTCTGCTGGTATACAATTTTACTTTTGACATTTTTTTTTTGCTTATTGTTACATATAATTATGGTTCAAGAATTAATTTAGAATTTTTATTTTAGTCAATATTTTAGGAAATATGTGTTTGATATTTAAATCAGCGATTGGTACCCAAAATAGTCGACAACTTTATATAGAGTATATAACTCTATAACCCTATATATACTTATATGCGTCCATAGTACCTCAGTGTGACAGTGTCCTTACTGCTATAGGCAACGCATATATGCGTCCATAGCATTTAAAGGGTTAACGTGTTATGTTTTTAAACTTCGAATATAAGTACATAAGTATTATTATGTTTAGCTATAAAAAAAAATCCTGATTACAATTTTATAATCTTATATCGAATCGAACGTGTGTGCCACAAATTAAAATTACAAGAAATTTGTTTGTAATCCAGTTATCGTCATCTACAACAAATATTTGAAAAAAAAAAGAATGTGAAGTTTGATAGTCGTACGTGATCATAACAAAAGTATCGTTTCGCCAACCAGATTAATATTTATGTGATTATTGATTGAGTATTTAATTGCGGAACAAGTCACGATTTGTTCATATATGTTACAGCTCACATGTCGGCTGCTGGCCAAAAACAAAATTTAATTTTCAAGTTAATCAACAACGTAAAATGATTGAATGTTAATTATGTTATCGACAAAAAGTATCGCGACTGTCGAGAAAGTTTGGTGAGAGTCTTTAAGATACCCACTTGGATAATTTAGTAGTGGCGTGCTAAAGGGAGGGGAAGTTAGGGATTTATCTCTCTCCTCCCAAATGACTTAAATCTACAATAACAATGAGTATTTATTTAGTAATTTTATCTTGAAATTATGTATTTCAGCAAAGTTACAAGGAAAAGCTTGATTTATTGATTAAAAATTGTTTTTTTTCTAACACGGCTTTTAAACTCTTAATTTGTACCAGTTAGGTATAATATGAGTAGATTTTATCATATATTTATGAATTATGATTATTATATTTACTGACTCTTCTCTTATTAAAAATTATTAAGAAAATTAAAAAATGACTTTCTTACTTGCCAACTGTAGATATCAACAATTTTCATTCAGAAAAGATGCTACACTTGAAATTTGGATTAAGATTTTCAGTGAAAAGTTATTGGTACACTTCAAACGTCAAAAAATCAAATTAAAAAAAAAAAAAAAAAAAATCACGAAATATCATAATAAAACTAATGCATTATGTTCACTGCTTAGAATCTATAAACGTTGACAATAGCGTATTAATATATGTCTATCTTACTTCTTTTGGAAAAGCAAATTTCGTTTGATTGCCATTTGTAATTGTATATTTTTTTTAGGTAACTGGGTTTAAGAATAGTAGACAAGTTTGGGTGGTTTGCGTTTGAGCGAGTATGTACAAATTACATTGTTTTTTGGGCAATTTTCCACAATGTGTTTGGGCGAGTGATTTTAAAACATTTTAATGTGTTTGAGCGTCTGATTCATTATCTCTCTCATTTTGACAGAATCGGGACTATTTGTAAATTCCACGAGTATTATTAAAAATTTTCAATCGAAATGTATAGTTTATTTCGTTTTGTAACAAAAAACGTTTTCATTTTTATGATCTATATTTGCTATACGATTCGTAATAAATAATAATTAATAACAATGAACTAATACCAAACGCTTATTAGTAAAACACTATAACGAGTTTACGTTTCCAATTTTTGAGCAAACCCAAAATATTTGAAATACTATAATTATTAAGTTTAGACCAATATAATATTATTACTTACAAGGAAATCGCAATTTCTGTTATCTCATCTGATTGATGATACATTTTTAATGTGTGTAATTTAAAATTTATTCTTTACATTGTGCTTATCATAAAAAAATACTCTCTCGAATACGTTATTCGACATTCGGCTAAACACATTACGAGGAACTCGTCCTGTTTTTCCACTTCCTCGCACCGTTTTTATTATGCGGGAAAATGGATAACTCGCCCCAAACGCATGACGCCTGACAATTGTATTGTGTTGTTCGTTTATACGGTCTTGTTAACATTTTATTTTTGCGTCAAACGGCTCTACAGTTCACACGACTCTGCTTATTAATTGCACCACCGTCAACGATTCATTTAAAATTCACATTTTGAGAAAAATCGCACGCTACCTGCTATTATAGCATATCATAGAGCAGAAGTACATAACATAATAATAATAATATCAACGCGGACATCATAGGTTGCTATATAAATAATATTGTATTTTCCGTATACCACAAACAATAATAATTATACCATCATCATCATCATCATCATCACTATTGTATCACTATTTTACTAATAAAATTTTAAACACGCCGGACACGCGAGTACATCTATACATAAAATTAAAAAATATTAAAAACGTCAAGTTCATGTTATGTCAGTCGATCGCGTTCGATCGTCCGCGAGTGCAATCAAACGGTAAAACCGTGGAGCGGATATTATTGAATAAACGTAGTCGTTCAACGGATTTGGAAAAAAAAAAAAAAAAAAAGGAAAAGGAAAATTAAAAACACACCGGAAATTTTCGTTCAATTTGGACAGGAGCAGGCGACTGTAACGTTGATCTGGACGAACCGCCAGTTGCGGACCAGTTCTTCCGGCAACAATCCATCGTCCGGGGGAGAATTCGTCACCCCCGGGCCCGGTTTCGAGTCATTATTGTTTCTCTTCAGCACCTGCACGGGATACACGTACTCCTTGCACCAATGCCAACCGCTGCATGTGACCGCCGGCAGTATGTTCGGGAAGTGGTCGTCGCTTAGCTCCATCGGTTGGTGGTTGAGCGTGCAGTCGCTGCACGTTGCGGCCACATTGGACCGCCTCATTCGTTCCTCGGCGGCCGCAACGGCTGCTGCGGCGGCTGCGGCTGCGACCGCGGCCATCCCCGTTCTCTGCGGTCGGACGCTGCTGCCGCCCTGACGCCACATCCGTTCGCCGATCTGCCTAGAATACCGGCCGAACGGCTCGCCCCGCGGTTGCGTGTCGAACATCACACCGAATCGCAGCCCGTCGTTTGTCGACCGACATGTGACTGGCGGTGCACACGACACCAACGCCTGCGTGCGAAAAAATATTCAAATATCGATTAATATCGCTGACCCCTTTGAAATACTACGCGGTATTATAGGTTAGAATAAGTTTTTGAATATCGGTAATACCATTAAAAAAAAAAAATAAAAATAAAAAGAGCTGCTGACGGGTGTGCCATTGCTGTACAGGTGGGAATTTGGGAAGATAGAATACGTAACTTTATTTAATTTATACCCGTGCGAAACGATAGACCGTTGCTGACGAATAACGATACCAATCGAAATTCGACTTGAAACACGTTTTGAATGCCGTGGTTTTTACGATTTTTGTCAAATGTTCAATTCAAAACACGTATGAACGCAAATCTATTAAATTAAGTTCGACGTATGTAATTAACTTAATATTATAGTGTTCTATACAATTGTGTACGACTATTTTTAACCAAATTACAACAAAAAGACAAAATCGTATGCGACGAAACTGTTAAAGTCGTAAACTTTCTCACTTTTCTTATATTTTTCTCGGTATTCCCATTTATTAAGGAAACTACAAAACAAATCAAATCGCATGTAAAACATTTCATTTAAGAAAAGATGATACCCTTTAAATCAAAATTTCTAGTAGAAAAATAAAATCGAAAAAAAATGTTAAACTTTGAACTGCCGTCAATTAGCTCATTTTCCCCGTAAGTTTTTTTTTTGCGGTTTTTCCAAGTATATTGTAAAACACAAGGGAAATAAAAATATGTCTATCTCTACGTACTAAGCGCGTTCAAAATTCTACAAAAAAGCTTTTCTGTCGGTTTTCGATTGGAACAAGATTTCTGGCGGAAAAGTTGTTTACAAACAGAAAAATCACACATAGTGATATCTAATATATTCCTTACTCCATTTGAAATATAAAATAATACTCTAATTTAAGACATTGCCGTAACACTAAAAAGAACACTTGTAGTACAACTTTTAATAAGTATGTACCGAGAGAAAAACGCAAATACAATTGTAAATGTACCTATTACACGAGTTTACGGACTCCGGGAGGACGTTAAGAAAAAAAAAAAAAGATGTTTACGTATACCCATGGGTTTTATTATCGATCTATTTTCCAAAACCCTATTTTGCTAAACCCACCCACGCTCCCACCTCGATTTGCATTGTATTTCCTGAAAAATGTAAAAAATTATATTTTCTTCAGATTGAACCTAACCGACACTATATTTTGTTTTAAAAGGAACGATTCAAAAGTTTTGTTCGGTCTTTATTTGTGTGAATAATAAGACACTTTGTCTTTTGCGCTAATAATGCGATTTCATTGTACTGTGTGACGTATTTTCAAAAATTAAAGAATCCAAAGTAGTTATACAGTACTAAACTATAGTTTCCCGTATTGAATTATTCTTTGAATAATTTTCAAAGAAAATTATTTAAATTAATAATGCGTAAAAAAAAAAAATAATAAAACCTTAAAAATTTTAGAAGTATTTTATCTACCGACGAATTTTTTATTTATTTTTTTTTTTTTTTGGTGTGGGGAAATTGTGGTTTAACGCATTGAACAAATGGTTTTTCGAAATTAATAGACGCATTTCGGGCGAAAAGCAAAAACAAATGTATTTCGAAAATGCGTACTTACGTGTAATGTCCAGATCGTAATACCTCTCAGGACAACGTGCATTGTTTGAATGAAATGAATGTACAGCCGTCTGCTTTACCATCCCTTTACTATAAATAGAACCGTATTACATACAACGACATGATGTATTATATAACAATGGAACTACCCTCGACTTATACCGAATAATGGACCGCGTAACAAGATAGGTGTTTTGCGACTATTCGGTCGCGCACAATGACGTCATTGAAAATCTCGACACAACGTATTATACATATATATATTTATTACATGATTTTTTTTTTCTCTCTCTCTTTTTCTCTCTTTCTGACCCGCAGGATATTTTGAGTTTTCCGATCAAAAAGCTGAACGCGAATACCGAGTATTTTCTTCAAGTGCAAGCCATTAGCGAATTCGGAAGAAAAAGATTGACCGGTCGAAAAGCGTCGACAACCCTGAAAACTAAAGGTGAATGAAAACACATGTATCCTATCGTAGGTGTACACGTATAATACACCGCATTTATAACTATTATATTATTTATGTCTTTAGTATACAACGTCCAATAATAAACAGTATGTATGCATTTTTAATAAAAGCGCATCATAATTTGTAATGATTTTATTTTGTATTGTTTTCCGCTGAATTTAACGCGATCTCGGGGTTTGTGTGTAGGCAAAACTGTAAACGAGGCCGGACAAGCTGCCCCGGCACCGGCCTTCGAAACCCCGTAAATTGACCATCTTTCCACATAAATTAAAATTATTACGTACATATTTTTGTAATATTATAAACATTTTTTAACGAACATTTTATAAACACACAAATAACGACACAGTGATGAGCCCGTTACATCTGTAATGGCCCAGGGGGTCCGCCGTCCCCTACTTAATCCGGGCCCGACTACAATTTCGTTTAACAATAACCATACAGTGCGTTCGAAACATTTTTATAAATGCGTACTTATCATTATTAATTATTTTAAATAATTGTATTATATTGTATTGCTATATAACTTACTGCGGTTTCTGCAATATATTTCTTTCGGTCTACACTTTTTATAAAAAATGCAATACGTACTCAATTGTACATTAATGAAATTCACATAGAACACAAATAATATGTTTTATTACTGATAATTAGGGCTCAGGACTTTATGCACTTAAAATCCACAAAAAGGCGATAAAATAATCGTGAAAAGGGCTTGTAAATGCAATTGAAAAAAAAAAAAAAAAAATCAAATAATGGTAATATGTTTTTAAACCCCCACTCCCCCTCATCGACTAGCTCTAACTTATAACATACAATTTTCGAACACTACAAAAATTATTAACACAAGTTTTTAAATAAAACTACTGTAAGTACTATAAAAAAAGAAAATTACATGTTTTAGATAATTACATTTATAAATGATTAGAGATGTTATGGAGATTCGGGGTGGACATTTTAAACCCTTCTGGGCTCTCTGATTATTTTTGCTTTTTAAATTTTTTCAGAGTTCTTTTAAAGTTATCAAACTGCTTTCTATGGATTTTAAAGGCATAAAGTCCCGAGCCCGGCTGATAATATATGAGCACATCGACAATTCATTCGTATATTTTAAAAAAAACATATTTTTATGGATTAAGTATAGGTACTTGTATTATTTTCCGATACTATGGCAATTATTGAATTATTTTAGTGGTCCAATTATTGGTATTCTAGTCTTGGTGTTTGCAGGTGGAGTTATATAAAATATACCGAACACGACGTCTAATTACGTTGAAAAATATAACGATTCCATAAAAATATTTTTCTTTTTAACGATTATATTGCGTAATCGGGACACTTTCGTAATATCTATATTATATAATTCACTTATGAGTTTATGACGTTATAAGCTCCTAATAAAATTGCAATTCTTTCACTGTACCCATAAATATAATTTTTAAACTATAATATTTACAACGAAAATATTAAAATTTAAAAATAATGTAATTATGCACGGATTCGATAATCTCAATAAGTGTTTAATTAACTTTTTATGTTTATTATATTATGCACACTACTGAATTACTGAACTATTATGCTCGTACGTTACTGAATCGAACCGATCGACATTTGTATTTAAATGATAAGTGAATTTAATATTAAAAATTACATTGCTGGAAGAAAAATTACTTTAGTTTATTGTTGTTTCAGGCAAAAAATTATTGAATTCTAAGAAAATCAAAGAATTAAAACTCGTGAATATAAAAAATATTGATAATCTAAACAGCGATTTAGTAAACGTTAGAATATCTTGGAGTCCGGTCGTTAGACCATTATTGTTATCAAAGAAAATCGTTTATACTTTGTCGTGGTCGCCAAAAGACTGTGACGATAAAAGCAAAGCACTCAGAGCAAAGACAAAAGTAAGTTAATTACGTCATCAGCTGTTTATGTTTACCATAAACTTTTATACATTTTCACTGGCACATTGTTTCTATGCGTTTTCATATGCCCGTAGTACTCTTAAATTATTTTGTTTTGATTATTTTAGATGGCGTACTTTGATTTGCTTTCCTTAAATCCGCAATGCAAGTATTTAATTGTGGTCTCGACCAAACTTAATGGATCGAAATACGTGGGTTCTTTTACTTTCGATACACCCACACTGTAAATATCTTGTACCGTAATGGAGTCTTAAAATACTTATAAGCTTAACAATATAATATTATTTTATGTGCATGCATTGTATACTTCTATTATTTCTAGAGAAAGACGAACATAATATCGTGTATATTTATTAAAAAAAAAAAAAACCGTATTGTTAATAATAACTAATAACATAATATTATACGGTTAAGCACGATTGAATATGAAACACGAAATTCATAATGTATACTGTAGGTACCTACTCGTAGCTGTTAAAAATATGTAACTTATGTGTTTAGGAACGTTAAATGTGTACAATTTTAATATTATATTTTATTTTATACCTAGCTGCTATTATTCTGTACGATGTATTTAAATCGAATGTTATACTCTATTGGAATTTATACGAAATGATTCGATGATTGTAAAATTGAACAACGCATCGTCGCAAATTTGTAAACTTAATAACATTATTTATAATCGAAATCAAATCCGATAAAACATTTTAATGTTCATTATTAAATAAATCAAAATTTGCAATTATTTTAAGGAAGTAATTGTCCGAAATTGTCCGAGGCTCCCCGAGCGCTGGGGCCCCGGGGCACTGTCTCGCTTTGCCCTATAATAGCTACGCTGCTGTATACAGAAGTTCTAGTTCTAGCACCGTGATATTGTATTAACATAAACGTATCTAATTGGGTAGGTAAGCATAAATACCACGGTGTTTATTAATCGATAAGTTTCACAAAAGCATTTTCGTTTTTAAGATTTTTAAAACAAAGTGTATAGTATGTAAGTTTATAACCATATATCGTGTATAATAACACTGAGACAGTCGTTTAGCTATACAAACTCGAATTACAAATCGATTCTGGACTTGGTGGATAGGTAAGTTCTTTTATTTAAACTCGAACGGAACCAAATACATTTGTTGGGTTATTGACGTATTAGAAATAGCCAGCGAACAATTTTAGAAAAGCCGTGGAATCGCACGTTCGAGTGGACCGAAGACACTGAAGACAACTCGTAATAACATAAATTATTGCATCTTAATAAGAATTTTTATAATGGACGTAAAACGTTTGATAAAAACTACGGCAAGCATTTCGGAATATTGCCTCGAGAATACCTACCTTTTATAATTGATTATAGTTTGTAAATTATATAAATTATATGCATATTACACACCTAAGTACTTACTGTAGACGGCATGCTAATGTGATGATTTAAAACTTTTGTACGGGGTTTTCACGAAAAACTTCATGTTTTCACTGATACCATAGGTAATAAATATTTTACACCTACATAGGTATGTACACGATTCCGATATCACATAATGTGCCTACCTGCCTATATACAATGACTCAGAGATGTTAAAAATTCATTATTATATAACCACTATGTACAGATAGGTGCGTAAAACGTTTTCGATTATAAATATTAGTGGACAATATTATTATTGGAGCTCGTTTTGTTATAATTATTTTATCGTCTGAATATCACATAAATTGTACCTATAATGTCCAATAGTCGAATATTAAAATGAAAAACAAACGAGACCCTTGTAATATTCAGTTGCATACACACAATTGCCGTTGGTAGATAAAGTAACCAAGTTATCCGAATACTTATATTAAATACTTAATAATTAATATAAAAGTTTTTCTGGACACTTTAGAATTAATATTTTTAATAATTTTACGAGAGCCCTGCGATCTGTCGATTTAGTGTGTAGGTACCTAGCGCGTTGTAGCTGAAAATCTATCCACTAGAGAGCAACGCACATTACATTCCGCCAAGAATATTAATTATATTGACTATCTGCCACAATTATTAATTTTTATAAAACATTATTTATGATATTTTACATAATATTATATAGGTACACAATACAAGATATTTTTAGTGTATATTGATCAAAAGCAAACATTTTTAAATAATATGTTTCGACGATACATATAATAATCGATAAATATGAATTGTATGTGTTTTATAAATATTATTATTATTATAATAATATTTACAGGACCGGATTTAGACTTCCGGATGCCTGGGGCAAATGTTTTTTTGAGGCCCTTAACAGTAAATAAATTAAAAATACCCAATATCTAAGTAGTTAAGGAAAAAATTAAAAAATGTCTAACTTGCAAGATATACCTATTTACATAAAATGTATTTATTACAAGTTTGAAATACTGCTGTTTATGTATCACAAATTTCAAAATTCATTTAAATATAGCAATGTTTTAAGAGTAAAAATAGGTATAATAATCCCATAACATTTTATTTATTTATTTTATTTAACACCCCAAAGAGGTAATGAGTACAGAATATTACTATATAATACATAAATACTTAAAACTGTTGGAATATAATCACTTCATTACAATATTCCTTAATTCAACAAGTGTGCCAAAACAAAATCAAAGTTCAATATACTGTTACCGTGAACCAAAAGTCGATACTCCGGGCTATTAGCAATTAAGTATACTTTTATTAAAAATTTTAAAATCAAATATTCTTACTGTTACATGAATAATTCCGAAACCAAAATGACAAACTTACTTCGCACAATGGATGCAGCCACTGTTGTTAGTAAGAAGTTGGGATGGTAGGATTAGAGGGTAAATTGATTTATATCTGTAAGCAACGATAAACGATTACTTATTAAAAACGATTCTAAGCGGAGTTCAGTTGATAGTAATGCTTTGTCAACAATACACCTATACGTCATATTATAGTAAAATAATTAAATAGGCATTATATATATTTTTTAATAATATTTGTTGAATATTGTACCAATGTTCCTGTTTTACTAGTTTTTCATATTTGCTGGGAAAACTCTTGAGAAAATTGAAAAACGACCTCCCTTAAATACCTCCCCAATCAGATTTCCTTTCAGAAAAAATGATATCATTGTAAATCGAAGCCAAATTGCTGGTAGAATAATTGTTCACAGAAAAAAAAAATTATAATATTTTGCTGATATGTTTTGTAAATTTTTACATCGTATACATCGGTATAAGCTTACTGGTAGAAACATTGTTCACATAAAAAAAAATTAAAAAATATAAACATCTTTGTAAAACCAATACATTTTACGCTACACTCAGAATCTAAACTATACGAAACACACGCATGTACGTAACAGTCTGAATTTGCTGTTAAGTATTTATTCATTTTATTTAAAAATAAATCATATAACCACTGGAACATTTATACCTATATACTAAAATATTTTGTGTTCACTGGACGCCCCATTGCCATTATGCAGTCACGTGTCATAAATTTTTTAAGCCAAGGATCAAAAAGTTTTAAATTTTTTATATAGTATTCCGGTATCCGGATACCCCCTAAACATCTACTGCCTGGGGAAAGTGCCCTTAAAACATTCCGTCTAATACGGCCCTGCATATTGATTATAGAATTAAATACTTAACAATAATAAAAAAAAAAATTATAACTTTTCCTAAAAATTTGCGGTACCTTACAAACATGGAAACTAGGTTAGTGTGCAAATTTAGTATTATTATTAGCGTGTCGGAAAGATCGAAAGTCGCACGGGCATTTTCTATGTTAATTTATACAAACTTTGCTACTACACTACTAAAGACTTTTCTTTAAGTAAATTGAGTTCATCCATAATATACACTTTATGTGTGTATAGTTTAACAAATTTGGGTTGTGCACAAATTTTTCCCGTGCGTAGCCGATCATATTATTTGTCAGCTATAGGTACCTAATAAAAAATATTATTTATTTTTTTTTTCTGAATTAACATTTGTCGTTACTTAGCTAATTTTTCAAAGTAATTTGTACAACGACTAACGAACCAGTAATCGTTGAGATAATTGTGGTATTATAATATATTATACATGGTTACGTCTTACGTATATATTTACTATGGCCCGGGTTATCTTCTAAAAATGGTTTTCATAAGAGTCGTACGCATATTATGAAGTATCTGGGGAAAAAAAAAAATGTTTACAGACAGAAATCAAAAAAAAAAAAAATAGACAGATCCCTCGCTGCGCCTCGAAATAAATTTCATCAATATTTGTACAGTTGAAAAACCATATAAAATATAAAATGTACGAATCAAATATAAAATTTCAAGTTGATCAAATCACGGGGAGTTAAAAAGATTAAGAAGCAAGTTAATTTAGCTATACAATATCTATCACTTCACTCTGAATTTTGAATACGTTTTTTTTTTAAATATTGGCGTATTATAATGTCTAAAAATCTCGTTCGGTTTTTTTCTTTTTTTTCAGAGTTTTACGTTTGTTTTCGAAACAATTATATTAAGTATAGGTATACGAGAAAAATTAAAATTAGAATTTGTATGTCTCGAATAACATTTACAATACGAAAAATAAATAAATAAATGTCGAGGTATTATTCGAAAAGTTTTGAATCGACCGCGAGCAGGAAAATATTAAATTAGATATGGGTAGGTACCGAACGTTGTTTACCCGCGTTATTTGTGCCGCTTTATAATATAGTAGATAATAATCTACTATAATAACTGGTGGTCCACATTCATAAATAAAAAAAATATGTTACGACTATCTGCAATCGCGTTGAACTCAAAAAGAATTCACTTTTCCTAAGAATATTTCGTAGTTCTACGAAACTTAAAAATAATATTAATATTCTATTCGGTAAACCTGTGCGTTTTATTTTATTTCCGTATTACACGCACTCGATATGATATTCGGTTGTATCTGTCATATCTATAGATATGGGCATCTCGTATATTATTTTATACATTTCCAATATTCGTATATATATTCATTCACATTTATAATGTCAAATATTCCCTAATCGATTATAATAGTGATTATTATTGGTTAAAAATTGCAATTACCCACTATATAAAACAGAATTATTAAACTCACAAGTAATTTAACTCGATTCGTATAGCACTGAAGCAAATAATTTAGTTAAATTTTTATGGCAAATAACACTGAAATTTAACGTATTTTTTTTGTACGTGAATTTACTTCAAAACTACTATATTATTTTGTTTATTTTTTTATGTTATTTATGTATGTAGAGAAACTAAAACTATTTTATTGATATTTTGGTGAAACTCGGTTTTAGGCGAGGATGAGCATTTTCATATATTTTAACCTATTAAAATTCACGTTTTTCGGGGGCTTTATTTTTCAAGTATAATAATGTTAAACCAAGTCGGGATACTCTGGATATTTTTCCGTTTGCTCATATAGTACTTATTGTTACGAGCTGTCGTACTCGTTATAATAAGCTGAGAAATAACTTTTTTTTTTTTTTAAAAATCAACTGTTTTAGTGAAAGGTATCCAAAGCAATTAAAAATTATAAATCGCATAGCAATTACTTTATATATACTAATTCGATTTGTATATAAACTCGTCTAATACCAAAGTACAATTTTTTTACTAAAAATTATTTAAAAATAATGAAATTAATGTCTAATATATTAAGAACGAACAAACACACCCATCATTCAAACATTTTAGACTAATAAGCGGCGGGAAATTTGACATACTTACGATTTAAATTGTTTCAAATATGTTATTTTAAAGACAATTTTTCTATGTTATTGAGAAAGTAGATTTTTAATTTTCCATTTTGAAGATTTCCAAATAAAAATATTATTTTTAAAATTCCGTGAAATAATCACATTAAATTTGTGTTTATTTTGGACACACATATTTTGGACGAATTTTCAATTGAAAAATCGACTTCTTAAATAGTAAATAATCTATGTTATGGATTCTATAGTGATCTAGAGAATATATTTTATCAACTAATCTATACATACTTTAAAAATTTAAAATACTATATAGGTATGTCTAACTTTCTATCGCTTATTGATCTAAATTCATCACGTTCGTCCGTAAAAGAGTCGTACCCTTTCCCCTTAAATAAACGTCGAGCAGTAGATTAATGGAAAAGTCTTGTCATTAAAGTGGTTATTTAAAAGTAAACAATCATTTTTAAAATTTACAAAACCGGAGGTATTTTTCGGAAACCGTTACCGAATCCCTTAAATTTATAAATATATGTAAGTGGAAATATTCAAATACGTCACTATACGATATTCATATTTATCGTAAAATCGGATACAAAACTTAAATAAAATTAAAATTATACAGTGTTTGGAAATTTGTCCATAACTCGTACGAACCCGAGTATAGATATAAGTTAATAAAAATAATAATATCCATATTAATATCCACGCATTTAAATAATACTACAATTAAATGTGTATGAAATGTTAATATTGTAAACGCAATTCCCCCCCCTCCTTCCCAAACGGTCCATACGTCGTCATAAATACGACTTAACAATATTTAAGTAGGTAAACGTTTTAAAATAGTTATATTATACTTGATTTTCTCGAAACGAATAGCATTTGGCATAGATATTAATTATATTTAATATATTATAATATCTCCGCGACCACCATTTATATACAGTTAAATAAATAAACGTATAAATATCGAAAACGAAAAACGCTTTCTATAACTATACGACGAGTTTGTGTAAAATACTACTCCAGCACGCCGACGTTATTATAATATTCATAGTGTCGTCGTATTATTTTTTTATGACTCTATCGACTATATAGTGCGGATTATCTTTTGTAATCGACGATAAAAAAAATAATAATCGCGCTACGTTATGCGTATACATTTCAATAAATTGATAATAAAATAGCTAAATCGAATTAAATATGTTTAAGCGCAAATTCATTAGAAAACACTGAATTTGTTTTGAAAACTTGCGTTGAGTAAAGGTAGATATATATGTATACGGCTGAATCTGATTTTACAAGTATTGTATTTGGCGTTATATTTTTAATTATATTGATTCTATAAAAAGCCCATTAACACAATTTTGTTTTTTTCCAAATATTATTTAAATCCGCGTGAATATAATTTATTGTAGATAGTCGCTAATATAAGTATAATCTCTTAAACGACTACTGTACTTAAACGGATTCTAGAACAATAAAATATGTTATCTATAAGACGTATTAGGCAAAAAACAAAACATTACTCATAGTTAATATTGTATTAACTAAAAACGTTTATCTAATTGTCGTGAATGCGCGCAATTAAGTTTAAATAGAATTTTAGTAGAAAAAAAAAAGAAAAAGAAAGAGGACAAATTACTCGAAACATTCTTACATTCTTATAGTGTATAGGTATAGGTATACAGAATCATTGAGAAAGTGGCACATAATATATAATATTTTAGTATAGGTAGTTTGGCCACTTCCCTTAAAATACCTATATCGCCGAGTAGTCGACCCGAGTATAATATAATATTCGATCGTTTTTAATCATTGCAATAATATTATTTTATATTATAATACTATGCAAATACGATACACAAATAATACGTTACCTATACGGGCTATATGTTAAAATATTGTTCATTTTCTTGAACAAATTAATACGAGTATATATATATATAAATATTTAATTTTATGCGTGAAAAAAAATGATTTTTTTTTTTTACTAAGTAATGCTTTAAAATTTATAATACTATACCCAATATAATATAGTGTATCTATACAATACATTTATTATATTGTAATACATAATTGTGTTAACGAGTATTGTTCAAAAACCACGACAAAATGAGTATTATGTTATTATTTCGATAATCCATACAAAAGTGTCTTTATTATCATGTTGTCACACACACACACACACACACACACACACACACACATACACACACACACATATATATATAGCAATAATAATATTTTTTATACATATTTTGAGCCATCGCCTTTAACCTATAAATTAAAAAATTATGTATAATGATTTCCGTACACAATTGATATAATCGTGTTTATGTACGTTTTTTTCTATTGTGTCGTCAGGATAATACCGAAAAACGAAATTTTCAGTAATTATTAGTGACGGGCACTTACAAATAGTTTATACAATCGATAGTTTGGAAAAAATATCGTATGTATTATTATCGAATACTTTTTTCCACGATCGAATAGTTTTTTTCCGGGAAAACTAATTGAATACATCGAAAAACTATTCGAATAGTTTTTAATCAACCGAACAGTGCAAGTGTGACTATTTTCGGTTATGCCCACCACTAGTACCTGTACCTAGGTCCTAGGTCAGTGGCTATTTGTGTGTGTACTACGACACACTTTGTGCGCTTCAAAACATTGAAATGCGCGCACCTGCCACCAACTTATTTATTATAGACGTGTCACGAGGTTCAGCGTTTTAATTAAATTTTTTAGGCATCTACTGTTTAAAGAATTTAATATCTGATAGTCAATTATTCAGAAAAAAAAAACGGACACAGGTGGCTGCACCCACTCACGTGAGTGCAGCCACTTTTATAGGTAGGAACTAGGGAAGATAGGATACAGACGGGAATTTAATGTATATCTGTAAGCAACGATAAACTATTGCTAATGAAAAAACCATTCTGAGTGAAGTTCAGTTAACAGTGTTACTTTGTCAACAATATATATATATATATCATATTAATGATAAAATGATTACAATAATGCGCATTTCCATGACAACAATAATTGTTTGAAAAATATTAAAATAATACAAATTTAATAATAACGAAAAATAAATAAAAATGGCTGACAATGACAACCTTATTTTTAATCTTTCAATCATTCTTAACCTAAAGAACCAAGTTTTTTCCATTATCTCGAATATGAATGAGAATTTCAAAAAAATGGCTCGTTTAAAGTACCACCCAGAGTACATTTTCTTTCGGAAAATGTGCTATACTTGATAATCGGATTATCATGCTTTCTGGTATAAAGTGTTCACATAAAAAAAAAAAAAAAAATAATAAAAAAAATAAACATATTGTAAAACTAATACATTACTCGCTCCACTCAGAATCTAAAAAGTTAAATATATTGAGTCATTTAAGAACATTATAAATGATGAACGGGTGCGCCACCATCAGAAATATGTTGTCATTTTAAATTTGAAAGTGATGAATCATTTCGTTCAAGTGTTCCGAGTGAAGCTCATTTACCAATGAATAATTTATATTTTGTGTTTAAAAGCTTTATAAACCTTAACAAATTTAGCTTTCGATTTCCATCATATTGCAGAGAACGCGGTAAATAATTAGTATTCAACATAGAACACCTTAGTATACATACACCTATATTTTACCGTTTTTAGACAATTTTGTAAGCATGCCATTTTAAATTTCAACCGAACCATGCTCCTTATCTCCTCTCAAAAATAATATATATATACAACAATATAATATGTATTAGCAATATTTACATTAATATACCTATATAACAACGTGATTACAGTTTCCGAAATATTGAATTACAAAAGTGACATGATATATTGAAAAAATTAATTTAACAATTTATTATTTAAAGATATGATGTTGGTTTCTTAACTGTTGTAGTTTGAAATACATAGTTACACTCCAATCATTCCAGTCCAATGTGCAATATGTCTATGAATGCATTTTAGATTCTGAGCGGAGTGAGGAATGTATTTTTTACAATGATGTTTATGTTTATTTTTCTGTGAACCACTTTTCTACCAGAAATTTGCTCTGGTTTTAAAGTGTAGCATTTTTTCTGAAAGGAAATTTGACTAGGGTATGGTATTTTAAAGAGGTCATTTTTTGATTTTCCCAGTGGTTTTTATATGACAAATGGGAAACACCGGGAAAAAGCGTTGGTAAAACGGGAAAATTTACTAAATGTATTATTTTCAAATCGGAAATATTACGGCCTTTCAAAATATGTATAACTGAACTCTGTTCAAAATCATTTTTCGTTAGCAATGATCAAACTTTTGGGCGTACATATCTATATTGAATTCCCCTCTATATATCCTACATTTCCAAATTTTCACCTACAATAGTGGCCAACCCATCGTAAAAAGTATGTCCGTATATTTTCATTTAATGCAAATAATAAGGCAATGACATCATTGTGCGGATGTTAGAATGACGATATTATCGTAATTCCCGGTCTCAGTAGTAATATTTTCTTTGTTCACAAATTCTACTATCTATAAAAAATTCTGATAATACAATAATATTAATCATACATATTTCTGAAAAATGAAATTGAATCAAAATCGATACTTTGATTATCGTTCTTTAGAATTCTGCAAGTTTTCAAGATTTTCAAAACAAAGTTTACGGCGTTCGTCACCAAGTTATGTGCAGATCATCTTTAAGTTTATACTATATTCCCGTCTGTGACGTATTATGGAAGAAATAAAAGAGATTCAAAACAAACTGGAATGTGACTGATGGTCATAAATTACTATTATCATTTGTTTTTTTGAACTCCCAAATGCGACATTTCAATTAACTTAATTAATCTGACAAAATAAAACATTTTCACCAACAATGTATTCTCGTATATTATTAGGCTTAAAAAATCACAGACATAATCTGATAAATATCTCCTAATTAACATAACTATAGAAACAGTGCGATTTATCATTAGCGCAGGGAATATTGAATATGTATTCCGTTGTATTCCGGATTCCGTTTCGAGACAATTTAGGCAAAGTGACTTAATACTTTTAGAGATACAACTTGTAAGTTTATAAAACATTTCATAACCAATTTGGTGTACATCTAAGACTATAAGAATTTAAAGAATATGATAAAATATAAATTGAAAAACTCACACAATTTTACTTTAACATTGATTATTCTGTGATACCTCTAATTATATTATTGTTACTTAAAAGATTAACTACATAACTGTTAAGTAATAGACTATTTATATTTTATATTACTTAACGCTAAATACGTTCTAGCCATATCGCGTCTATACATTATTCTATTGTAGATAATGATTTGTTTTTTTAGTCCTCCATATATGATTTCACCCCTCTTCCGCTAATTATTGCTTATTCATAAAATATGACGTTAGTATTCCACCGTTTCCTATCGGTTTGAAATGTGTTATCTGTGATATAAAATTAAAATATCAAAATTATAAAAATTCAAATAACAGTCAACTATATGGTCAAAAAATAATAACAAGAATTGAAAAATATGTGAATATTGCAAATATATCGTCGATTAAATCGCAACAGTGCTTAACTTCAAAATTCGATTATATTATCGATATTAATACAACAAGTACTTACTTTCGAAAATGTCAAAGTATATATTATATATGGGTATTTAACATTCTGTCGTAACATTACTATCCGGGTAAAATATTATTATAAACGGGTAGATTTCAGATGATAAAAAAAAAAAAAAAACAAATTAAAATTTACTCAAATTCTTCTTAGGTATTCGTGCTGGTTCATAATAATATAAATCCTGTATAGGTACCTGGGCACATATGATAATTTATTATAGGTACTATTATTATAGATACCGAATATGCGTTTGAACGTTCCAGAGCTTTCTCCAATGTATACGTACGTTGTCTTCTTCGGGCCTATCTCATCGCCAAATACAATATCATATAACATATGAATAATATAATACACCGTGATTATCATTTCTGGGATACTTCAAAATATAATATACGTGTACCAACAATGCGTTTTGTACACTGCAGTTAATACCGCCGGCCGCCGACGATCGAAATTAAAATAATAATAATAATGGATATTTTACAGATGTCTGACAATACCCGCAACGAGCTGGAATTAACTTAATATTAAAAGAAAGAAAAAAACTACAGCTGTCCCGGTGTTTTTAAACGAGTATTCCAATTAATGGTCAATGCACGGAGAACCAGTTTTTAAAGAGGCCTCCCGAAAAAATAACACACACACACACACACACACACACACACACACACACACACACACACAAACGCGCACACCAATATTCATAGACAAATACCATTAATTTCATCCTGTTCGTTTCCAGTTCTTATTTTTAAGGCAGGGAAAAGTGGGTCAACCTGTATATAATATTATATTTTCAGCGGGTACTGTTGAAAATTACGACATAATAGTTATTACTATTATTATCGGTGTATTGAAAACTTTGATCGTCGTATTAGGCGACTAGTACTCGAAATGTCGAAATTCTGTGTGTATGTGTGTGGACACAGCGATAAATATTTGTTTTTATCGACCGACCCGACACAGTATTTAGAACTATTATTATTATTATGCGCATTTGAATACCGGATATCGGTCGCTGATAAAAAAAAATAATATTATGTACTACTGCCGCGACACATCTATTAGTTATTTTGTTGAACCAGATTTTTTTATTTTTTTTTTTCACTCGAGTCGAAATTTAACGAGTGCATTTTTATTTGATATACATTTTAAAATATGACTTATTTTAACGTGGCCGTTATTTGTTTTTATTTACTAGTCGGTTTCGGTAGTAATAACCGCCAGACGTGGTGCTATAAACTGATGAAAAACGATGAAAAATGTCCGGAAGTCAGGGCCAGAAGTAATTGCGATTTAGATGCAGTAAGAAAGCGATTTTGTTCATTATACCTATACATAATAATATACGCCTAATGTACAAACAATGAAATTAATAGGCATCATTAATACACCTAAACGCTTCCTAAGACCTTTTACATTTTATAGATGAATACGATTGGACAGAGATAATTCGATACTTAATAATATGCAATCAAGTGGATATTAATTACATTGTTATTGTTTATATAGAATACGATAATACTAAACGGATAGATTAAGAATGATTTTTTATTTTAAAAATAACATATGTGTCGTGTTTTTGTAAATTTCAATAATATACTTCTATAAGATCAATCCGTGTTGTGTAGATACTCTAGTTAAAATATTATTTTGAAGAACTAATGGTTTTTTTAAATTTTTTTATTTATGTATATATATATTTTATTGAATCATATTATTATATTACATGTTTTAATATACTGGGGTGGCCCAGAAAAACCGGACATTCTTCAAACAAACAGCTAGCTATAGTCTATGTATACCTACATATTCATCCGTCTATTATGTACAACATAAACGTACTTAAATACTGCGAATAGTTTCTATTATTTATTTAAAATCCTAAAACTGATCCAAAGTCATAGATCAACAAATATTAATGTTTCGAAGATATTATCCACTATGTGAGCAGAAATATTATATGAAAAATTTATTCGAAGTTTAGCGAGTACTAATATTGATAATACACAGTTACCTACTCATTATGTTATATTTCAATATTTAAAAATAAAAATAGTTAGACAACTTATTAATGGAAATCGATAGGCTACACGATATTATAATAGTGTGTAATTCATATAACATATAAGATTTTAAATTTTGATTAGAACCAGAACATTTTTTTTTTTACACATATTTATTTTTTATTCGTTTTAAAATATTTTGAACTTTGAACATATTATTTTATATCAGTGGCGTATTTAGGGGGGGGGGGTGTAGGACACAAGGATCCCGTTGTCTCCTTATTTGCCGTATCTATGTACATGTTTTATAACTATTACAGTTACTACGTAAATGAGTATAACCTTACGTAATATACACCTTATTGTATAATTTGTATTTAATCGTCATGATAACTGATAAAGTGTCAAGATGTACACGGGACATTATGATAAACATTTTTTGGAACAAAAGATTGTTGCTATAAATGCCTTATGGAACAAATTGTAACGTTTTGCTGTCATCGTTGCGATGATAATTGTAATATTATTTGAGATTAGAGAATATAATATTTTATTGTAACGAGTAGTCCTCGACGCTGGCGTACGTCAATATTCTGTTTTTAATTTTTAAGCGTATTACACTAATAGGTACAGAGTAACGAATTTTTAATAAATTGAACATAAATAAATATAAATACCTATTGTTAAAGAAAGTGTACATTTTTAAACTGTCGATTATATATTTGTTTTTTTCACATTTATTCGAATGATTGAATATTTGTGTTTTTTTGTGCCCACCCCCCCGAATATTATAATTTCTTATAATTTATATATTATAGAGATATAGCAACATATTTCTGCTTTCTACTTAAAGTAATTAATATTATGCGAAGCCACGAACAAAGTACTATATCATATCGTGAAAAACGATTATTATTTAGAAAATAGCATAAAAAAAATATTGTTAGAAGGTAGGTACAATAAATAAAAATAGCTATAAACCAGCAAGAAACAATGTTACTAAAAATAAACACATACATATTTCTTCATTAACTGTGACTACTTTTAGTATTAAAAAATAACAAAACCTAAATAAATCATATCTATATAGGACTTTTTCTTAATAACGTAACATAATGTTTTACGAGTATATTATGCTTGACCGCGAGAGAAGTCGGTAAATTAGTCGGGTCTATAGAAATACAGCTCGCGAAGAATTTTTGTGTGGATATCCTAATAAAACAATTTAAAAAAAAGATAAAAATAAAAAATAGTTATTTCATCTCTTTTATTTAATGTGCCTCGAAACATTCAGACTCGCTCTCACTGCAATCGTTTCATACAATTTACATTTATTTTTAATGTCACCTTATTATCGCACAACACTCTTATTGTCGCTTCGCTCCGTATATGATACCATCAAACCATACTAACTTTACTAATATTACATACATATCCTTCATAATTATTCCTCTATACCTACTTAAACTCGAAGTATCAGACTTAGGTAATTTGGCATCCGAACCTACCCCAATTCCTTAACCTGAAAGTTTTCTTTCACGAGATCTACCCCAGGTTATTCGATAAGGTGCGTTATGATTGTGTACGATACAATTGCGTACGGACATTTTTCTCTATTATGATTGCGAACGTTCTACCAATCCAGATTTAATGTAACGTTGCCGTTGCATGTTCACAAGCGTGAAATTTGTGAAAAATTTGTAAATTAACTTATTTTAGGAAAAACCTTTGATTAACTAACCTTTAAGGTACCTATAGTTTGATAAACGTAAATGTGACATTATTTCCATGACTACTTCCAACACTTAAGTTATCTAAAAAAATAACCGCATATAATATACCTATACTACCTATTCGCTTATTTAAAATTATGGTGATGTATTACATTTTTTTCTGCAGGGACTGGTTATCGATACCAAAGTTTTACATTATAATTTATTAATTTATTAATTTATAATATTTTTTAATTGACTACTATTGATTTTATTTCAATAGTACCTGATAAAATATAACTTAAAATAATTTTTTAACTATTCACGCATAATTTTTACTTAACAGTTAGTTTGCTATATTCATTATAGCCACTAGGTATTCGTATGTTATACGTTTACATAAAAATTGTACACATATAGTAAATAAACTGAATAGTGTATGTTGACAACGTTGCACTCATTTTTGTACACAATCGTAATATTTTTAAGAGTCAGGTACAGAAATTGTACGTACTCGTACACATGTATGTAATCGGGCCACCAAAAGGGACAAACGTACGCAATCATATATCACCGATTCGATAGGTAATCAGTGTTTCTACTATGGATAGTTGTCAATTACAAATTATCCCTATATATATATGATGATATATATAAAAATAATACTCATGGAAAACGTGTGCTACAGATTAAAGGGGCGTGGAACGTGATCGAGTATTACGCGAGCTCTGAGGAGGTGGAGATCTATAGATGTATGAGATCGACATTCAACCTGTCGCCGGACGTGCCGGAGATTTCCATGAATTTTACGTATAGCTACGCAGACGACCCAGACAACGAGTTGTTAATCGGGAACATCACATGGAACATCCCGAACATCGAATTTCCCGGTCACTGGGTCCACATGGAAACTCCGTGTAAGTCTAACGTAATAAATATACAATGCGAAACAAAAATTACTCTTCCACACAAAGGGGTACGATTAAGTAATTTTTTTTTTAGAGGAGGGGGGCATCTAAAGTCCTTCATTTGTTTGCTCGTTCGACACTCGATATAGTCTATTAACTATACGACTGACTGTGATCGTATTATTTTGGATAAAGAAGTCCATTATTTAGTCAAGTCTGCAAATAAAACTGTAAAAATAACGAGACGCGAAAAACACATTTTGAATTTTCATTTTATTTTTCGTTCGATTTATTTTGGGCAGATGAAGGCGTTTACAACACGTACGTGATGGACTGCAAGGACACGTGGGCGGTGCTGTTGCACTGCGCGGAAAAACCGTCCAGCCCCCGTTACCTGTCCAGTATCCTGTTGTCCAGGAACAGGACAGTGCCGGTCAACGTGCGCAGTTACGTGCACGACAAATTGCCCAAGTACGGCGTACAGCTCGAATACACGTTCCCCATGGTCCAGGACGATTGTAGTCCCGCCATTGAGCCCCTGTACTATGGTGGTACGAAAATTGCTTCGACCAATCAGAAGAAGACCGCCAACAACAAGCATCCCATGTTGCACAATGACCACAAACAGACCGAAATCGATGAAAATAATTCCGATTAACGTTTTCTTTCGAGTTATCGCCATAAATGAAAATATATTATCAAATAAAATATAAGTCTTTAATTGACGTCGTTTTGGATTATAAACATGTACAAATATTTCGACCATAAAAAATTATACTTTACTGAAATTAAATAAATCGTATAATCTTATTATTATTTTGATATTAAAATTTATTATTTTTAAATTCTGAACGGAGCGAGGACTGTATTGGTTTTACAACGATGTTTATTATTAATTTTTTTTATCTGTAGACAACTTTCCTACCAGCAATTTTGCTCCGATTTATAATGATATCAATTGTTATATACAAAAGGAAATCCAACTGGGGAGGTACTTTAAAGAGGTAATTTTTCGATTTTCACAGGAGAATAATAATTTAAAAAGCAATTGAACTCCGCTCAGAATCGTTTTTCCGTTAAAAATGGTTAATAGTTGCTTACAGATATACATTGAATTACCTATAACAGTAACTGTAACCGTCCCCATTATCCTAGGACAACATTTTCATAGTTTATATTTTATATGAAATTAATGATTTAATTACACGCGGAGTTGCATATTATTATTATTATCAGTTATATATTTTAATAACTTTCTAACACACATTTTGTTGGTTTATCGCACAAAATCATATACACTGAAAGATTTTTAATGTAGGTAGGTAGGTATATAGGTATATAAATACCTATATATTATTTTTATATGCATATATCTAATTTGCCACTTTTATAAGAGCATAACCACACATTTTTTTTTTTAAGTATTTTTCAGTGCATAAACACATCCGAACTCTAATTATAATTATATTATTATAGAGTCGTATAATATTCATTACATTTGTACATTATTATTTATTACAAAGAGATATTTTACAGTTACCTACCTACCGTTAACATAATAATAATTTTATTATCAGTTAAAACTTTTGTATCTCTCTTTACATACACGAATTATCGCGACCGACTTCTATCCGCATCTGCGTTGTTCTTATAAAATAATATAGGTTCGGTTTAGGTTATAGGCTGGCTTATTCTAAGCAATAGTAAATTTATATATATATATATATACAATTTAAACAATAAATATCTAAATACCATTGCGTTTATTAATATAAAAAAAAAACTGCACCAAATTACTCAAGCAAAGTTTATTGTATGATTTCAATTATTTTATTTATGAATGTGCTGATTAGTTTTTGTGATTATGATAATATTTGATTTTAGACGTCATGAAAAATATTACTCTTTCCATTACTACATAAATAATTTGTATTGATTCGAAGATTTTTAATAATTATGATACAGTTTGATATTTTTAATGATTTATATCCATCCCTCCCTTCATAATGGTCATTTTAACTTAGTATTGCACTAGTTGACATAAATGTCGAGCAATGAAACATTTTCGTAACCCCTAGTATAGGTAATATGTTAAAATAAACAGGCGATATTTTGAACGCAGCAAGGAATTTATTGGTTTTACACTGGTTTGCATTTTTAAAAAAATGTTTTCATACCTGTGAATATTATATATTTTTGTTTGAAACCGGAGGAAAGGGAGGGGTAATATAGTAAATCCCTTAAAATTATTACGCATTGTCATCTGGTAAAAATGTATTAAAATATCACCTACTCCGGCCACCTAATATGTATGTATGATTTTTATATTGCGGACGATATTTAAGATTAATCAAAAATTTACGCATTATGTTGACCTTTACTTTATTTGATCTTTGAACATTTGAAACTTGATACTTGAAACGATACGAGAAAAATTATTGATATTCATTTTAATTTACTATTGTTATTCCTATTTGTACTAAATAAACTAACGTTTCATTTTAACATGTGAAGTATATATGATCCAAAATCACTTTTAAATATAAATGCACGCCTGTAATTGTCATCAATCGTTCTGCGTTCATATCGTGTACTTATGTCACTCGTTTTTTTGTACAGAATTTATGTTTCTGAGTGAAGCGAAGATGTTTATTTTTTTTTTTATTACTGTGTGCAACTTTTTTACCAGAAGACTTACTTGGGCTTCCACGTGTAGCACCTTTTCTAAAAGTAAATCGGCGTGGAGAGGTACTTTAAGGAGGACATTTTTTGATTTTCGCAGGAAGTTTTTACAGCAAATGTGAAAAACCGGGATAAAACATGGGAAAACTGGGAAAGTTGGTAAAACATTAAACAAATTTTACTATAGAAAATATATAAAGCCTATTTAATTATTTTAGTACAAAATGACATATATATATATATATATATATATTGTTCACAAATATTACTTAACTTAGCTCAGAATTGTTTTTTCGTAAGCCGTGGTTTATCGTTGCTTTTCAATTCCCCACCTTCACCAGTGGGTGCACCCATCGCCATTATCTTTATTATCATTATCATTTTTTTTTTTTTTTTATAACGTAATTCAATAATAATTGTAATATCTTAAATCGTTTGCGTTTAATAAAGTATTATGCCCGCCTAAAATCGAACGAATAATAATTAAAGTGTATAATATAGGTACTAGCCGTGTTGTAATGAGATTTTTAATAATAGATAAACCAGCGTGTTTGGTCATACACGGTAAATTAATTTTCCCGTCGCTTTTTTTTTCTTGTTATATGTATACAAAGTGTCCAATGAGGATTCGAAAAATGCAATAACTTTTGTTCTATTCAATAATTTTAATATAACATTTTTTTTTAAATAATTAGTATACCTCAGCGTTACAGTTTATATACGAACATTTTTTTTTAGGGGGAGAATGACTTAAAATAAAAAATTTAAAATTTTACTATAATTTTTTAAAAAACTTCAATTTGGCCATTTTATAAAAAAGGACTTTTAGAAAAATTTCGGTGGTTGAAACTTTTGCTAAAGTATGGTCTTTTATTTTCTATGATTTTTTGAAATTTTTGCAAATGTGAATATTACCTATTGTGGTTATTCAGTTATCAGTTAGTAGTCAGGATTTTATTTTCAATGAGTTAATATCATGCAATATATTATCATATTATAGTTATAAGGTAGTTTCAATAATTTAATAATGGTAATTTATATTGGTGTACAATATTATTATTATTGAAAAAAAAAACTATTCAAATTTTCAATAAGTCGTAGAAAATAAAAGACCATACTTTAACGAAAGTTTCAACTACCAAAAATTGTCTAATAATTTATTTTACAAAATGGCTATTTTGAGTTTTTTTAAAAAAAAATTATAGTCAAATTTTAATTTTTTATTTATGTCCCCTGCCCCCTAAACAAAATTACTCGTATATAAACTGTAACGATGAGGCATAATAATTATTTTAAAAAAAATGTACATCAAAAATATTAATTAGAACAAAATTTATTGCATTTGTCGAATCCTCGTGGGACATTTTGTGTATATATATATATATAGACCGATATCTTACAAAAACTATAATATAATATACAGAAACAAAATAAAATGAAAAATTCGTTGGCGGACAATATAATAATCGATTGGAAATCGGGAAATAATGGCGATAATGATAATAATTATTTTGGGTAGTCCTGTGGTGTTACATGTGCGGGGTGTTTGTTTAATGTATTCTAGGTGGGTATACACACTTAATTCGACGACGCTAATCAATGGCACGCTAATAAAATACACACACACACACAAACATACGCACACACGCACGCATATAAACATGTCATGTAAAATTATTAACCGGTGGGTGTATAATATATATTGATGTACACAATGATCCATTATTTACCACGAACCAGCGATTTTCTCGGAAGATTTTAAGTGAATTATTTGATTACTGTTTGTTTTAATCGTTATACAATAAGCAGTAGGGGAAAAAAGTTACGGACTTAATTCACATGATTGGTGGGCCACTGTTGTAGGCGATAAATTAGGAAGGTAAGTTGGGTTAGGTTTGATATTGTACCTGTTTTCCCATTGACCTTCTTAAAGTACCACCCCCAGTCAGATTTCCTTTCAAAAAAAATGTTATCATTGTAAAAATCGAAGCAAAATTGATGGTAGAAAAGTTGTTCACATAAAATAAAATACATTATTCGCTTCGCTCAGAATCTAAAACATGATGATAGCGTTGAAAAAAGCTTAAAATTTTCCATAGAAATTGAAAAGATAATGATGAGAAAAACGAATTCACTTAAAATCCACCGAGAAAATCATCGTTCCATGATAAAAGGGTCACTCTGTATAAGTATATTTAGAGTATATAATACATTTTGTTATACTCTACATTCATATAGAAAAATACGTGTGGTCCCGACAGGTGTGTGTACGTATAATATCAATGGATCGTTAATACCGGGTTTATTATTATTATTATTATTATTATTTTTTTACTTTCCATACGGCTGTGCGTATACGCAAATGGCGTGCTGTGATATTATAATAGTGTTATTCACAAACTTCAGGAGGAATAGAAGGAGGAAGTAGTTATTCGGTTAGCCCCTGTCGGAGGCGGCGGCTTCCTTTCGCTTCCGACACCACTGAACGTGGCAGCTCTGGTGTATATTGAGTCCTCGTTGTACACTGTACAGTAAACATGTAATATATACATAAAATGGGGTTCCGCTTAGAATAAGCGTGTGCGTGCGCAGTGTTACGCATAGTACGATGGACAAAAAATAAATAAATACGAAAAGCTGCAGGAGGGGAGGCGGTTAAGCCCGGAGCGGTGTGTATGCGCGCGCGCGCGTACTATAGTATACCGCCGCGAAGTACACTCGCGATAGGTGTATAGGTACGCGAGAAGCAACGAAGAAGACGACGACGACGACAAATGTAGGTCACGGGGCCGACCTGCCCGGTCGGAATGCAGACTGGCCACCCCTCCCGCCCAAGGTGCTTTCCCTCGCACTCCCGTTTCCCCTGCCCCTGTCCCCCCCCCGTACCGGTATCGGGAGACGGCCGACGGGGACTACACGTGAGAACCCGGTCCTCCACGGCGGCGGCGAGTTGTTTGCCGAAATTTCATTAATCCTGTGCGGCGAGCGACTTATCCCTTTCATTTCGTCGGTTGTTATTCGGACGTATATATTATGCGTACGAGCCCGACCCTGACCGGAACTGCAACATTAGCGGGTCGAACGAGAGAGTTACGTGTGACTGTCGTCGTCGTATTCGCGGCTGGTCGTAGCAGGTGAGTTACGCACGAGTCCGCGTCCAAACTATTTACAAGCTGTGTACACGTATTTATAAAACAAAATAATAACCGCCGCAGTGTGATCGCTGCACAATTAATCGAGAGAGAAATAGGGCTAAAATTAAAAACCGTTTTTCACGGAGTCCAATTATGACTGCTACACCGGCGCGTTATAATAATATAAGTACACTTAATAATTATAGTATTATGTTTGTTATTGTTTTCGTATAACTGCAATGTGGAAGAAAGCAAAAAAAAAAAAAAAATAAAAATAAAATACGTTCATTAAGCTATTATCTCGGAAAATGGAAAGGAGCGAGCCTAAGAGAATTCCAAAAAAAAAATCCTATTGAAAAACTTACAAACACTTACAACTTACGAAATTTAAAAAAGAGCTAATACTAAAGATGGGAGAGCAGCCAATGTTGTAGGTGAGAAGTCGGAGAGATAGGACACATCTAGCATACCTTATACATAAGGTTATTTCATTAATATCTGTAAGCAACGATAAACCATTGTTTAACGGAAGTCAATTCCGAGCGCAGTTCGGTAATATACAATTTAAAGTGCCGCAATTTTTCTTCCGATTTTCGTTTAAATTTGATTTTTTTTTATCTGTGAACGACTTTTCTACCACTAACTTTGCTCAAATTTAAAATAATAGCACTTTTTCTGAAAGGAAATTTAACTGGGGAGGTACTTTAAGGAGGTCATTTTTTGATTTTTTCAATAAATAGGGAAAACCGGGAGAACGGGAAAATAAGTACAATATAAAAACAAATATTATTAAAAAGAATGTTTAATGAATATGTAATTATTTTACCATAATACAATATATATATATATTTTCGACATAGCAACACTATCAACCGAACTTCGTTCAGATTCGTTTTTTCGTTAGCAATGGTTTATATTGTTCATTACAAATAAACATCAAATTTCCTCTCTACTATCTTCTCAACTTCCCACCTATGATAGTGGCTGCAACCACGTGTGAAGTACCTATGATGTCCGTATTTTTTTTTATTAAATTGTCGATATTCGATATCGACGGAATAGGAAAATGATATAGGAATCAACAATCCGGGAAATTTTATTCGTTATTTCGTACGGTAAACAGTGTTTATGTAGATACTGTTGAACTTTTATAATTATTAAATATAAAAAAAATAAATAAAAGTACAAGTAAGATTTTAACACCAACGTTTTAATACTATTATTATGTTATAAAATCGTTTTTTTTTTTTTTTATAATTTCCGTGTCATCAAAGGCGAACTGAAAATTTTTGTTTGACGACTATATAATTAATCTCCGATTATACGAGTAGGTAACTACACCTACCTAACTGCAGCGGGAAACCGTAAATTACCGCACTTAAATTCCGTTTCGCATCGTTCGAAAATTTTACGATCACATAAGTACACCACTGACATGCGTATTATTCTCTCCGACAATGACACATCGTCGGCATACAACCGTATGATTATACCAAGCTAACGTAGAATTATATCTACTCAAAATTATAATTTTGTATTTTTTTTTTCAACTTATTTTTAAAGGGTATAATAATATCGGCGTTCTAAGTATATACATTATAATTCCGTCCGGTTTGTTATCTGAATCCGATTCTTTCGGAATATACCTATAGGAAATCCTTTCGTACCAATCAATCATCCACACGTCTCGTATAACTAGCCCCTCGGAAACATATACCGCTCGTGGCGATCCCTACACCCCTAACTGCAACATTGTGATTGTTAAACGATTATCATTATCATTTGTGTAGGTACGTCTTCACGAGTGCGTGTTGAGTTCACAGAATACTGTTTTGAAAAACGATCTGTACTTAAATATTCTTTAACTTATTTTGTGTTTTCACATAGGGCGACGGGCATATTTTTTTCCTGAATCGGAAGCGATAAGTAATAAATAGCATTAAAGGAGGTTGAGTGACATTCTTTTGAACTCCTTTTCCGTGATATTGTCGATATTTAACCTACACGTCAAGTAATACAGCGAATAACGATGCACGACAAAATAGGCATGTATACTCGTATATAGGTACCTAATAAAACATTTGAGTACAGAAAAATTAATAATTGTGTATAAGAAATTTGTATATTACCTTAATAGAGGCGCAGGACTCAGGAATTATTTTTTATATGGGAGAAACGTCAAAAATATAGATGATGCAACTATCCGTAGTTTACCTCCCCTATCTGTGTTAATTTTTTTTTACTCATCTTCCCCCAGTGCTCGAAATGGAATATGTATATATATGTATGTGTATGTATATATGTAATTGTATATAGTATATTTAAATGATTTCTGGGCATCAATGATAATCTTTTTTCCCTGTGAAAATGTGAACCAGAATTGCATTGCTGATTATATTGAGCACATCTTCGTGTACGAACTTAACTTAAAATAAAAAACAAAATTTATCTAACTAAATTGTATATATTTATAGAAATTTCTTTGTTATCATAAATTATTACGTACCAAATTATACGTAAATTGTGTAGTTAAAAGTGATGTCATAGAATTATAACCAATTTCGGCTGGTTTTTTAAAACTCTAATGTCAGTTATGTAATAAAATAATGAAATATTATTTATTTGGAATTGTAACCTATAAGTATAAAATAACATGTCCTGACTGACTAATTGATTCATCATCGTCTAGTCCAAACCACTGAACGGATCGAGACAGATGAAATTTGGCACACAGATAACTATTATGACGCAGGCATCCGCTAAGAATGAATTTTTGAAAATTCAACTCCTAAGGGGGTAAAATAGGGGTTTTAGGTATATTTGGTACGAATATCTAATTACTTGTTTATTTATTTTTCTTTATTCATGGGTTACCTTGGTGTTATGGAAAAGAAAACTATTATAGTTATTATTATTATTATTTACGCTATTAGTTTATATTAATTTCACAATAGAGCACATTTAGTCCGCTAAAGGTGGATTACCCACTTTCCACCTATTTGTTTTCATTCAATTCTGACCCAGTCAAAACTAAAAACGAATATGAGTAAAATAATAATAATACAAATTGGCACGGGCAACACTGGATGCAGGAAAGCTAATATTAAATATGAATAAAAACTGAATTTAAATATTTGTTTTTGAATATTAATAACATTTTTTCTAAATTGTACCAAGGAAGGACGAAATTATATTTTTGTCTTCTTATGCTTTGAACGAGGGCAAAAATGGGTACTCTCCTTCCTTCCTACTCTCTGTTCCAGTGCTACTATACCATAACTCATCAGACATGAATTCATATTATGGACGATCTAACACATTTTTTCCATTAATAGTAATTCTGCATAATATGGAGACTATACGAACCCAACATTTGTTTAAATTTTAGATTCTGAATGGAGTGAAGAAACTTATAATTTAAAAAAAAAAAATGTTTTTTTTTTTTTTTTTATCTGTGCGCGACTTTCCTACCAGACAACTTTCTCAGATTTTTAAGTATAACATATTTTCTCATCAAATGCAAAAAACCGAAGAAAAAAAACGAGAATATATACAAAATATATTACTAAAATATTCCGATTTTTTTCCTGTGCACAACTTTTCTACCAGTAATTTTGCTCCAATTTATAATGATAGAAATTTTTTTGAAAATAAATTTGACTGGGAAGGTACTTTAAGGAGGTCATATTTCGATTTTCTTAAGAGTTTTCCCAGTAAATGTAAAAAAACCGGGATAAAACATGGGAAAATCAGTACGAAATTAAACAAATATTATTAAAGAAAAAATATAATTCCTATTTGATTATTTTTTATTATAAAATGACGTATATTGTTGAAAAAGCAGTGTTATCAACTGAATTCCGCTCAGATACGTTTTTTTGTAAGCAATGGTTTATCGTTACTTACATGTATATATATTAAATTATCTATAACAGTAGCTGCACCCGTCCCCATTATCCTAGGAAGTCCTATTTTTTTTGCATGTTAAAAAAGTTAAAATATTTTAGATAGTATCAAATTATTGCTGCTACTATAATACTTCACTTGATGTAGTATGGCAAGTCTCTACGAATATTTTTAAATTAATTACAACAAAAAACCAAAATCGAAAATAATAAATTCATTAGTTTTGTAAACTTGTCGGTTCTTTCTACGATTTGTATCGATATTGTTCAATTATTAAAACAACTACAAAGAAAATCAAAAAATCACTTTCTGCTACCCTAACTAGATTAAAAATTAAAAAAAAAAAAAATGATTTCTTGTCGTTTTTCTATTCAAGAAAAATTTTCTGGTAGAAAACTAATTGTAAAAATTTAAAATAATGAATACGTAACGCCGTAAATTTGACAGTTTTCATTTTCCGTCTTTTTCCGGTTTTCCCAATTATTATACAAACTACTTGGAAAATTAAAAAAATGATTTACCTTTTCAGTAACTAGATTCAAAATTCAACAAAAAAATATCTCCCAAAAATATAGTTTTAAAGATAATGATATAATATTAAACTAGTAACGTGTAATACATTTTATATTTTTCTGTTAAAAAACAATAACTCGTTTAAAAATACAATCGTCTAATACTATATTGTAATCCATTTTTGAAACCGAATTCTTTATTAAAAACCGTTGACCTACTCGTCTGGTGTTTTATTACGAATCGAGGGTTATTGTATATATAGAAAGCGGAGCGAAGATGAAAGCCGAAACTACTACCTACTAATAATTACTGTCGATTACATGAATATCAGAAGTGGAATTTACTACTGACCTTTTCTGTATAGGAATAAATTCTCCAACGGATTTCCTCTACAACATTTTTTTTTTTTTTTATTACTCGTCTTTTCCGATGAAATTTACACACGTGCCACATAATTTACGAAAATCGACTTTTTGAATACATACCTGTATATTTAATTTCAAATATCACCATGTCGATAATTTCACTTAATATTTATTTTACACATATAGGATATGTATGTGTATACTGCATAAAGTAGTTTTTTTTTATTCTAGTTGAAAAAAAAAAATTTAAACTTGTTTAATATATTTTATTGTTGTATGAAAAAAGAAATATATACATACGCGGTAATAGGAATTTTACGTATTTTACATCTGTACAATTGTATATCTAGTATTTTCATTCTTTTTTTAAATTGAATTTGTATTTTAAGTTTACAATCAAATAATGTGTAAAAACATAATTTTATTTTTAAGAATATATTTTTTATTAGGTATATGAACCTATAATAATTGATTACACGGTCAGTAGTTACAAAGAATGTGTGAGTAGGGGGGGAATAAGGAATTTAAAACCTTAAAGAGTTTCTGGAAATTCAAAAATGATAATTATTAAAAAATCTTATTATTATTATAATTATGATTATTATTATTGGTTCGTATTAATTAGCGAATAGTTTCCATCAAACTATTCGTTAAATTAGACTAGTGCAAGCGACCAACTACAGCCCACGATTATTTATTAATCGGCCCACCAAAGTGTTGAATCAAAATTTATAAAATAAAATAATTTCAAATTTCTAAAATTAACACTCACATTAAAAAAAAAGGATGCATACTTCGCACGTAGGCACAGTTACTGTTGTAGGTGAGAAATTGGGAAGGTAAGATACAGACGAGAATTTAATGTATATCTGTAAGCAACGATAAACCATTGCTAACGAATAAACGATTCTGAGTGGAGTTCAATTAATAGTGTTCCATTGTCAACAATATATATGTCATATTATGGTAAAATGATTACAACAATGTACGTTTCCATGACAAAATCGAATGTTTAAAAAGGATTAAAATAATAAAAACTTAATAATGACAAAAACAATTAATAAAAACGGTTGCCATTGTGACCTTATTTTTAATCTTTCAATCTTTTCTAACCTAAAGCACCAAATTTTCCTTATTATCTCGAATATTAATGAGAATTTTAAAAAATGACCTTTCTAAAATACCACACAGAGAACATTTCCTTTCAGAAAAGTGCCATACTTAAAAATCAGAGTAATCTTTCTGGTAGAAAAAGTATTTACATAAAAAAAATACAAAGCATTATAAAATCAATATATTCGTCGCTCCACTCAGAATCTAAAAGACATGTTTGTACTTTACTTTTTTTTCTCATTTATAACAATTAATATATAACAAATAATTAAATATATCATTGCATCTATATTAAGATCTATATTAATATTATACCTATAGTAAAATACATTGTTCTATTAACTTAAAAATAAAAGTTTAAATTCTTGGCCCGCCATTTTTATGGCCCTCTGTAAAAAAATGGCTGGTCACCATTGGAACTGGATTAGACTATTCGGTTATGAAAAACCTAATCGAATAATTTTTTGAAATATTTAATAGTTTTCCCCAATAAAATCTATTCGGTCACAGAAAAAATATTCGAATGCAACATTCAATACTTCATCCAAACTATCTATAATATAGTTCATTCGGAAGTGTCCGTTATAAATTACTATATCAATACTTGTATATAATTATCTTTGAGTTATATATATCCAATATAACTACATCTACTGTCCCCAGAAAAAAATCAAGTTGAGATTCGAATGGAAATAAAATATTTCTGTTATACAAAATCTAATATAGATTAAGGATTTTAAAAACCAGTCTTATAAAATACTTCACGTGTATAGAGCACATTAAAATAAGTAATATTATAATAATATTAAATTTTGATAGATCGCTGTTTTAGATAATAAGCGACTCGGACGGGTCGTGTTTAGAGGTGTGTAGTTGTCACATTACATTTTGAGTGCGATTAACATCGCACACATTCTAAACTGTTCCGCTTTTAATTTTTGGAATTTTTACGATATATGTACTCGTAAACGGGAATTAATATCATCCGAGTATATATATGTACCCACTCACAATATTATGATAAAACATTATCTCGAAATAATTACGAGATAAACATATTTTTTGAACAATTTTTATTATCTGAAAAAAAATACTCGTCACATATTGTATTATAAATACTGTAACGAGACACGTAATTCAATTACTTTTAAAATTGTACCTATATAACATAAACTTTCTAAAATATGCATACCAAAGATAAATTCGAAAATATAACCGTAAAAATAATTATAATTACTTAAAAACTCCGAAAGCATACCACATCGTATGTCCCGACTCCCGAATGGACTTTTATTCAAAATTTAACAAATGGAAATCTACGAGTTTTTTAAACAAAAATAACATCGCTGTATTGGTTTGGAGCAGATAGGTACATATATTATATAATGTATAAATTATACTTTTTTAAATGTACATGCGTTATCCTCATACCGTGATGAATCCTTAAGAAATTTAATCCTTATATATTGACGTTCTTTGTCAACAAAATCACATTAAAAAAAAAACTCCCACGAGTAGCAGAGCTCTATCACTAGAATCAAAATTTTACCAATTTTTTTTTAAAACATTAAATAACTGAATGCTATATAATAACACAATACTAAACTACATACATCCTACAATTATATTACTCCCACAAGAATGGCGAAATTGTGCTCGAAAAAGACATAGCTTTTGATTCTAATATCATGACAAAATTAAAAATTGTAGTTTATTCTAAATTTTATTCGGGAACGTCTTGGTGGTATTCAAACTTCAAAGCTAAACAATGTACTTTTCTCCTGTAACAATATTATGGTGAAATTTATGTTTAAATTCAACCCAAATTTTATCACTTCAATCCACCTATAAAACAAAACTATAATTCCCGAGTTTATGTTAATTTTCTGTAAGCCTAGGAATTAACCTTATAATCGATAATATCATTCTTCCTGTGAAAGGGGATCAGAATACTCCCATTATACCACTATCAGTCGTAGATGGTTGCGTCAGGTTCACAGTCAGTACAAGATTCTGCCAAACAATATTAGGCATTCTAAACAAGACTGGTGTATTTTTCTATCCCGGATATGCGCAGAGACAATAGGTGAAAGAAGGTACCATAATGATTGTAGATTATATAGCCTTGATAGGAAGGAGAAAATCTGGAAGAAGTTAATAGCTAACGATATTAAGTAGTGACGTAATAAACGAGATTGAGAAATTTAAGTACCAAGGACCTTTTAAAGAAAAACGGGGGATGTGAAACATAGGAGTAAATATAGTTGGATAAAGTGCAGAGAATTATCAGCTGTTTTATGTGATAAGAGAATTTCAATGAGACTTGAAGGCAAGTTTTAAAAAAGTGTGGTAAGATCGACTATGTAGTGTGATTCGAAATGTTGGACAGTAAAAAGAAAAATAGAACAGAGAATAATGAGAGTAGTAGAGATAAAAATGTTTAGGTGGATAAATGGAGTGACTAGAGGTTATAAAAAGGAACGAGTATATAATAGGTTAGGTTTGACGCGGCTTCGATAATAGACGAAATGAAAAAAAAATATGCAAGCGATTTTATATGGGAACGTAGAACATCACATTTTTTGTTGAAGTAACGTAATTGTAATATGAATGCAATTACTAATGTTCATTACTGCAGCCATTCAGCAATATTGTTGTTTAACTATTCCAATGAAATGTTTAGATCACATGAAAATGTAACGATTCAACAATATTCCCAAGTGTAGCAAACAAATATAAAATACGATAAATACAAACACAGCAAAATTGTAACTGTTTCTGAATAGGGCGTCGGGTATCAAACATGGGATCCTAACCCTACATTTACCATTCACCTAACGCCTAATCCACTTTAGAGACTAGACTACTTACCTATAGATACATAAATTATCAAGTAAATTTGAAAATATACACATCTGTATCATACAGTGATACTTTAAAATTACGGACTTTTTTGGGAATAAAGACTCTGAAATTCCTCTGAATAATGAATATAATTGCCGTTGCTATAGGAGGCAGGTGCCCCCCACAAAATGTATTTATGGCTACAGTATACACTTATATATAAATAATATATAAAGTTTTGAAGACCACGAGTTTCTAAATAGTTTACAGTTACGACCTTACCCTTCTTTGAGTGAGCAAATAGGGAAGTATCTGGGAGTACGGTTAATTTAAAAATATTATACATATATTCAGTGAAACCTCGAAATTTCAGATTTTTTTGGAATCATGGAATCCGTATAAACGATTTTTACGGATTTTAGTAGGTTTTGGTAAATTTATTTAAATATAATGAGTGGGATAAGTGGTATATAAATACAATTTTTATCTTCTTATAGGTAAACAAATAGGTCAACAAAATCTTTACTATATATAACTTATACAACACTTTTTCCGAAAATCCGTTGTGATAATATACGAGTACCGATTGATGACGTAACAATTTTAACAAATTAACCCTTTTTCTTACATAACCGTGTTCTCGAAAAGAGAGTAAAACTAAAATAATGTGAGCGCGTGTAATATTTAATTTTCTAATGCGAAGTTGTCTATATGTATAACAAGGTATTATATTGATTTTTTTTTTTTTGAAAGTTACGATATACTTTTTTTTTTAAGAAAATCGTGAATACATTTTAGTGTCTATTATTATACATATCGCATTTAAATAATTACTTGCCAGTTGTCTAGAATTTCTACTGTTACCAAACTGTGTCATATGCTTTTTGAATGTCTAAACTGATTAGTGTTGTGTTGTATAATTCCACGGTGCAAGTGTTTCAGGAAAATAATTTTTTTACGGTGTTTATAAGGTAATCGTCGTCAGTTGATCTATTTTCGTAAGTTCAGTGAGATATTTTATTTTTTTTTAAATACCGCAATGCAAAACAATTTTCAAGTATTTTGCTTGCTGTTTCCCTTGTTTAGTATTTACGATGTACAATTTACATCTACTACAAGTGGTGTATCATTAGCAAAATAAAAACCAAGCAATTGAAAAAAAATTAACAGAAATATCGATAGTTATAAAATTAAAAGAAAAAATAAATCATGTGTATTAAAAAATAATAATTTTATAATATTACACGCTGTCATTACCCAGCGTTGCCAAGATTAGTTTAGGTAATACTAAAATAAACTTATATATCTACATTCTACATATTTTAGATTCTGAGTGGAGAGGTTAAGTTAATTAAGTGAGCTTATGGTTTTACAAAGAAATGTTTTTATTTATTGTTTTTCTATGGACAACTTTTCTACCTATAATCTTACTTCAATAACACTTTTTCTAAAATAATATATAACTTGGGAGGTACTTAGGGAGGTATTTTTTGATTTTCTTAGAAGTTTTCCCAATAAATAGGAAAAACCGGGAAAATAGGTACAATATTAAAAAGACATCCAAGAATAATAGAGACGGGTACAGCCACTGTTATAGGCAATTTAATATATTTCATATATATAACCATTGCTAACAAAAAAACGATTCTGAGCGCAGTTCAGTTGATAGTGATGCTTTGTCAACAATATATAAGTCATATTGTGATAAAATAATTAAATAAGCATTATGTATTTCCTATAATAATATTTGTTTAATACTTTAATATTGTACCGATTTTCTCGTTTTCTTGCGTTTTCACGGTTTTCCCATGTTTTCCCAGTTTTCATATTTCCCAGGAAAAATTTTGGGAAAATCGAAAAATTGCCTACTTAAAATAATTCCCCAGTGAGATTTATATTCAAAAAGTTAAACATAGAAAAAAATGGTTATAATATCTTTTTACTAACACTTACATTTTGTACATTTTCCGTTTTTTTTAACATTTTATCCCGATTGTTCTCAGATATTATGAAAACCGCTTGAAAAATCAAAAACTTACCTCCCTGTATGGCTATGAAAATAAAAATTTCTTTCAGAAAATAAGTTACACTTGATATACCGGGAAGATTTCTGATAGAAAAGTATGCATAACAAATCGAGGAGTATTTTTCGATTAAAATAGTCCGAGGAAGCGATAGCTGGGTCTCTAGGTACATCTAAAATGTATTTTTTTCCCTGTTTAAGTAAAAGAGAAAAACTAAGTGCAAACATTTTTTTTCGAAACACGGGTTTGAATCCACAGCCCAAAGATATGTATAACTATTCGGCTATGAAAAACATATTAATCACAATATAGAATTATTTAACATAACATATTATAATATCCACATAATATCAGAACTTCAAAAAGCTATGATTTCGAAATTTAGTCAGTCCGCTCATCTCTGACTTCACCACTGTTCTTAAATTGGCAATAAAACATGTTTGAAGAAAAAAAATTGAAAAATTAGATTTGTGTCACATAATTTTTTACTTAAACGATTCTTGTCAAAATTTTATACTAAAATTCCTTTATAAAAAAAAATATTACATTCAACTCAATTTTTTTTTTTTTACCACAAAGTGAGATTTATAATATACCCGCTATTAAATTTTCAAGCACTAATATTAGTTAATTTTACAATTTACCTACCCAATAAAAATTACGTACAAAACTAATAAAATTTAAATGTCTATAAATAGCTCGAAATTGGCTTAAATTTTTTGAAAATTTTACCACGTCTAGAAAATTCAAATATAAATTTTCTATCCTAATTTCAAGTCCATAGAGGTGATACGAATATTTTAAACTGAATTTCAACAAAAATATTAAAATTTGTATATAAAGCTTGAAAACGGCTCAAATGTATTAAAAAATATATACATCTTAGTAAAAACTAAAACTAAAACTTCGCTACACTCAGAATCTAACAAATATTATTAAAGAAAATATATAATGGCTATGTACTCGTAATTATTTAATTATTATATGACATATAATACATTGTTGACAAAGCAACACTATATATCAAATAAACTTCGTTCAGAATCGATTTTTCGTTAGCAATGGTTTATCGTTGCTCACAGATATACATTTCCCATTTACTACCTACTTTTATTACTACATTCTCAACTTCTCACCAACAACAGTAACCCACCCAAATACGATGTTGCCCGGCTTTTTTTTATAATAATTTTTTGGAACGAAGATGTCCCTGCTACATAATAAATATCGATATAACGAAATGTAATGAAAGAGACGTGAATGTTACATGAAATGAAAATAATTAGGAAAATAAATATATTATATTTAATGTTATCACTAGGGCTATGATTTTTATGCATTGGTATTTCCTTTTTTGCAACTTTTGATTACTGGTTTTCTCAGTTAGCTCATGTTTTTTTTTCGCATATTTTAAATAAAATGTATATGTTTTTAGATATTGGATACAATGGATATTATTACATATTTCAGTTATAAAAACGCAAAAAATGGATGTTTTATAGTATATATTATTACATGATATTTTATCACTACACAAAAACACCCAAAAGGCAATTTAATTTGTCTTATCTTATTGAAGGTTTTATATTGTACGATTAATAAGTTTATTGGATAAAAGTATGTGTCGAAAAGTTAGTAGATATGTGTTTGACAGTTTTACGTGTTTGGTGTATCTATTTTAAAATTAGAAAATGCCTCACTTTTACTCGACGAGGGTTTAGTAATCGTTGAAAACACCAAATTCAAACTTTACCAAAACAAAGCAATGCTCTGAAAAGGTCAACGAAAAATTAAAAAATGTGTTAGAAAATAATATAGGACTATAATTCTTCCCCAAATCTAACTCCTGGGGAAATAACATAATTTAAATACGCAAAAATTACGTTATGTTGAACGGAATTTCATTTTTGAATATTTGAAAATGTATAATCGTTTTATGTAATGCATTTGAATAGCGTTAATAATAATAGAACTTTTTTTTTTTTAAATTTTAGAACTTTGTAAAAATTATTATTTTTTTTTTCATTTAATAATATTTTTATTGGTATATTTTTGTATAATTCAATTGCTTATTTTTAATAAACCAAATGCATTTTTTATCATTTTTTATTGCCTATAAATCCTAGCCCTAGTAATCAACATAAAATAAATGAGATAACAACCACATCTAGTTGATTACATATCATTGAATTACTCGTAAACAAGGTAAGTGATAAAGTAATTTAAGATTTTTGGATTTAAATATAAACAACACCGATGCCATCGCATTATAAATTAATAAGGAACATATTATGATATATTTTATCAACAAGTCACTAAATAAAATAAAACTTAGGTTAAAATGTTTGGTTTCATTGAAATTCGTATTTAAAGAAGTTTTCGCCGTAAAGATTTGCATAATTTCGGATTAGCATTAGACATTTTAAACATTTTAATGTTCGCTATAACCCATTATGTGACTGGCATAAAACATGCGTCTAGTTTAATATAAATGCGTGACATAAATGTTTCACTCACGGACGATTCGTATAAAAGTTTAAAAAGCCTTTTCCATAAATTAATATTTTCGTTTATTACATGTAGGTACTGTGGAAAAAATAGTTTAACTAAATTTAAATTTTTGTTCTGACTGTATATACTCGTGTATACCAATTACCAGGGCAGCGAATGTTTCGATATTTTACAGGTAGGTATCCGTTTTATATTACTCGTTTATTACACGATTTAACATTCTATTATTATTACGTTATCAAATAACATTTCAGTGTTTTACACATATTTATTAAAAATATAAAATCATTATTTTTTTCTTGAATTTCCGATTGCCCGTTTGTAAACTATCCATATAACAACTTTTGTTACTATAGTTACTGTTTTACTAATAACATTATTATTAATAATTCTTATACATTATAAAGTTAACCTGACTCGTTCTAATAAAATATCTGTGGCCTACATTCCCATCGATACATTATATGTATATATATATATACATAAATGTTATTTTTTACTTATCCATTTACCTACTGTTTTATTAATTTTATTAAAAACTTTGCTAAACATTTGATCGCAATACTATATATATTATTTAAACAATTTCGGTTTTAAATAAATATTAATCTATTATTCATAAGGCTGCAACACTAGTAACCAGGGAATGATGTAACGATTATACTGTATACATTCGTGTTTAAAAAAAAAAAAAAAAATTTAAAAGCAAACCATTTACAATTTACATTATATTGTATGAATTTTTGTTATTTCAAATAGACATTCCTAATTTTTGGGACTCCGTAAATTTGTTTAGGAACATAACTCTGTGAACGAAAAAATTTGAGAACCGCTGGTGTAACCCACCTAACTTTTTCGTCACGAACGTTTTAGGTTTTATCAAAATACAATAAGAATGTTTACTATAGTGAAATCACGTTATTGGTACGAACAAGTTACAGGGGAGTTACAGAGGACTTAATTTGAAGAACGTTCCTCAAATGTTAAGGCTGATGATCTTCGCTTGGTTTTCTTAATGCCTATGTCAGTGTGTATGTATCGTTTAGGATTTATCACGTGCTTTAAAAATAAACGTCTACGATGTGCCACTGCAGGATGTACACTGTACACCTACACAATAATATTACTATGCGTTTTATAAATAATATTTTTGAATCGTCAAAATAAAATGTTATAAACTAGGAGTGTTAAATTCAATATGAATATTAAAACTATATAGTGTATTTGTTTATGTTTGAAAATCGTACTAAAATATTTTATAAAACATTATAATATTATAGGTTCCTACTCAATATAATTCATAATTAATGGTACATTGCATTTTTTTTTTTTTTGAGTATTTTATTTTAAAATATCGTGATTATACCTATGTAATATATTATAATAAATAATAATATTACTGTTCATTTATTTATTTTGTAATAAATTTGAAGATATATTTACTAAAAAAATGGGATTATTCTGTAATTTGAAATTATAAAAGTGCCACCATTACTAGTGGAGTATTTACAATTTTCTTTTGAGGGATTTTGGCAAAAATACAGAGGTCAGAGGAACTACCACCCTTATTTGCTTTCTACCCCATACGTTCCGTAACTGAATCAAGCGTCCCGATATCTCGATTAAATGTTCTAAATAACAATTTTGTCCTGTATTTTAAATCATTCATCCCGTATATCCCTTATTTCTTAAATTTTATAATTTAAATATATTTATTAACTTTAAATGAGAATAATATCGAAGTCAAATAATTTTATCTATACTAATATTTAAAGACTTGGGCATTCAGATGTTTGGTGGAGGCAATCTCGAGAACTAGTGAATCGATTTTCGTAAAAGTTATTACGTCAACATATTCTTCAAGATCTACTGACTGCCAGGCTATGTTTCATTATTTTTAAGACACTTCTATCCAACATAAAATTTAAAAAAACGATATAAATATCATGTTCTACGTACATTGAATCATTTTACGAATAGCATGCTTTTTTATGTTGGTTTATGGATTACTTAGGTTACACGGAAATGCTGGGTAGAACAGCTATTTGTTTTATATATTTTTTTCTGTAATGATTAATGCCCGAAAATACTGAACCAATTTACGTACGATATTTTGAAGAATGGTCCAAGTTGTCCAGAGAAGGTTTAAAGCTTGCCCAGTAGAATCTGAACAATAAAAAAAGTAAACCTATTCTGCAGTAGTTTGGGCTGAATGCAAAATAATAATTTGCAGGTGTTTTCAATTGGCTAGCAACCGTATAAATATCATTAATTTAAGTTAAAAAAGAAAATTAATTTTTAAAAATTTGAGTGCGACAATGAGTGAACAACGGTTAACTGCAGTAGTGGTGACTGAGATTGAAACAGGAAATCCAGGGAGAAACGATTGGATGAGTAGGTTATTAGCTATTGAAATCTTTGATATGTGAGATAAAAAAGAGTTAGCGGGCCCCAACCAAAATCGTGCACCATATATGTTAGCACAGTGGCATTCAAACTACGTTCTATTCCACCGGTGAAACTACGAAATATAGGTATTAGTAAAAAAATATTACGGTCTTTTTTTTCCTATGAACAACTTTTCTACCAGAAATTTTGCTTCGATTTACAATGGACACCTACAATTTACACTTACTCTAAAAGGAAATCTGACTGGGTAGGTACTTTATGTAGGTTAGTTTTTGATTTCCCTAGGAGTTTTCCCTGGAAAACCGGAAAAAACTGAGGAAAAATGAGAAAAACGTAGGAAAAATAGGAATATAGGTACAACAAATATTGTTTAAGAACATATATAGGTAATGCACAGGTATGTAATTATTTTAACATAATATGACATAAATATTATTGACAAGACAACACTATCAACCGAATTCCGCTCAGAATCTTTTTTTCGTTATCGTTTAGATAATTGTTAATCATTTCTTACAGATATACATTAAATTACCTATAACAATGGCTGCACCCGTCCCCATTATCCTAGGATAACTTTTTTGTTTCTTATTGTTGCACTTTTTTGACTACATTTACTCACAGTTATAGCACTTTGAATCAGAATTTTGTTTATTGATTGAACGAAATTCGTATACAAATAAAATAAAGTCTGTATAAACGCACTTACACGATAATGTGTAATTATACATTTTATATAGAATATAATTTAGACGTACAGCCGCCGACAATTTTTCTCTCTTCTGAGTGTGCGCGCGTTTTGGCACATATAATCCACTGCTTTCGCGGAGTGGCCATATAATATCTTATAGAATAGGTATATAGCATTATCGGGCCATATCCGTACAAATAGTAATTTCAATGAAGCGCAAAATTATAGAGAAACAACGGAGAAAGAAGAAAGATAGATAGAGAGAGTGAGAGAGAAAGAGAGAAGAGAGAGGGGCCCACACACACTCACACACGCAGACTAATTGCTATGCAGGCTTTGATGAAACCAGACCGTCCGACTTGTTCCTGTTGAGGTCTAGGTCATGACCAAGTGGCTGGTAACAGCGGTAACTGCGTGCGGAGGAGGGGACGGAAACACGTTGTGTCGCCGTTTCAATATCATCCGCTGCACCGGACCCCTGCAGTAAAGCTATCCAAGACGAAGAGATGGATGGATCTCATTGATCCTTTCTTCTTGCCGGCCACGAGTTCCCGATCACTAATCGTCTTGAATCCGTCGTGTCGTCAACTTGTTCCGCCTAAAAAATCGTTAGAACTTTTTTTTTGTGATTCCGAACATTTTTTATATTTATTCTTCCGCAATCCATATTCCGTATCTTACAATATCATTATTAATACGTATATCGCGTAGTGTCGTTGTTTTTATTTTTTCAAATAAAAGTTTATCTGACATAAACACACGTGCCCGTGGGTGATACCAAATATCCAATTCAGAGGTAAGAACTACAATTTTTTTTTTAAATAATACTATTTTATATGCCTATGCTGCATCCATTATACATATACATATTTATAGAAATTGTATGCCTTTTCTTTATCATTTACTCAACACAAAATTTTCACAAATCATCACGTTATTCTTAAAGCCCTGCAAAATGATGGACGTTTATACGTATAGGTATTTGACGTTGGTAATAAATAAACAAAATTACTCGTTTATTAGAACATTTATTGTGTGATTTTGAAAAAGACGAGTAAATCAATATTTTAAATGCGATCTGCTACCATCTATTGATTTTATACCTTCCACTTCTCATTATTAACCGTCGGCATTTTCTGGTTTACTCTACTCGCCCTCGTATTTATTACGTCAAACGAACGTATCGATAATTCATATAATGTAAACCATATTTATAGCCGTTTTATAATTTACTAATATACTCTAAATGATTTCGTGAAAACGATCCAAGTATATAGATATTTTAAATCTCGTTTCATACCTACGCTCGTGTATAGTTACACTGTTCCGACAACGTTTATAACACCTAATAAAATATTTAACACGAGACAGCTGTCATTTTACAATATATACAATATCGTATTTTACTAAAAAAATCACAGCTAATAGTTTTGACACGACCTGTTCGGTTTGAATCGAACAAATTGCCGCGGGCAAACTGCCACCATGAATGAACTTCTCGTGCGTATACGATCGGCACAACGATTATAATAAACAAGCAGGTACTTACTTATAAATTATATTATATTATATTCTTCAAATCTCTATAGAAACCCGTTTGCGCTCGTCGGGTTATATACGAATCGATTCGTTTTTTTTTTTTTTTACATCAGATTAACAATTGAGTCAGTTGAATTGTTAATACAGCGATTGGAATTGTTAGAAATCAACCATTTCGTTAATTTGATATACCTATTTTTTCACCGTAAAACCCTTTACAAGTACCATATTATATCTGTTCAGTGATTACAATATAAATATGCTTATTGCTCACTTAATATTGTATGCAATTTTTTATATTACCAACCGGTAGTCTGGTAATAAAACTACCAGTGAAACCAAATCGATAACCTTTTTTTGTTTTTACGTCAAATGTGGTCCTCGATGGAAAGCTACATATATACAGCTCTGAAAATATTATAAAGATATATAACGATTTCGAGGTGAATATAATTCAATTCTATATATTTTAATTAATTCATATTTGATAAGTACAGAGTTAAAAAAAAAAACCGATTATGATATATATATAATAATAGATAGATTTTTTTATTTTATATGATCATATTCGATTTAGTATAGTTCCTACAAAAGCAGTTTTCAGTAGTTATATCCAAGTGTATACAAATATCCTAAGTATGTAACAAAAAGTATGAGAGAGTAATTACTCGAAATAAAAATTAATAATGTTATTATACATCGATAATGATTGTGTTGGCAAAATAGCTGATTTATACGTAGTTCAGAGGAAAATAAACAACGAGTTTTGTGAAATAAATATAGAAAAACTGAATTTATGAATAAAAAAATAATAATATTGTCTTCAAGTGGTATAACAATATGCAGATAGATTCATATAATATAGGGTAAACACTATATAAAGCCGGATTACGGGGGAAGGGAGGTTTAAGATGAATTTCACTTCTGATTCCTCCGAAGAAAAAGGCCGGGCTAAAAAAAGAAAAAAATACCGTAATATTTCATAACTACCTATTGCTATTCAAAAAAAGTTATTTCTGCCAATTTTTTCTACGACCGTGATCGAGATTTTTGTAAATCTATTTAATTTTTGTAAAATTAGGGCCCCCCGCGAAACGACGAACTGGCTCTAGGCCACTTAATAGTCCATTAATCCGATTTTGGGTACAAAACGGGTACTGCCCCCGTAGGCGTAAAAACGACGTGTACCGCGAGCGACAATGGATCCAAAAGTCAATAGAAATTTTCAAAAGTCGTTCGATATAGGAGTATTAGGAGGCTATATGTAACGAAATATTATAGGTAATAATCACTGTCGTGTTCATCGACTCGAACCGCTGGTAATGGCAATCGAATCGGAACTAATAAGCGGTGCAATTAATTATATAAGTACCTACCTATATATGGTACAGTGGTGTTTATTCGGTTATTCGAACCGCGAGTCGATACGCATCGGGTGTTGGTATATACGATGTTTTATTAATAAAAAATAACGCACTAAGACCTATTTACCTATTTTTTTTTTGTACATATACTATCACTCGAAAAAGTGAAAACGAAAACCGCAAACGACGGGCACATATATCGGGGGAGGAGGAGCTTTATTTTAAATAGGTTTTACTGAAAATATATAACTAGCGGATCGTAAGCCAGGCGGATGCTGCGGCGGCAAAATGCACCGCGGGAAAAATAGAAAGCTGCGTGCGTCGTATTGTAGCGACCGTGTGCGACGTGAAACTCGGTAAACAATACGCGCGCAACGACAAAAAATACCGATTCTCGGACCTATAATCAGACGGTATACGTCCTAAGTACCTACCGATATAATGTATACGTATATATTATTACGTATGCGCGGTCACGTAAATGAGTGATATTTGTACGAAGAGCCGGGGATACGAACGGGGGGAAAAAATAAACAAAAAAAAAAAATACATGGGAGATGGACATAGGACAATACGCGAACGACCGACCTAACCGGCGGTCTCGTTTCGTATTATTATTATTATTATTATTATAATATACGATTATAATAAGTATTATTATTATTTTTATAATCGCCGACAACACGTCGTACGGGCGTTAGCGAATGGAAAGTGCCGTGGCGACAAATCTTTCGGGGGGGGGNGGGGGGGGGGGGGGGGGGGGGTTGTCAAAAAATCTGTTCAAAACCCGTAATAACAACGTACGTACTCAAATAATAATAAACGAACCGCGAACGTATTATCGTTATAAATTATAATACTACTATAGGTAGAGGTACTTGTGTTGGTATTATTATTATTATTTTTTTATTGTACGATGGAAGCGCGCGTTATTCGCGACACATGAATGGCCGGCCGATTGGACGCCGTTCGATAATACAACGAGCGCATAAATCGAGTGCCTATTGTCGAGCTCGTATTTTTTATCATTATTATTATTATTATTTGTTTTCGTTTCGTAACTCGGAGAGCACGGACCGCCGCAATACATAAACACTCATCGTTCACGAGAAAACCATTAAACGGGGACCGGACAAACGCAATACAGTGGATTCCGCATAATGTGAGCACGTTGGGACCAACCCTGTAAGCGGTTGCTCATAAAAACCGAAATCAATTAAAAAATACAGAAATGTGTAATATAAAAAATGTTTTTATTTTACACACGTGAACCATACAAATTGAAAAAAAATGTTAAATTACTGTATAAATAAAACTGAATATAACATATTAAATAAAATTACTATTTGGACGTGGAAAGTCTACAAAACGTTGTAATTGCTTGTTGTCTAAACTGTTTAGTGTGGATCTGGTTAACGAAAAATGGGCATGCCCTTCAAGCTTATCAGATGGACTATTTTCGTTACCCTCTTGCATGAACTCACACGCAAGTCTATATATTTAGTAAATAAAATCCCATTAAGGTTTAAATGTTAATGCTTTTTATTATAATAATTTTCGATGAACACAATCTCATAGATATGACGAAACCCGATTATATTAGTCGTTTTTAAATACATATGTGTATATTCTAGCGCTATGATAAAATAAAAGTTGCCCACATAAACCGAAGCGAGTGCCCATATTATACGGTTTTTTTTAACCTTGTTAATATACATTTGTATTAGGACCAGATAATTTTACCCATACTACGTGGATGCCCATATTAACCGGTGCCTACATTAGGCGGAATCCATTGTAATAATATTTTATTTATTATTGTATACGTTTTTGGCATGGGCTTTTTTTTTTTTTACTTCTTTTTCACGTAATGCGGGTTGTCTTCGACGACCACTGTTCGGTATTTTACGTGCACTTTGGACAACACGTTCGGAATCGGGTCATAAAATAACGTATAATATACGGCTATAATACGAGCCACCTTAAAGTGCGTATAATATTTACGATAGGTTGACGAAAAAACCATAAGTATCAAAAAATAGCGCATGATGCGACTTTTGATCGCGGTTTAACGGTTTTCATTCGATTTTTTTTATTTTTTGTGGGTCAGCGAGGTGCGATAAATCTATCGGAAACGCGGCCCGGAAGACCCTCGAGGGGAACTGTATAAACCGCGGCGTCCGGTGGCCGAATATATAATAATAATATTCGTCCGCACCGACTTTTACACCTTGTTATTATCGCGGCGGTGGCGAAGAAAAGAGAATCACCGATACCGCGGACGCCGCGCCGAGTTATAATGGTTTTTCTATTATTACTTTTTTTTTGTAGAAACAAAACGTGATCCAAAGCTATTGAAAAAATCACGTTCACTGATCAGTTGCCGCCGCCGTCGCCGGGAGCAAGCGATCTGGCTGCGGCACGGCGGCGGCCGCGGTGGCCCGGGCTCGAACGGCCGTTGCCGCCGGCGTTTTCTCTCGGGTACCTGACCTAAACGCGTATAATATATTACCATAAAAATGTTCGACACACATAATAATATTATGGTACACGATAGTAAACGCGGTAACCTAGTAGGGAGACTTTTATACATTTTTTTTTTTTTTTTTTAAGAAGAACACTGACCCACTCACGGCCGCGGCCGTGTATTCTGGGTCGAAACCGGATTTCGGAAGTCGAGCGCGTTCGTTCTTAATTATTATTATCGCCGTCGAATTATGAAACACTACAACTACTACTACTAATACTACTACTTCTACATTCCTATCGTTCTAAATAATTCGTACATGCATATTAATTATTATATTATATATGAATCAAGATCAGGGTTAAGGGGCGGGGGCTAATGTATAAGAGAAGGTTTCGAAGAAAAAATACGGGCCCCCTTGAAAGGTTTTTTTTTAAAAAAAAAATACCATATGAAATTGTCGATCGAATCGAGTCGAAATGAACGCCTTCGGTTAAATCGTTAACGCGAAAAATAAAATATTCAACTCGTCGTGTCGAAAGTCCTAAACGGAACCTATATTAAAAGTATTATTGTTCAAATTTTATGTATACATTATAATATAATAATATCTCTGTACAAACGAAATTAAAATGAGAAATCCGTCACTGCTATAGTACACCGATGTAAATTCGAATGCATTTAAAAAAAATCGACTTTCAACCCAAATACAATCAAAACTAAAATTTAAAAATGTTATCTTTTTGACAATACGCGGTTAATGCATATTGCACATTGCATATTTCTTATAATAATACGAAGTTCAACTGTTTCGAGTTTAATTAATTAGCTTCATACACGTCTCCACAACAGATCATTCTGAACGTACTACTGTTCCAATATAATATATTTGAATACGCATAGGAAAATATTTTGTTTTTGTTTTTATAAAACCATGGATCACAGTAAAAGAAAGTTGGCTCTGGGGATTTATTTTTGAATTAACTTGATTGTCGTAATCATTTAACAGCACACCGAACTAAAAAGATATCTAGTACAGTCGAAAACGGACGATTTAAGATCGCACATCACTATTCACGAATAGACCTTCTTCGGGACGTTTTATAAATCGTCGATCCCAGGGGACGAGGAGCTTAAGTCGATAGTGTACAGTTTTCTATACGAGTGGATTACATTTTTAAAAAAACATAAGTACACTTTGTATACACCTACTACAAACACTAATTTTTAAATGTATGTTATTTCGACCGAAAAATAAATAGCGACAAAATACCGTAATGACATGAAATTATAAAAAAAAAAAATCGACTCTAGCCCTCTTTCCGTCGTGACCAAAGAAGTTCGCGAATCACCAAGTCCATGAATATCGTATGTTATAATATCGATGGTGACACGGCAAAAGGGTCTAAGCGACATAATTCATAGTTTTCAGGAAAGTCAAAAAACATTTATTTGTGATTTTAACATATTTTCTTTAGATTGACATTAACTTTTTTTGGATTAGAATAGAGGAAAAATGTATCGTTTGTATGCTAAACTTAAAATTCAAATTTTTCGTTAAATAATGCAGGTCACAGATGTTTTTGAGCACGCACAATAGACGAAACACGTATTTCTCCATCCGTAAAAAGTGAAGTCGAGTCGCGTAGACCCAAAGTGTCGCTTAGTATAGACCCCCTTTGCCGTATCACCGTCGATATTACACTGCTAATGTTTTCGGTATCCGCGAAAGTCCGTTTAACTTCTTGTCGTGCGCGATTCGGCAGCAATTTTTTTTTTCTTTCCTTCTTGCCGTCTGAGAGAGACCCGCGGATCGCGACGCGATATTATTATTATTGTACTCATCGCATATCACCGCGTTGGCCGGCATTGTTGTTAACGAACAAGTATCATATATTATATAGATATACGAGCCACTGCGGTATAAATAGGTAGTCGAAGTATATTGTGACGGTCAGTAAAAAACAGACGTTTTACACACATATATTATTAGTATTATTATCGTGTCCTCGGAGCCACGAGTGTGTCACTAGAGTGTTTCTCCGGGTTTCCCGGCGAACAGGATGTACCGTCGCCGCCGCCGCAGCCGTGGAACGCGCGGAGACGAGCGCGCGCGCGATAACCGGAATCATCTGTCTGACTATAATGCGCGTATTATATATTTTTATATCTATCTACGGAAGCGAAGAGACGGACTCGAACCGCGTGCGCTAAAAAATAGACGGCCGGGGAATTGGAAGGAAATCGGATTTTTTTTTTTCCCGGAGCAGTCAAACCGCTTGTATAGAGTAACAGACGGCACAGACAGTACGCGATCCATATCACACACACACACATACACACACACATTTACACTCGCAAATATTCGATAAAACCCCGCTTTTTCAAAGATAATTTTTTTTTTCTATAGATTTTCACATTTTTTTTTTTTCTAACTTTCCCTACGGCAATATTTGTTTTATTATTATTATTATTTTATTATTTTATTTTGTTCACGGGGTGTCGGAATAATAAATATTACGATCGCGGCCGTAGTGTTGCCGACGTCGAATTAGTTCTTACGCCCGTCGTAAAATATTTCTGTTTTATTAAAATGCGTTTGTATTATGTTTTCACAGATAATTCCTGTGAATCCACCACCAACGTCAACATGATCCTAAGACTGTCACTTGCACTTTGCTTGCTGCTGTCATATGGCGTAAGTATATTATTATATTATGTACGTTTAATACCGACGTGGTTTGTATTTACGGTCCCTATGAATCACGAATAGTTGATTTTGTTTTTTTCGTAAATAATTTCACTGTTATTATAATGTCTACATCTTATAAATTGTGTATAGGTATATTATATTAGTAATACGGGATGGACAAAAAGAGCCAAATTGTTGTTGACGGATGTGCCACTATTTTATAACCTAAAGAGTATAGATGAGAAGTTGCGAAAATCTAAGATATATATGAATAGTAATTTAATTTATACCTGTGTATGCGACAATGAATAATTAGCAATGAAAAAAGATTCTGAGTGTCGATCGTTAAACATGTATTGAAAAAAAAAATTATGAGTGCAGATTTCTGACACTCTTATAATATAATTTATGACGAAACTCATTTTCGAGCATCCTTGTTAAAATAACTTAACAATATCGCTCAGAATCGCTTTTCGTCAGCAATGATTTATCATTGTGTACAAACATAAATTAAATTGCATTATATATTCGGCTCTAAGGAAGAAGGACTTGAGTCAATTTCGTATAGTTCTTGACATAAACAAATTACATTTTAAAAAAATACTAAATTACACGATTTGCAAAACAGCAAAATGGCTGAAACAAATGCGAAAGTATGTGTTTAATCGTAAAATTATATGACTCGTGCCTTTTTTCGCCAAAACAAATTTTATCGTAATATATTGTGACTTCAGATTATTTAATATTCAACATGATCTGACGTTTTAATTATTAAAAATCGTAAATAAATTGAATAAATACATGATTTACAATAATATCTACCTTCTTTAAGTAATGATTGTAGTGGTGGTAGAGAGTTGAAATTATTAAAACTGATAATATAAATTTGATTAAAAATATTAATTCAGGGCAAATTCTCATGAAATACATATTAAATGTACCTACAATGTTTAAATCAAGCAATTATACATAAACATTCGTATTATAGGACAAGTATATACAAATAAAACTATCTATATTAAAGATGTTAACAATTAAATATTTTATTATTTATATTAAAGTTTTTAAGATGCCTGTAGTTATTAAACACATATTATAACATCATACATACGTATATACTGGATAGTTTGGATCGAAAAATAAAGAGAAGAAAATACATAAAAAATGTATCAAAAATAATGCCAAAAATTGACTTGAAAATTGACTCGTTGGACCAAAGATATTATAGCCTGCCTCATCAATTGTTTTTTGTTTTTTTTTTTTTATTATTTGTTCGTTGCCCGTCACAACAAACGTATTAATCGCCCTCCAGAAAAACGGCTAAAAGCAAAAATTACGTCGCTGTCATTAATACCATTGGTCTATTTAATTGATACGGTACACGCAGCGGCGGCAACGTATTATGGACAATACCGTATTGCGTATACTCGCTTTGCGGAATATAGAACGATATACCACAAGCCCCACTCGTTATGGTTAAGTAACCTTTATATACCGTTAAGGCATACACAATATCGCGTGTCACCGTCGCAAAACGACAAGAACAATATAAACATAATATTTTGCAGTCCGTTTATGATTTTGCAGCATTTGACACCGCGGCCCCGAAATATCGTTTCGAAAACGACACGATGACTATACCCGTCGCAATATATCCAATTACGGTGTATTAGGTATAAGTTTCTTATCACTTTTCTATATTCGTCACAATACAATAATAATTATCAATATATAGTATACCATAAATACGTACTTTTAGATTCCAAGCGAAAACCGTAGTAAAAACTATGTATGATGTGTGTGTGTTTTTTTTTTTTGGGTGCCTAAACAACTTTTCTACCGGAAATCTTGCTAAATCAAAAGCTTTATAAACATTTTTTTATTGCATTTTTTGATGTAGTTATAATAGTGTATTGGGAGATGGATTCTCTTTGTAGTTTTCTTAATAATTGGAGCAAAACTAGAAAACGTTTATTGGTTTCGGGGTTACCTTGGCAACAATGGAAGAAATACGACTGTTAATACTCTGCTCAGAATCGTTTTTCGTTAGAAATGGCGTACAGATATAAACTAAATTACTCTATACAATAATTTCATAGAATATATGTATATAATATACATATTATATCCTCTCTTCTAACTTCCCTTATAAAACAATTGCACATCACGCACCCGTCAGCAGTATCAGTTATTATGTTATTAATATTAACATACCTATACACAGCAACCACATGGGGTGAAACTACCCGAAACATTTTGGTACTCTCCCTCGGACAAAAAAAAAAAAAGGAGATTTCATTTCGCGTTTTGCGAACTCACGCGTCTTAAATAATACATGTTTGACATTATCTAGTGGTTGTTTTCCCACAGATAACGGAAGAAGTAGACGTTGTCGAAGCGGTATCAGGTACGTCCCAGTCTATAGATGATCTGCTGCAGTCCGATCAACAGATTCACGGACCGTCGTCGGCGCAAAAGCGCGAAGACGCAGAGGCACACAATCCCGATCAGCTGGCAATGGAGACCGGCGATGACATGGACGACCAGAACGCGTCGGGTTCCATAGCCAAGCACAACTACTTAAAACCGCAATCAGCGGCGATTCGTGGCCACTCACCGCTTAACCGTGGCCCACCACCTCCGCAGTCACTACCACCGCCGCCGCAATCGCTGCAGCAACAGCAGCAGCAGCAGCAGCAGCAGCAACCGTCCGGTAAATACCATCACAACGTGGGTTACCATGGGCCGCCGCCACCACCACCGCCACAGCAACAGCAGCAACAACTGCAGGTGAGCCAACAGTCAGAAGCCATGGACAAGTCGTACTCGGCTGGTGGACCAGTGGGAAATGCACTCGGAGACCCGTGGCCAAGCAGCGCCTCCGCCGACATGCCCAAGATCGTGTCACTAGACGTCAAGTGCGAGAAAAACTCGATGAAGGTATTCCTGAGCTTCGACAAGCCGTTCTACGGGATCGTTTTTAGCAAGGGCCACTACAGCAACGGAAACTGCGTGCACTTACCCGCAGGCCTGGGCCGATCTTCAGTCAACTTTGAAATAAGCATACACGCGTGTGGCACGTCCGGCAACACCGAGAACGGCCTGTACGGATACGGTGCCGATTCCGGTTCCGGGACGTACTTCGAGAACATCATCGTCATCCAATACGATCCACAGGTGCAAGAGGTCTGGGACCAGGCCAGGAAGCTCAGGTGCACGTGGCACGACCAATACGAAAAGTCTGTCACGTTCAGGCCGTTCCCCGTGGACATGCTGGATGTGGTCAGGGCTGATTTCGCCGGAGACAACGTTGGTTGCTGGATGCAAATACAGGTAATATTATAATATTTAATTATGTTCGTAATTTATCGTATGCGTCGATTTTGAATAGACAGGTATACTGCTCGAACAGGTAAGTATATGGTTTATGAACAGGACATTTTTAATACAAACACCGTTTAGATACGCTCTACAAAAACGGAATATAATTAAAAAAATAACCAATGATGTAACATTTTCAATTTTTGGCGAATAAATCTTTTTCGAAAGCATTTTTTTTTTTCGGAGCAGATATAAATCCAATTATATAATTCATTTGTCAGTCCATAATTGTAACTTTATTCACTTTTCTCGCGGTGAAAATGAAATCAATATACATACTTGATCTCTGGTCTGCAATGTTGATTAATGTATTTAGTATTGTTGTATTCGTAAAATATTCTATACTTATTTTCAAATTTTAAATTCCAATCTATTAGTGTATTTGTTTCCATTCTGTTGAAGAATATTTTCGTTTTATCATTTTTTAGTTTTTGTGTAATAATTTGGAAGACACATTATTAATTAATCTAAAATATTCCCGTTGACACAATATTTTAATATCTCATAATGAAAATTAGTTTTATTCCGATAGATATTTTATAAGCAGTCTTGTTACCGATTCGTTCAAATTGTGTGTAGGTTGTAATTTCGTTATTACTAACCATTTAATAACCGCTTCGTAATACGCGTGGGTATTGAAATTAGATAACATTTCTTAATCCATAACAATATTGTTTTATAAAATCATTTACCCCCGGTTCAATTAGTTACAAATACGAAAATCGGGTCGAGATAATTCGATAAGCTCTCGGTCTCGATTGTATGACGTTATTATAATATTTCTCATTCAGTTGGTTCACCGCAGTGATCATCATCGGCAATAAACGATTGTATATACCACGACATAGAAGGGATTTATTTTATGTTGTTATACTACAATTCAGTTATAATACCTAAATTATATTTTGTTTTTTTTTTTTCTTTTTTTTTTATGAAAGGTCGGAAAGGGACCATGGGCTTCCGAAGTTTCCGGGCTGGTAAAAATCGGACAGACTATGACCATGGTGTTAGCTATCAAGGACGACGACTCCAAGTTCGACATGCTCGTACGAAACTGCATGGCACACGATGGTAAACGAGCACCCATCCAATTGGTGGACCAGAAGGGTTGCGTTACCCGCGGAAAACTCATGTCGCGGTTCACGAAAATCAAGAACTTCGGCGCCAGCGCTTCCGTACTGTCATACGCCCATTTCCAGGCGTTCAAGTTCCCTGACTCGATGGAAGTGCACTTCCAGTGCACCATACAGATCTGCCGGTATCAGTGCCCGGATCAGTGTTCGGACTCGAGCGCTATACTGAACGCTCAACACGGTAATCTGCTGTCAGCTCACCATCCGTCGGCTGTGGTGCACTCGGAGTACGGTCCACCGCCGCCGCCGCTGGACGTGTACGCCAGAATCGGGTCGGCCCGACCCCGGGACGAGAGGCGCGTCAGGCAACGGCTCTACAAGAGATCAACGCCCACCGACGAGGAGGAGGTAGGCGTCAACCGCATCATCAAAGTAGTGTCCACCGGCGACCTGACGTTCGCCCTGGACGACTCCGCGACCAACTCGACCAACACCATGGTGTTCCCTATCCGAACCGTCGAACCGTCTTCCATGATCTGCATGACAACGGTTGGTTTCTCGGCCACGCTGTTCGTGCTACTAGGCATCTTGCTTGTGTCCTGTCTGGTGTCCGCGTACCTGTGTCTGCGCATACGGTCCATGCCGCAACGCCGGAAAAACGCACAGGTGGCGTGCACCAATCCCAAACTGCAGCCGACCGCCGCGGCTACCGTGCACAAGACCAAGAAAATGCACCAGGTATTCACGTGATGAGCGTGCGAGCAAAGTGTAAATATAGGTAAAAATAAAAAAACAAAAACCCGACAGTCAATCATAAGCGAAACGCCATAATAAACCAAAGCCCCAGAATCAATAACGCAGCATTTAGGTACGCATTTTTATCATTCTATATAGGTATTATAATATTAGAACCTTATAGTCAGCATAACTTATTCGTGTGAACTTAGTTTAAAAACGAGTTTACTAAGTATATTAATTACCTCTCCACCCCCCTCCACACGCATCACTCCCTCTCTGAAAAACGGTTTCTTTGGTATTTCGACTATTTTTTTTTCAATCCACTATCCGTTAAAATAATATCGTTAGCAGCGTGTCTCGTTCATAATAAATGTAAAATTATACATTTTTTTTTTCCGGCCGTAATTCACACCCGGGGGAACGTATAGCCTTACAAGCCGCCACGCCATAAAGACGAACGCCGTAGTCGGCCCAACCATTTCCTTTATAATAATAATAATAATACTAATACTCGTTCATTACTATATAACATTTACACCACATCGGTAATTCGAGAATTATCGACGAAAAAAAAAAAACCTATCACTCCGGTTATTTTCTCCCCCGTTCCCGCAGTCTCCTGTGACGGCGGCGAAATTATAATAATTGTTTCAATTTACTTTCACGTATTGCCAACCGAAAACCGTACTAACATACCCGACGAGTGCCAAATCCGTCACCACAGCCTATTTATTTATTTATTTATTTATAAATTTATTTAGAAAACGATAAAATTAAGTATATAGGTGATAATATAATTTATAATATTTAGTTAAATTCTCGCGGCATGGACGTAATCGATGCACATCGGTGCCCGCGACCTCGAATCCGATATTTTCGAAAAACCGTTGCTCGGCACTACTATTATAATGCGAGTACTCGTGCCGATTTTTAGCCATACAAATGTGGTGTATAATATCGCGTTTCGTAGACAATATTCGTTTACCTACACAATTTACGCCGTCATCGTCGGCCTACACCGAATAGGTATATAGTTGTATACCCACCGCATGTAACATGTAAAAGCTCTTCATTGCTTGTAAATCCGTTTTTTGCGATCGCTCTGATCACAGTCGTGTGTTGGATGTTTTCGCACCGTTTTCCGATATAGTAAACAATATTATGATGCGGTGTGACGACATGCTGTGTAATAAATACGAACAGTTTATTATATTATAATATTCGAAATACGTGTCATCGGCTTTCTCGACATTCTCGACTTAAACGAATACGTCGTATTTATTTAGTGTTTTTCTTTTAAAAAAAAAGAGCCATATAATAGTAATGATAATCGTGTTATTTATTTGTATACATTTCTACAAATATATTATAATTATCATAATTTTAGCGTTTAAGTATTATATATTATCGATACAATATTAAGTTAGATTAATTAATTATAGTTGTCATAATACGTATAATATAATCGTACGCGTAGTAGGTACTGATGTACTGATGTCTATATATTATTATAGTCACTATTATTCTGACGAAGCGTTACAACAACTTTTGTGCGTTTGCTGTTTACTACAAATATTCAAAATCAAAAAAAAAAAAAAAAAAAACCTTCAATACGTATACTCTATAAAAATATGATCGGGTCGTAATATTTGCCAATAATAATATAATATGCCAATAGAAATAAAATTAGCACATGCACATTAGTTGTTGACTGTCGACGTATATTTGTATAAGTATGAATTATATATATATATATATATACATATATACACATACACACACACACTTACACACACACACACACACACACACACACACACACTTACTTGTATACTTACTTAATTATGTATTTATTTATTTACTCTATTTTACGATGAAAAAAGTGTGATTTTATTGTCAAACGAACGTGTTTATATTAATAATATTGTTTTCTACCCGTTTATTATAATATTATTCTATACGGCGGCGTATTCACGTATGTCGTATTGTACGTCGCGCTCGGCTTATATAATTAAGTATATATTATAAATTAATAATTTATTTATTACATACGATATAAGTATTTATTTTTATTATTATTATTAGTTTAAAACTTGAAACGGTTATATTTATATCATATTATTATATTATAATAATATGATATGATTATAATGATATTAAATAAATTTCGTTGGAACTGAATTTCGTATGAGTTATTTCGAGCAGTCGCAAAATAATATTTTAACACAACACCATAGCAATAACCATTGTTGTTTTTGGTTCACCCGGCGTGGAGATCGTTAATGGGCTGCATCAGCGAAGTTAATAGCACTGCGGTAATAATACTCGACAATCGTACACCCGCCGTCGCGTCCGACAAGGCGGTGGCGGCCGAGCAGTGGCGACTGGGCAACGACGGCTCCGGTGGCGAGGAATAATAATAACATTATCCGTCGGGCAACGGCGGCGGCGCGTAGTAAATCACGGCGACGTACCTCGAAAAATGCGGACGTCCATTCTGCCGCTTCGGTACATAATAATGTATTAAACGCGGCCGCTCTCGAGACGGTGTATGGACGGACGGACGATGACGGATACGGTCGCGTAAAATACCAACGGGTCGATCGGCCACTGGCAAAACCAGTCTCCCGCGGGAAGTAGGTGAATGGCACACTTTCGACGTGTGTGCGCGCGTGTTTGTATAAAATATAAGCGATCGGCAAACGACTTCAGAGAGAAAATGAAAAAAAAAAAATATCCGATTCGTCGCCTCCGGATTGATGTGTGCAGCAGCAGCAGCAGCAGTACGTGTACCGCGAGTCAAATGTTATGCCCCTCGGACGACGCTGTGCGTACTTTTTGACTTTTGTCGGGTAACATACGGCATGACTGTAATAGCTGTACGACGACGTATAGTAGACGCCAGCAGCCGATCTAGACGTTTTTTAAAAGGGGAGCACATTATTTATATTTTCAGTAAATTAACTATAAATTATACATTCAATCAATACAGAATATATAAATAAAAACTGCAGTCCATTGATAAGGGGGGGGGGGGGGCATGTGCCCATATGCCAAATTTAATCGATGTTTTTTTTTCACTCGGAATATATTTGGTAAGGTTCTTCGCTAAAATCGGGTGATTTTACATTACAAACATACATTATATTTTTTTGCAAGTCTAATAACTACGTCTTGAAAGTTATAAGAAAAGTAAATTAAGCGAAATATGCACAAAAAAAAAAAAAAAAACACAGAAAATAATACGCATAAAAGTCGTTTTTTGTTTTAGCTAAAACACCAAAAAAAAAAAATTTAAATATTGAATAATATTTACAATTCTAGAACATAATATTATTATTATTAATATCGAGTAGAATTAACACAAAAGTGACGATTCGGTGGCGCTAAAACCAACAGTCTAGGGTGGCGGTCACCACACTTCTTTTAATGGGTGGGTGGTGTTAAATCCATGTAGATGAGTACTTAAGCCATATTTTTTATAAAATTGGTAAGTATGGAATATTAATATTAAAAGTGTTGTATGGAGTTTGTTTTGTAAACGAGGGTGGTGGTCTGTGCCGGAAATTGTGGGAGATTGAGGGATCTAAGTCTCTACTAATTACTAATTAATAATTTAAGGAGGATAATTTCTCAATTTGTACATTTTAAATGGGCTTAGACCTCTCAAGCCCCCCATGGCATCATTTAAAACGCTGATCATATTATTGTTCTTAATATATGAATGAATATAATATAAAGTCATAATAACCTATTATACCCTGTCGCGATTAAGTATGCGTTCAGGTATATTTTTTAATTTGGTCGTTGTACTTTACTACATGTGAATAATAATTAATAATTCGATTAGTATTACCCTGGATACGGTTGTAATTTATACATATAACATACCCAGACTCTATACGAGTATTATCAATGTATGATTAATAGCTAAATAAAAAGACACATATGTCTTGTGTGTAATATGGTCATAGCCCGATGGATGGAACCAAGAGGATCCATAACAATAGCATATCTATTATATATATATATTCCATATGTTTATTGCATTTCTAGTTAAAAATTTACCCGATTTAACGAAATTTACCGAAAATTTTTGACCGATAAATTTCATAAGTATAAGTACTAAATAACACATTTTAGCCAATTGTGCATTTTATCCAGTACTCGAAATAGAAGCTCAAAGGTTAAAAACGTAGTACAGAACATGTCCTATCACAGAAGAATTTGTAAAACGAATAAAAAACGAACGTTACTAAAGTATTAAACAAAATATAATGTTTCAAATAAAATAATAATAATATATATGTATAGAATCTTTGCAATATAAAATAATGTTTCTAATTTCTAACAGATTTCAACGGTATATCGGTTAATTTCAACATATGGTCTCGATTTTGAATTTCCAATGTAGCGTTTATCGAAAATAAGGAAAAAGTAATATCAGCTTAGCACTAATAATAATGTACTCGTATCAATTGTGCGTGCATCATTATCGTAGTCGTGACACGTGCCTGAGTTCCTTGTGTAAAACGAAAGGGTAATTTTATTATTATTATTATTATTGAGTGTATTATTATTGTGGTCAACAAGGGAAATGTTATTACATTGATGCATTATAATGGTTAAGGAAACCGAAATAATTCCGCTATACGTATTTTAAGAAAATACCTACATTTTATAATTATACAAAATAATTAAGTACCTGCTGGAATAAAAAAATAAATTTAAATATTCTATAATATATTTAAATATAAATCTATGGTGTTTTATCTTAGATGATACTCCACTATTCCTCTCCAATCCAAACTTAAAAGTAGAATATCTCGTCAATGGATAATATTTGCTTAGCGTGCTTTTTTATGAATTTAGAGTAAAATAAGTCCCGAGCCCTACTGATCACTATACTGTAATTTTCACTTTAAATAAAGTTTAAGATAGGAACATAAATTTTGATGAAGTTGCTAAATAAAAAAATGTTTAACATATTAAATTTCGATCAACTTAAAAGTGTATAAAGAGAAAATATGGTCTAATATTTTTTATGCAAGTGATATCACTGATGCAATTAATTTATTCGTTTATAAAATAAAGAATGCAAATAAATTGTCTCCAACTACCAAACAATTACATCAACCTAAATTTAAGTATAAAATTAAAAAAATGGATCACTACAGGCATAATCGATGCGGCATAGAGATGAAATGTTTAATAAAATTAAAAAAACAACCCTTCAATATTAAAAACAAAATATATAGAAACTTGTTAACTTAAATTATCAAATCTGCTAAAGATATACTTTTTTCTAAGGAAATAAGTAAAGCACAAGGAGATTCAAAAAATATTTGGAATTTAATGAAAGAATCAATAAATAATAAAGATAATAGAATAACTTCAACTAATGTTGAATCGTTAATAGATGAAGAAAATCATAATATAATTCATGAAAGTAAAGATATTGCCAATAAATGTAATAACTTATTTACAAAATATAGGGGAAAAAATCGCCAAAAAGATCAATTTACTTATATCACCAAATAACACTATAAAGAATTCTGATTCCAAAACTAATATAGATTCTATTTTTCTTAGGCCTATCTCTAAAGACGAAATTAAAAATTATATCCTTAATACTAAAGCAAACAATTTTGTATATATATATAGGCTAATAAATTATATTTTGAAACAAATTATTGATGACATGATTATCAAACCTTTAGAATATATTTTTAATTTATCATTAAATACTGGAATTTTCCCTAATGCACTTAAGGAAACTACTATAAATCCACTTTTTAAACAGGGATAATTCACTCCTGTCTTCTTACATTTACACTTATACATAAATAGGTACATAAAAAACCGAAAATCATGTTTTCACAAATAATAATAGATACCTACAAATATATAATTTCATAACGAAATATAAAAGAGTATAGACTAAAAATGTTCTGTAAATGGAAAAATCGATAATCTTTTCTCTGACCTAAAGGCCATACTTCAATCCAATCACGTATTTTTTGCCACTGTGGTAGTGCGGCAATCAGTACAATAATTGCTTCGACAATTAACAGTATTGGTATTTCCAAATTAATATAATTTTAGGTATTTAATTTTATACAAGTATTCCGAAAAAAAAAAAAAATAATAAAAATAAATCAACAGTCAACAACAATAATTATTCGACAGACGATAACTAACGACAATATAAATTAAAATACTAGGACAGTGGCTAAAATAATTTATAATTTCAACTTATAATTCCAAACTTTATTTCCAACTTATAATTTTAATTTTTGTATTAAGTATTATGTTTTATATTTTTAATATAAATAAATTTATAATATAAAAAATGTGTTATATTTTTGTTTTTTAAGAATATATTATATGAAAATAAAACTATAACATTTTTATATGTTTGCAAGAACTTTTTGAAGGACTTGGTGGGCTTTTTGGAGGATAAGCCCACTCCCATAATTTCCGCGGATGCAAAAGACTATGTTTTGGCTAAAATAACTGATCCCCTTCACATATTAATTTTAAGAAAGTAAATAATACAATTTTTAAATTAAGTTGAATTTTAATGTGAAATTATTAATAGTTCAACTATTTTAAAAATTAATCGAATACACCTATAAATAGTGATGTTTATTTATAAAATAAGTGTTGAACAAACTTAAATAAATTTATTACCAGGAAAATCTGGTGTTATAACATTGATTATGAAAAATAAACATATAATGTCTCAAGACAATTAAAGAATATTCTAGTTTCTGAAAAAAAATTTAAAAAAATACTCTTAGATTCTGAGTGAAGCAAAGAATGTATTGGTTTTACAAAAACGTTTATTTATTATTATTATTATTTATTTAATTTTTTTATGTGAATAATTTTTCTACCAGAAAGATTACTCCAATGCATACGATGTAGACCCTTTTCTGAAATAAAATTTCCTTGTGGTGGTACTTTAAAGGAGGTCTTTTTTCGATTTTCTCAGAAATTTTCCCAGCAAAAATCAGGAAAAACATAAGAAAACCGGGAAAAACGTATAACGGGAAAATCGAATCAATATTAAACAAGTATTCTCAAAGAAAATATATAATGCCTACTTGATTATTAATTTACCATAATATGACATAAATATCGTTGACAACGCATCACTATCAACTCCGTTGATCTGAACTGACGTCTGAACTTCACTCAGAATCGTCTTTTTGTTAGCAATGGTTTATCGTTGTTTACAGATATACATTAAATTCTCTTTTGTATCCTACCTTCCCAACTTCCAACTTACAATAGTATCCATTACCCAATACCTTTATTTTTGGAGGATTTGTTCTCGTGAGCATCTCATTGAGTACCTATACTAAAATAAACACAACATGTTGACGAAATCAAATGCGTTCTTATTGACCTAATTAAGATTGAAACCACAGGCATTAGTTCTTTTTCCACCTAACCTACCCTGTCCAACAAACTTCTACATCACCAAATAAATAAATATAACAAACATACAAAATCATAAGAAAATACTGTCTAATGGTCTTTTTTTTTTTTTTAATTATTATTTTTTAATTTGAATTTATACAAAATTTAATCAAAAATATAGGATAAGCACGTTTAGTGAATCATCCTTCTACAGCGAACTACGAGTTATCATTATGAATGACAGTTAGTGTGTTTTGATTCGAACGGTTAGGTTATAGCGCCCGGTGCGTAGGCACATTTAGCTCTCTACCAGACACTGTCCTGAGAATGATGATAGAACAAGACACCCCACAAAACACCTCCAAAACCACAAATCTCTCTCTATATTCAAACAAAATCACGGAAATAACGTTTAAATTAAACAATCGTGAAGCCTAAACAGACTGTAACTGAAAATCAGCGAATCAATGGTTTCAAACGAAGAACAGAACTTCAATCTTGACACAAATGGTACCTTCAGAAACGACGAAAACCAAACGAAAATCGAGAATCAAATGTCATATGAAAACTTGCCGGGACAACTTGACATGTAATGCGAACACATTGATAGTTGTAAGCCTGTAGCATTATCCTTACTGTACAGCGTTTGTGGTCCAGATGTACACTTTGTAGCCAAATTGATGTTTAACTAAATCAAGCTATGGGGACAAAAATAGGAACAATAATAAGTATTCAAACACTATATTTACTTGTTCTTTCTAATATGTTGGCTATATTTTATTAATGTGGTAAAATCACACTAGAGGCTTCTCAACAATTTTTGATAAAATTTTCTGAAAGGAGACAACCTTCACGATCAACATTTACAAATATTGAACAATTATTAGGTAAAACAGTTATTAATTTTATTTATTTATTTAAATTCATACAGATATAAAATCCAATAACAGTATAACGGTGTACAATAATATTATAAATACATCAATGATTAAATTTTCATTTACCTTAACTTCACAAATAAATCAACATTGTCCATATTAATCAATATCGTAATTTGATTCATTGGTAGGTAAGTTAAACATTGAATTGGTTATGATTAGTAACCAAGTAAAAAGGTATGATTCAGTTTCAAAATTTTAATTTTAAATATCTTTTTAAATATTAGGTACATATTAATAATAGCGAATATTTTGTAAGGAATTAAAAAATTATACATTAATTGACATTAGTTTTATTTATTTGTATTTAATTTTAATAACACAGCTTAATCAAATGATGGATATTATTTTAATACTTTTGTAGTATAAATATAAAATATAATTAATCACAAAAAAAACGTATAAGTAATTTCATGATTTATACAAATATTAATTTGAGTAAATAGGTAAATATTTTATGAAACAAATAAATACAAAACAATAAACTACAAAATCAAACAATAAATTAAATAAACTATTATCATTAAAATATAATTGACAAGAATTATTTAAACATGAATATATATGTTATTAATAAAATTACATTTTCTTTTAGGTATCTTTCCAAATTCCTGTTTATTGAAAAATAAAACTGCTACACATGAAACACATACTGTTGGTGTTTTGGCTGCATATAGTAACAATCCTATCAACAGTAGCTCGTGCTATGGCGCACAAGAGCAGTGCACCACCTACAATTTTGAAAATTATACAATATAAAAATATATTATTAATTATTATAAAATATATATTATAAACTAGAAATGCCCTCATATTTATGAGACAATAATAAAAATTATTTTATAGAATTAAAGAAATATTTAATGTGAAAAGACAAGAAAAACTAATGTTATCGTACGTTATTGGAATGAATCAAATCCGTTTTGGACACGAGAAACAAAGATCCAAGTGCAATGGTCCACAAATAGGTTAATCAGGATTATCCAGGAAATAATCAAACAGACTGTAATAATTCGGAAAAAAAATCATGTAAATGTTTGGACTTAAATCGGTCGAAAAAATAAATATTCCGGACTGTACAAATTCGGAAATCATAAATGCCTAAAAGTACCGGACTATAATAATTCGAAATACAAAAATATGCACACTGTTATGTACCGGACAAGAACTTTTCGAAATTTAACAAAAAAAACCTGGTTTAGGCATTTATGTGTTTCGGATTTTTACAGTCCGGAATATTCTGGTCAGAGCATTTATTTTTCCGGCCGATTACAATCCAGACATTTACAGTGCTTCATATTCCGGATTTTTACAGTTCGCCGTTTTCTTATCCGTAAATTTACATTCCGGAATTCTACAGTCCCCGTATGATTATTTTCCGGGATTTTCTAGCCGTAGCCCTAAATGTATGTTGTAGTATAGTAAATACTGTCCAATCGGGCTTTACTTTTACAACGATACATTAACTGGTGAACTTTTCTCGAAAACTAACATTTTCTTTAAAGCACCAGCCCCCTAATTTATCCAAATGACTTCGAACCTTTACCAACTTTTTGGAACCAAAAAAAAATTGTAAATTTCAAGAATAGTATGAAGTTCAAAATTCTGAAAACCAGGATTCAAATTGTTCCAAATAGGTGTCAAAATATTAGTTAAGGTTTGAAGTCAATTGGACAAGGTGGGATGCAACTTAATGCACATAGTTAAAAAGAACTTAAAAAATATTTTTAATGTGTAGCACTATTTTTTTTGGACCGAAAATCAGCGACTTATGCATGTGGTGAACTCCACGTGCAATTTATGTACGACTAGTTTCACGTCAGAGAACCATAAAGTCACTGTCATCATTGTCATCTGTCGTGCAAATTTAGACAATCGTTGTACAATAGATGCAATTTAAAAGTGCAAATACCTAAATTTGTCCTATGTCTACTCCATAAATAAATATGACGCGCACTTTATCGTGAAGGAGCTGGGATTCAATGAGAATCGTATCTCGGTAACATCTAACGGCAAAGAAAAGTTTATATACTTCTCTAGGTATATAAACCGGGACTTTTTTGTTAGATTCAGAAACACATAGAGGTTCATGGCTTTCAGTTTAGCTACTTTAGTGGTGAACCTGCAAACGGATGACTTTGAGTTATATCGGGAGATCGCAAAAGTATTTAAAGGCGGAAAATGGGACTGGTTACTCGTAAATGGGTTTACCCTTACGAGTATACCAATAGTTAGAGTTAATTGAAGAAGACGACGTTACCGGGAAAAGAAAAATTGCATAGTAGGTTATTGGAGGAAGGGATAGACGACATCATAAACATGCGAAGAAGGTGAGGCAACATTTTCAGTGCTAGACGTTTGGGGAGTACATTGACTTGTATCTGAAGATCGACATCATGTTTTTGGTAGATGTCTTTGAAAACTTTCACGACATCTGTATTTCAACATACAATCAAAACCCGGTAGCCAGCGTGGTATTATACCACGCCCGGATTCAGTTTTGATTGCATGTTAAAAATAACAGAAGTAAAGCTCGATCTGATTACGATATGTTGCTGTTTTTCAAAAAAGGTTTGATATTTATTTCTACATGTATAACATATTATTAATTTGTAGGTACATGCGGCGGGCTAGTGCAAGCTAGTTTGTGTTACGCAAAAGCCAATAACTCATCGATGACGGAATATAATGAATCAAATGAAGTCATGGATTATATATCGTGATTCCATGTTTAATTTATTTAACTAATAAAACAAAAAAATTGTATTATTTATATTATATTTATAATAACTTGCAATGTCACAATACATAATCTACGCTGATTATGAGTGGGTCGAGCTCACATTAGACGGGCTCAATGAATTGACCGATACATTGTCGATCGAGCGTATGTATGAGGTAGACTGCAATAATATACCCAGCTCACTTCCACTCAAATACTAAAAGTATTAACTTTTTCGGAAATTTGTTTCTAGAACATTTAAGAAACAAATGGCTTTACAATTTTGTATTTATGTTATTTTTGTTATCCATATTTTTGGAGTTGAAACTACTACCTACTTTTGGATTTTCAAATGGCAACCTATAATAAAAGTTTTATGAATATATGAAGTATTAATTAAAATAAATTTTAGTGTTGAAATTTTTAATTTTTGTCAAGCCGTTGACGATATATTCCACTATTAAATTTGGGTTAAAGGAGAGTAACGGAGTATCATTTGTGTGGTGGTACGTTGCGTGGCGTATTAATATTGCACCACTCTTCTCCAACCCAAACTTAAAAGTTAAATCCTGGACAGGATTTAAAACAGATCTTTCTCATGCAACAAAAAAAAAAAAATAATGATATTAAATACTCGACTGACTGGCAATTATTCCCACGAGAATATAATAATAACATTATCAACACGACGATGAAACACTTAAGTTAGTCCGGCATGTATGTTCACTATACAGTACCTATACGTATACACTATACATGAATTATACTATCATTATTATAGCTGCAGGTAGCGTTCTTCGTCGCTATATTATAGTCGAACACAAAAACGCACTTTCACCAGCCGCCTTTATTTAAACGCGATATTGAACCAATTGACGACGCACGACGAAGACGGTGGCATCGTTCTTTTTCGCAATAATATATATTTTTATGATATTATACGAAATCCCCTTTAGTGCTACGTATTATTTATAATTAAAAGTCTAATGTACCCTGTAGGAAGCATTTCTCTTTCTAGCTGAATAAAATTTTTTAACCACATGGTTAAGTAGATCTAATCTTACTCCGATTTACAAGTGTAGTACTTTTTCTGAAAGGAAATTTGAATGGAAAGGTAATTTAGAAGGTAATTTTTTGATTAATTGTGATAACTTTGATAATAATATGACATTGTTAACACAGTTCCACTATCAACCGAACTCCGCTCAGAATCATTTTTTCGTTAGCAGTAATTAATCGTTGCTTACAAATATACATTTAATTACCTATAACAGTTGCTGTACCCGTCTCCATTATCCAAGGAGAGCCTTTCAAAAACAAGTTTTATTATTTGAATATATTTCTGATAGGTAGTTCAAAAATCAACAACCAAAATATACCTAATCAAATTCAATTAACTTGTCAAATTTTTTTCAGAAATATTGTAATTCGTAAATTAACTTATATACATTTTTTAAAATATTGTGTATATCTCTAGTTTCCACATCTTGTCACGAACGAAATTTTTCTAGTTCAAAAAGGATGAAATCCTATATACGGAATACAATATCTGATTAAGTAATAATTATTGAAATATTTATCTATGTATTTTTTTAGAGTTTTATTTTTTCAATTTAGAATAGGTTAAATGGTGTGGCAATGTTTTAAATATCCATCGAAATATTCAGTTCACAATACGTACACAGTTAATATAAGATATGTAATAAATGAAATGACATAAAATGGATATTAATTAAAAATAATGCACGTCACATAAATGTAATTTCTGATATCGCCCACTCAGAGGGAAAATGTAAATACGCCACTGATAATATAACAATGGGAAGGTTTTATATATAATAGGCAGTAGGCACTGAATAATTTAATTTAAAACAAGCGAGTAAAATAAAGTCCGTTATATTAATATTATGTCATAATATGACATAATCAATAAAAAATCTAGTAGCCAAACTGTATTAAAAACAACACTTAGAACTATTATAATATTTCCACGTAAGCTCAATAATTTCTGTTTAAACGAAAACCTCTAAATAATAATATCATTTCAGTTATTATATTATAGTGGAATAAGTCATGAAAATAGATAGGTAATAATAGGTAATACCTAATAGGTAATATAAAGGATATATTACAATTACAAATTAGTTAATCGATCTACGGATCTTTATGGATGGGTATTAAAGATTCCATATAATCCAAAAATGGTCTTCATATTCAATTATAACTGCAGTATAAGAATAATATAACTTTTTCTACATAATGATATTATTTCGTCGTAACAGCGAAGACAAGACTGTACGACCCTACTTTTATTCAACCGGTTTTCAATGAGAGATCCCTTTTTTTGTTAAAAGAAGTTCAAGACGACGGCGGAAAGTAATTTATATATATATAATATAAATATATGCATTACAAACGTCTAATGCCAATGTCTATTACTGCTACATATAACCACTCACTCATATTTAAGTATCCGCGAGTAATTAATGACTGTACTTCTACACAATATAGTATAAAACTATATTATTATACTAATAAACTATTGTTGATTTTTTTTTGTATCTATATTATTTCCATGTACAACCCCTAAATGTAGGCAGTGGTAAAATTTGTCAAACCACAGAATTATTAACCGTCATAATTTGACAATTATTAAAATGGTTAATACTTATAAATAAAAAGAAAAGTAAGATATAGTCGGGAAGAAAAAACGATTTTGATCGGAGTTCAGTTGATATTAAAGCTTAGTCAACAATATAAAAGATATTTTATAGTAAAATAATTAAATAGGCTTTATATATTTTTTTTTTAATAAAATTTAATTATGTTGTACCGATATTCACAATTTTACTACGTTTTTCCCGATTTTCTCATGTTTTATCCCGGTTTTTCACATTTGCTGGGAAAATTTTTATTTCGAAAATCAAAAAAAGACCTCTCTAAAGTACGTCGCAAAATTTCCGTTTAGAAACATTGCTATCGTTCTAAGTTGGAGCAAAATTGCTGGTAGAAAAGTTGTGCACAGAAAAAAAGAAGGCCGTAATATATTTTAACTAATACCTACATTTCTTATTTTTTCCTGTCATCAGGTATATCACAGTCAAAATGTAAAACGTGACTAAATATAAAAATTAAACGAAGGAATACATGGACAAATAAATTATACAAATCATTTTACATAGAAATAATTTATTTTAATTAGAGAGATTTTTTAAACTGAGTTATTATTAGACTTAGATATGTTAAGAAATATAAATTATTTGATTATTCTTTATGATCTAAAATATATTGTTGATATAAGATATTATTTTAAAATCAGTTTGTACATTTAAAGTATTATTAAAAAAATTTATTTTTTTATTTCATTGTGTATGTGTAATTCTTTGTAAAGTATTAGAAGTAAATAGGTACAAGGGTCCACAACAACTATAAACACACTTATGTATAATAACTGCCAAATGTTTTAAACTTTTTTTTTCATTCGAACATAAGAATAGTGATGATATGACAATATACTATAATAATTGTATTAAATACAAATAACTTTAAACCTAATTTTCTTGAAATCAAAAAAAAGTTACTTATACCCCTTGCGTTTATCATTTTCAACTGAACTCCGATCAGAAACGTTTTTTAGTCCCGTCTATATCTTACCTTTCTTTTTATTTGTATATTTATTATGAGTATTAATAATTTTAATAATTTTGTTTTAACTTTATTATTTTATTAATAATTAATTAATATGTAAACTGTATTTTATTCAAATGATCGCACGTCATTCGATAATAGTTACTTTGTTATTGTTATTATTTTGGTGATATTCAAATTATATAATAATGATAATCATGTCATGATGGCTCTGAAATAATATTATATTATAATAATTTAATTGTTGAATAAAAAAAAAAAAAAGACGAACATATTTCGCACAAAGTGCAGCCATTGTAGTTGGTGAGAAGTTGGTATTATAGGATATAAAGAGGAAAGTAATTTGTATCTGTAAGCAACGATAAACCATTGCTTACTAAAAACGATTCTGAGCCGAGTTCAATTGATAGTGATGCTTTATCAACAATATATATGTCAAATTATGGTAAAATAATTAAATAGGTAAAAATCAAAAAATAATCTCCCTAAAGAACCTACCTCCCCACGCCGATTTCCTTTCTAAAATGTACTACATGTATAAATCGCTCGGCAAAAGTTTTTTGGTAAAAAATTTGTCCACCTAAAAAAATAAACACTTGTAAAACCAAAAGCTTCTTCGCCCTACTCAGAATCTAAAAATCATAATATTATTAATAATATTTACATTTCATATTGATCGAAATAAGTGGAACTTTTAAATTTCCCACAAAGCGTTTTTTCTATATATACCAGATACCTACTTAATATATATATAATTTAAATAGTATATTACATTAAATCAAAACGACGACCAACGAGTCGTTATTACTTATTATTGTTATTATTATTTTTTGTTTTTTTAACTCTTTTTCTCTTTGCCAAAAGTAATGGTGAACCGCAGTTATATGCACTAATTATGAGAAACAATGTACCTATTATAATATATCCATCACCTATGTATACTTTTATAATAAGAGTATGAAATACGTACATAATTATTACTCGTCCACGGTTTATTTTGAACCACACTTGAATTTTTTTTATTTTCATAATAATAAACCTTGGATTGATCAGAATACCTATACAATATGGCGTATTTACTAGAACAGATTAGGGAGATTAAATCTCTCCTTTAACCTTTTCTTTGTACTATATTATTTATATAACTAACTATTTGTTTAAATTTAAATTTCATTACTTTTTAGTCAGACAAATCAACAATTTAATGGTATGTATCTGTAGTTAATGTATCAAAAAAATCAGAAACTATACATTTTCTTGTTTAAAATGAAAACTACCTGCCCTAATCACTACAGTATAAAAAAGGTTAGAAGGTACTTGAACTAGTACATAAATGGTAAATAAATAAATTATTATTATTTACATATGGATACAACTATACAAGTACCTATACCTACCTAGTTTTTTGATCTAAATAAATAATTTTAGGGCAGATTGAATTATAAATTATTTACACAAATGTATAAATTAAAAAGTGCTTTTTAGCACGGTTTTTTTTCCACACGTTATACGATATGACATAATCTTCAAATTCAATATCTCCTTCCTTGGCAAAATTCTAAATACGCCACTATCCATCGCCAATATATTTATAAGTATAAATGAGTTAAGCAATATTAATTTAGATAATTTTACAGTAAATGACACGTATATACAATTTAATACTTACCAATTAGGTTACCTAGCCTATCAATACCATGCGTAGTACAATAATTGGTACGTAACAATTTGTTTTTCGAAATTTTTTTACAGTCACAGTTACACATAGGTAAGCCGGTTATACCGAATTATTTGAATCCTAAACACAAGATATGGGTTTCCGTCATATATTATAGTATTATATCCATATTATATTTATAACCGAACATTCATCGACACGAATTTCCACGAGTGCGATACCGGGGTCAATACAGCACCGTTATTGTATATTATAGAACTTTCAATATTATATACGAATAGGTATAGTATAACTGCAAATGCACGTACTACACACACAGACATTTATATTTTCTTGTAAAACTATAATAATTGACAATCGTCGTATATCGACCTATACAAGACGTAAAATATATGGGTTTATCAAATAAAACCAGTTCCCTATCAAGGTTACGGGTTAATGTTTACGTGCCTTATAACTGAATGCGCGTTAGGCCAAACTCGGATAATTACTTTTTTTTAACAAAAATATAATATTTAGCACTATCAGTTATTTTAAAAGTTAATCGCATGACATTTCGTTATACAAATTTGTATAGGTAGGTAAGTAAGTACTAAGTACAAAGTCATATTTGAACCTCTCACTATATTGACTTAGGTATATCATCTGTGGCATAGCCAGGGCGTATTAATGAGAGAGGGGGAGTGCAAAAAAACCGACAAAATTTTACGGGTGTGGTCGCTACGCTTCTCGTACAGGATAATACTGTTGATAGCTGATGATCTGATGGGTGTGCCATTGTTGTAAATTTGAATTTGGGAAGATATATATTTTGTTTTTAAATTGTTGAGTATTTTATCGAGCCAAAAAAGTTGTATCTACATTAATCGAAAAATGAACCTAATATCAAACAGAAATCGTAAATATTCTCATTTTTTAAAAAAATGTTTTGACCTAAACTGAGTGAATTCAATTAAATTCAGTTAAATATTACACTTACAGGGGAAATCAAAAAAATGATATTCTCAAAACATCAACATGACAGAGTTTACTACAAACAGCTCTCTTATTTGTTTTCGATCGAAATAAGATTTCTAGTAGAAAAGTTTGACAATATATCACAAAATAAATCATAGTACGTAAAACCAATTCATTTTTCGTTACACTCAGAATTGAAAAACATACATGATCAAGACACAAAAAAAACATAAACATGAAATGATTATGATACAAATATTTAAAAAAAAACACGGACAATGGGAGAATAGGTCATGGCCCCTTAGCCCTCTTAGCTACGCCATTGTATATTATAACGTATTAGATAAGTTCAAATGAATTGTAAATATTATTACGAGTAAGTAAGTATATAAATACCTACTCGTATTTTCGCTTTTTCCTGCTTTATTACGTCCTATATAGGTATATATATATAATACCGCCAATGTCGGCAATCAGTCATTATCAGTAATGCCTAGTCATGATTGACAATGTCTGATTTGGTTAGGCAATGTTGATATTATCTAGTCAATACTGGTAATGACTAAAATTAACAGTTAAAATGGAAAATATTTAATTTATTTTACTAATCTATTTAGTAAAAAATTATAATTAATGGTACTATTTTGTAATGTTACAATACTTATTTCAAAGATCAGATACCATCTCGACCACCATGATGAATAGTGGGTACAACATGTATTAAGAATATCCAACAAATCCTTGTTAGAAATAAAGTTACATAATAAAGGACATATTATGATGTGTTATCTTTTATACTCTTAATAATTTTTTCCACTTATTTATATCATGTGACGCGTATTTAAAAACGTTTTTATAATCTTCAGGATTTTTTTTTAAAACCAAGTGTATCAAAATTATTTTGGAATTTTTTACTTCTTCCAGTTACCTATTGTATTCCTTGACACTCAAAAAAGATTTATTATCCACGTTTTTTAATTAATATTTGTATTAAATTGTTCATGCATATTGGCTAAACTCATTACCTAGTAATAAATTATTAAAATTAAATTATTATTCATAATTATTACGATTTACGGCACAGTATATACAAACCAACAACTCTTCACTGAAAGTGTGTAATACAATTTATTTTGTTATAACATAAAATAAAATATACCTAAATATCTAATTATGATAAGCTAAAATAAATTTTACAAATTTGTATGAGCGATAAATCAATAACTAGCGTAGGAAATACCGATAAATGACAATGACTAAATGTATCAGTCAATATCTGAAATAAATATTCACCGATTGTCCACAATGACTCGTTTCACCATCAATACTAACATTGCCTAGTTATTACTTAATCTTCCTGAATTTCTGACATTGACAGTAACATAATATTATATTATAAATGTTACACCCAATATTTATGTAATGATTGTAATGATATTGTATGATATTTATACTATTTGTTCATTTTGCGCTGTTAACATAAAGATGTATTTTGCTGTTATCTCATTTATTACCTGAATTGGGCAATTTCATCGATAGGGCATAACATATACACACGCGAGACATGAGACTCGTGCAACGATAGAGAATAAACAGTTTTCAAAAATTATTATTTTCATAAAACGTTCTCTTATTATATCCAGTTAAACAACAATGATTATTCGTCAACGTAATATAGGTAAATGTTGTGGTTATAAAAATATAATATACACAGTGTACAGCGACGATACGTGTTGTATTTTGACATACAGTCGACGAACCTGTTTGGGTACGCGTTTAGGATACTCAAGTAAAAATAGATATTCTTAATAAGAAAATTCGACGTAGGAGTTCAAGTCAATAAACTATACTGGAATCTGGAAGTTTAATAAAATACAAATATATATATATATATATACATATTGTAATATTATTTAAGTTAAATTTATTTTAGGCCTGATCACTAAGATAATCATTATACAAAAACGCTACTATATAAACTTAAAAATAGTATTTTAAAAAAGTTGCGTGAGAGTAGCCGTGGAAACGATTAAGTCGATGTTCAAGGTTTTTGTTATACTAAAAATAAAAATCAGACTTCTCAGAATAAAATAAAAGTAGTGTTTAAATCAATATCAGACACATTCATTATCAAAAAAAATTATAAACGAACTTCTTCAACAACCGGTTACCTACTATGCATAAATATAAAGTATACCTATACAAAATCTTACCCATTGACCTATTATTATTGTTAAACTAGTTAAATTTCCCGTCATTATATAGCCCACATACGAAAGTTTGAATTTTCGTATAGTCAAATCAAACGTCAAGCAATTTTAAAAATAACTGGGAACAACCGGCAAAAAATATAGGAAAAACAGAAAAATCTAATCAGAAAATCAGAAAAAATTAGCCTTTTATCGATGTAGTAAAATTTTTAAAGTATTCCATTGCCATTTGAGCTATTTAGAGGCATTCTAATATTTTAAAACAACTTTTTGAACAGAAAACTATCTTCGATGTAATTAAGTGTAGCACCTTTTCTGAAAGGAAGTTTTATCTATTTGATACATTAAAGAGGCCATTTTTCGATTTTCCAAAGGTTTTTCATAAAACCGGGAAAAATCGCAAAAAAATGTATTATACATTTTTATTTCAATATAAATTTATAACAATTTACTCGTTATTTATTTTATACAAATATCATAAACTTTTCATCCCATATTTAAATCTCTTGTTAAACTTAAAATGTTAATTGCATTAACGGATATGTATGGAGATGTCAAGATAATTCCAAGAATTTACATAGAAAAAAAAGTAAATTTTAAAATTGTATTAAATAATTTATTATAAATAACAATAATTTGACGTTATAATCGTTGAATTAATTTCACCATACCCCTCAGCTCTCTTCCCATCAGGGTTATTTTAATTATTTTGGCCTCAGTAAGTAAAAAAAATGAAATAATATTTGATAAACTATATTTTTCAAAATGTAAAATGTGATTTTTATGTATCCATAAGAAAAGATACTTTTTTCCACTATTTCTTCCAAACTAAAAGATATTAGTACGTTCTGATTTCACCAAAAACTTATTTATGTTATAACACCCCGAATGAAAAAAATTCAAAAATCAATTTTGATATACTTTAATGTGCAAATGATTAAAATAAGATTATAATTAGGTGTTATGTGGTTTATTTGGTAAACAATTTCAAAAATGCTTGTATTTTAAACACAAAAAAAAGATTTTTAGAAAAATCAAGAATTTTAAAGTATTTTGTTAAACGTTAAAATAACTGTGAAACGGCTAAAGTGTCTAAAGTATATTATGAGTATAATACCTACCCGCATATTGCTACACATAATCAGTAATCGCTTGTCGTCGCCATCATAGATAAAAAATACTTGGATAGGACATTAGGTAGTTTAGCGTGTACCTCAAAGACGTGATTACACGTTACCGCAATGGTTATATCCGAATTATGACTTGCGGTAACCTCAATAGTCTACTTTGATAAGTGATTACGCCAAAATTATGTCCATAATATAAACGTTTATAAACCATGTTAAAATAATACAAAAGTATCTATATTTATAAATAATAATAGATTATAGAATATATAGAATATAATAAATATATTATTAAATATTAAAATAATAAATTATTTAATTCAAAATCACAATCCGACAAGCCCACGTTAAAAAAATGTAGATATATATGTATATCTATCATAATAAGTAGGTACATAATAATAATATATACATTTTTTTTCGAACAGAGGCCTCATTTAAAACTTTGGCCTCTGGGTCTCAAAATGTCTTAAACCAGGCTTGTCTGTATAATACACATTGATATCCGTATACAGGCGCGTTTTCAAAATTTTATTTCGGGGAGGGCTGACCAAAATGTATAAACATGGTCATACAGTAAAATAAAAAAAAGTTACTGTCCTAGGGTAATGAGGACGGGTACATTCCTTAACACCTCACGCGCCGTACTGTCGTAGCACCAAAATTATGATACTTCACTACTCTCTCCAACCCAAACTTAAAAGTGAAATATCTCATTAACGGATTGATGGAAATCAAAAATGTCTACATTAAAATTTATGTTAACTAATACTCTATTTATTTATGGAAATTTTAATATAGATCGCCATTTAAAAATCAAAAGTAGGTAGTGGTTTTACCCCCCGAAATAAGCTGCTTGTATCTTAAATGTATTAGAAAACAAATTCCGAAAAAAGTTAATACTTTCTTAACTAATGAGAGTACCCACTTAAATTGTTCACCTTGTATATATATCATATTAAAATTAAAATAATTACATATAATGCAATATATATTATCTTTAATGATATTTGTTTAATATTGTACCTATTTTCCTGTTTTTCCCATTAATTCGGAAAACTCCTGGAAAAATCAAAAAATGACTTTCCTAAAGAACCTACCTAGCCAGATTTCTTTTTAAAAAAGTGCTATCATTATAAATCGGAGCGAAATTGCTGGTAGAAAGAAAAATGTCCACAAAAAAAAAAAAAATCGTAATATTATATTTTTTGTTTCGTATTTTCCGTTTTTTTTTTTTCGGTTTTTCGCATTTGATGAGGAAAATCGAAATATGGCCTTCTTACCCAGAGTACCTACCCACGCCAATTTTCTTTCAGAAAAGGTGCTACACGTAGAAATCCGAGCAAGTCTTCTGGTAGAAAAGTTACGCACAAATAAAAAAAAAATAAACATCTTTGTAAAACTTCGCTCCACTCAGAATCTAAAATCAATACTATTATATAATTTTAAAATAAAATTTTAAAGTACTATTCCAGTTTAAAATATTTATAAACTATACAATTATGTTATTCTCGTCTCATTGGCTTGGCCACATACATTGTGTACTTTCAAATTAAAATACTTAGTCATTTCAAATTCCAATATTTTTTTTTAAACCGAACCTCTATCTAAATCAGTCTCATGCCCCCCTCCCCACCACTCCCGCCATTATAAAATCATTTGACTATCACTGATTTCAAGTGCATCCATTTAACACAATGCCCTTGTATTTTAAAAACTACGGAAGATACGGCGCATCTCACTCGAGAAAATGCAGAGAACAAGCAGTTTATGAATCGAAGAAAGTCTGTCGTTTCTCAGTCGACTTCGAACTTCTTTCTGCTATAACAGTTCTATTGACAGATTCCTTATTCATTACATAACGACAAAATTAGGGTTATTTCTACTATATGAGTATGTAAGGGAAAGTAGAGGGCAGCTCTAAATATTTTCTCCACTTCATAAAAAAAAAACATTGAATCAGAAAAATATACCAACTTATAGAGGATTTTAATGCTATTACTGCGTCCGCTGTGAAAAATTACGAAAAATCCAATATCTCATTGCTCATTGAAACAGTTGACCAGTACTAATTCAGCACTAAATCTTGGTTGATTTTTGTGCTTATTGTACCTATATGATTATTTATTTTAATAATATTGTATACCATTTTTTTTTTTTTTTTTTTTTTGGAAAATAGAAACAGTTTACACATACCACACATTTACAAATATTGCGGGAATAATATACGAAAAACAAATTAGATTATTGTATCGTATCGTCAGTTAAACACATGCACCACCTATTGTAATGTGTAAAATAATATAGGCGTAGGTATACTATATATTATTGTAGGCATATAAAAAGTGAAATTTGGAGGTCTCGCCGTATTTAACGCCAAACAATGGATCCACGATTGCGTTTGTATTCGAAACTCAAAAAATAATACGCGTAGCATGATGAGAATTGGAACTCTCGTGCGTGGAGATTTTGTAAAAAAAAAAGTTTTAAAAAACACACATCTATATAACCAGACACTTTCGAGCACATGTACACTGAGGTAAACTGACCGCTGGAACTTGGTGTGAAAACAGTATATAGCTATATATATAATATTATCCGTGCGTATACATATAATAGGTATATAATACGTGTAATATAGGTACACGCGCGTATGTGTTCTTTAAAAATAACTCGTTTCCGAGAGATTTTTAGAAAGAAAACGAATAGTATGGAAGAAAAATTTAAACAGGAAACGTATCCGTGTCAACTCGTCGCAGGTTTTATTAATATGTTTTGTGTCATTATATTAATACATATACTATATATGCGACGATAATATATTAATATCTACTTACCTATATTCTTTTTTATATGTATATGTGTGCATATGTGTACAATAAAAAGGTAGGTCAGAAATTAATAATAACCCAATATTTGAATAAAACACGTTTACGATTAAGTATACTATCACAGTGATTACTTAACGATATTTCGATGAATGAAACAATGTACCATTATTATTATTATTATTATTATTACTATACAGAGTGTCCACCATATTCTCCGGATTTTTACATAGGTAAGTAGATACTATAGTAGGGGAATCAGACGTCCCGTTTAAAACGGGATTGTTCTTTTTTGATCATCATGTCCCATTATCCCGACAAACTTCCAATGAGACGCTTTTTATCCAGATTTTAGAAGATGGTCCCGTTTTAATTCCATTATTTCCATATAATTGTATTAATTTTTATGAAAAAAATATCAATGTCTGAAACAAATATAAAACAGTTACTTCTATTTTAAAAATTTGAAATCAAAGTTATAAATAACAGATAACAGTTTTCGTGGAACTTACGTCGAGTCCCAATTCCGATAATAATGAGACATGTTATATGCCAGATGTGACCAAATGGTCGATCACAAAAAATTTCAAAGTCGATTGTGTTAGAACTTATTTTTAGGCTACGCACACGAACAACATTCTGGTTTCGTATGTCGAATGTTTATCGTTCACACAGTCATTTCTACTCCAGTATTGTAATTTCACTCCGTTAATTCGGTTTCTGTTGTATTAAATTTATAAAAATGTGTTTAAAATTTAAAAGTTTTAAATTAATTAAATTTATAATTTATAAGTATGAGTGCACACAAAAAACCAAAAACGTATCGTTTTCATAAAAAATGGGAAATAGAATTTTTTTACAATGCTGAAAGACAAATGCATATGTTTGATATGTCGAACAACAATCTCCATAACAAAAAAAGGTAATCTAGAAAAACATTTTAAAATTACCCATTCAAAATTTGATATTGATTTTCTTCCTAAAACTGAAGTACTTAAAAAACACAATTAGAAAAATTGAAACTTTAAATTGATAAATAACAACTGATATTTACTAAAATCTGAAACAGTAAAAATTGTTTCATTTCGGATTATTCACGTATTAGTCAAGAATAAAAAATAATTTCAAACCGGTGAAATAGTAAAGGAAGTTTTTTTAGAAAGTGCAGATGCTTTATTTGAGAACTTCAAAAATAAATCAGAAATTTTATCAGCTATAAACGATTTACAGTTATCTCGTCAAACTGTAACTAGATGAGTTGAATCTATAGGAAAAAAATTAGTTGAAATATCAAAACAAGACATAAATGAATGTGTTTATTTTTCACTTCAATTCGATGAATCAACAGATATTACAGATACCGCTCAACTATATATATTTATACGACTTGTTTTTTCAAATTTTAATTCAAAAGAAGATATATAATCTCTATGCAGGGCCGGCTCAATGTGGTAACAAAATAGGCAGTCACCTAGAGCGGCACTTATGTAGGGGTGGCAAATTTTGAATGAACCAATTTGATTATTATAATATAATATAGTATGCTGAATTGTATGTTCATTGTTCAAAAAAAATATACAAAAATAAATATGTAATAACTAATAATAATAATATAATATTGATACTTCGTTTACCGAAAACGCACCAAAATCGTAATACTGAATATAAATAGAACTGCGATAACGATACATGCGTTAGTCGACCACAGACGATCAATGCACGTTCTTATCGAGTTCTTATAGAATTATTATTCAGTTGGAAAACTGTAATAAGTCTTAAAGGTCGTTAATAATTATGCAAGAATGGTCCTTAATAATAGTTTATTAATATTATATTAAACGTGTATTATCATGATGAGTTCTTTTTTATAACTGATGTCTATCTGTTTTAAGTAGGTGTCAGCACCAGCTAGTCATTAATTATATAGTTCAATAGACTCATAACAAAAACAACCGCCAATGACACAACGGCATTTAGTCCCGAACTTTCAGCCGCCCGCCTGATGCGTAAATAGTTTTTGATGTAGAGTGATAGTGATAATGGATTAAGTGCGTGAACGTATACAATTTTATTTTTTTATAAAATAAACTTAAATTTTGTTGGATTGTCACGTTAATATTTATTGAATATGTCAGAATTGTCAGAACAAAAACGTATACGGTTATCAGGAGCTGCATATCGAAAACAAAAATTAAAACGTGATGAAGAAATTTAAAAAACTCAGGTTCCTTTGAAAAATATTTGAAAAAAAAAAATGAAGTTTTAAATAATCCAGAAACACATTCTAACATTATTTTAGAAGAATCAAAAACCTTGGAAGTTACTGACAGTTTAAAAGAAGTTGGTAACTCAGAACAAATTTCCGAAAGCATTGACATTTTCAATAATGAAATAAACACAACTTTGGAAGAAAAAGCGAGTTTTAAATCTAATGAAAATGAAAAGAAATGAATCTGACCCTAGGACATGGCCAGAATTTGTTTTCAGATTCATTACAACTTCAAGTAGTAAAAACAGGTCCCATTAAATCAAATAATGATTTCAACTATCCTAGAGATGCGTTAAATCGACGATTTCCAATTTCAATTTTAAGTAAAGCATTAAAAAATGGTGAATTTATACAACGTACGTGGTTAATTTATTCTGTTAAAAATTATGTTGTGTACTGTTTTTGTTGTAAAATATTAAGTATTGAAAATTATGCACTAACTAAATTTGGCTGTAATTATTGGAAAAACGTACACAATATAGTTAAAGAACATGAAACAAGCAAAATACATTTTAGTTCTTTAAAAAAATGGATGGAACTGTCTGCTAGATTAAATAGCAATCAAACCATAGATGCTGCCCATCAACGTGTATTAAATAATGAAACTCTGCATTGGCAAAATGTACTTTAGTGTTACATGGCAATCATTGAATTTCTTGGTAAACAATGTTTACCTTTTCTAGATACAAACAATGTTTTTTACGAAAAAAATAATAATGGCAATTTTCTCGGACAGCTGCTGGTAAAATTTGATAGTGTTTTATTAGAACATGTTCGCAGAATTTAAAATAAGGAGATTTATCATCATTATCTAGGTAAGAGGATTCAAAATGAAATTATACATTTACTTTCTCGAGCAATTAAAAATAAAATACTTGAAAAGTTAAAAAATGCTAGGTATTATTCAATAATTGTAGATTGTACAACCGATAAAAGTTGAGAACCAATGTCAATAACTATACGGTTTGTCGATATTAACCGAGATACAAAAAAAGTAGATATTTGTGAAAATTTTCTTGGATTTATTCCGGTTGATATTACCATAGGTCAAGAACTTACAAATGCAATATTGTCAGAATTAAGAACAAATAAAATTCCAATACAAGATATGCCAGGGCAAGGTTATGATAATGGCTCAAATATGAAAGGTCACCATTCTGGTGTACAAAAAAAAATGTTAGATTTAAATAGTCGTGCTTTTTTTGTACCATGTCATGCTCATACACTAAATTTAGTTGTAAATGATACTGCTAAATCATCAACTGGAGCAAGCAAATTTTTGATTCAAATTCAAGCCATATTTGTATTTTTAAGTGATTCTACTCATCGATGGGCTGTTTTAAAAAAACATAACACAATTAACTTTAAAGTCATTAAATGAAACTAGATGGGAGAGTAGAATAGATGCAATAAAACCATTCAGATATCAAACAGGTGAAATATTTGATGCATTATACGAAATAAGTCAGGATATATCTTTTGATCAAATTACCCAATTAGAAGCTAAATCTATAGCCAAACAAATAAAAAATTTTAACTGTGTGTTGCGTTGTAATTTAGCACTCAATTTTAAATCAAATAAATCTAGCAAATAAAGTGTTACAGAAAGTAACATTAGATATATCTGGCGCAGAAAATATTTTATCTGAAACTATTAATTTGTTTTAAAAAAATTCGATGTGATAAGAGTTTTAATAAATTTTTAAAAGATGCCAAAACCATAGCTCTTGAATTGGATATTGAGGCTTCTTTTACGCAACAAACTTCTATACGTCCACGAAAAAAGAAAACAGTGTTCTTTTCTTATGAACAACCAGATGAACCCATAATTAATATAAAAACTAAATTTAAAGTTGATTTATACATTTATAATATACTAGACGTAGCTCTCAATTCTCTCAAAGAAAGATTTGAACAATTACATAACCATTGCGATAATTTTAAATGTTTGTATAACATAAATAGTCTAAAAAGTATAATGAAAGATAATATTGTGGAAAATTGTATGGATCTTCAATTGCTACTATCAGAAAATGAAAATGTTTGTAAATCTGCCAAAGAAATGACAGATGAGTTAGTAGCAATATCCGGGTTATTAAAACCCAACAGTACCCCATTAAAATTTTTAAAGTTTATTGTAAATAATAACAATTTTGCACGAAATGTAGCTGTAGCACTTTGCATTATTTTAACTATGCCTGTGTCGGTCGCATCTGGTGAACAAAGCTTTTCCAAATTAAAAATAATTAAAAACTATTTGAGATCTTCTATGAATCAAAAAAGGTTAGTGATCTTGCTACAATTTCTATTGAAAAAGAAGTAATGGAAAATCTGGAGTTTAAAAATTTACTGACGGATTTTGCTTAAGAAAAAGCTCGCAAAATTAATTTTATTTAATATATTTTTAATTTTGTAATTATATATTTTTTAGGTAAAGAATAGGTAAAAATATTACTTGTTCTATTTCATACCCAACATTTATTTTAATTTTATTATTATTATTTTATATTTTATAAAGAAAACTGAGGTCAGTCAAAACCTTTTTTTTTTTAATAAAACGAAGGTTCATAGTTAAAAATGAATGTCTATTTTTTATTTAACCCCCTCTCCTCTTAAAAAAATTAACTATTGCATAGGACAGCGTAAATTAGATTTGCCTAGGGCGGCAAAAAACCTATGGCTGGCCCTGTCTCTATGAAAAGTACGACACAAGGAAAGGATATTTATCAAGTTTTCATTAATTTCGTCAATAAATCAAATTTACCTTTGTAAAATTTAGTTTGTATTACGACCGATAGAACTCCATCAATGAGAAATAAAAATAATGGTTTAATTGTTTTGTATAGAAATGATAATAATTTTTCAAATTATTTAACGTTCTATGTGTTGAAAAATATTGAATATAGGTAGTATAATGGACATTGCTTTTAAAATAGTTCACAAAGCTTACAAAGATGACTTTTTTAATTACAATTAGAAGAAAACAATTCTCAGCATTATCATTTATTATTCCACACTGATATGAGATGGTTAAGCCGTGGTAAATTTCTAAAAAGATTTCAGTGTTTACTTCTTCAAATTATAGATTTTTAAAATCCAGAGGCGATAATTATGATCACTTATTCAACAAAACATGGCTTCAAAATTTAGCTTTTTAAACAGACAAAACAGCTCATTTAAATACTTTAAATGTTGAACTTCAAAGGAAAGGTAGGACAATAATTGAGTAATTGAGTTCTATAAATCGTTTTAAATCAAAATTAATATTACAAGTCACAATTAAAAGAAACTAATTTAAATAATTTTCCAAACTTAAAAGTTTTTTTGAAAAGCAAAAATGTAAAGTTCCAGTGGAAATATATTGCTATGAAATTGAAAAAGTGTACAATTGAAAGACTATTGATATTAAAAAATTACAGCCGATTATTACATGTATGTCTTTTCCTTTCTTCGAAGCAAACAATATTGAACATATTTCTACACAAATAAATAATTTGTTTAATATGGATTCCATAAAAATTGAATCTGAGATTATTAATATTAAATCAAATATATTTCTCAAAACTCGATTTTCTGAAAAAATTGTATGAATCTACTGAGTGAAGAAAAATATCCGTATTTGAAGAATATATCTTTGCAGTTGCTTGCCTATTTTGAATTTACATATTTGTGCAAAACAGCATTTTCTCACATGAAAATAAAAAAACTAAATACCAAGCTACACTTCTCGGATGACCATTTGAAACAGAACCTTCAATAACAGTCAACTATTCGCCAAATTACGATCAATTGGTCAACGAAATGCAATGTCACTTCAACAATGTTCAGATCAACAAAATAATATGTTAATTAGACTTTAGTAATTAATTTATATAACTTTATGTATATTAATATATATAAATTATATGCATATTATGCATATTATGCATATAATGCATATTAATATACATTTTATGCAAGTACGTTTCTTAATAATTATAGATATTTTATAATAAAAAGAACTTTTTATGAAAGTCAATCTTTGAGTCATCTTTTTCAAGATGAAGTATATTTTTAGTAGATCGCGGTCCAAAAAAGTTTGGCCGCCCCTGGGAGTATGCCATAATAATAAGTTATACTACGAACTAAAATATATATTACATAATATTATTTATAAATTTACAATCAATTATATTAAAAAAATATTATAAATATTTAAATATATTAAAATATAATATATATTGATTCATTTTGGACTTAGGTTGACACTCTTGACAGTCTATCCGTAAATTTCTCTTAGTGAAGTCTTATTATATTTTAAAATTGACGCGTATCTATCTAACTTTTTTTAACTTTTAAAAAGAATACTTTCCCAAGAGACGATGTAGTTTTAATACACAATTAAAAACACAGTTCTCTTTTTTAAAAAAGCCGATGAAATAAGGAAAGTTCTGTGTACAGAGTTAAAATCTATATTCTCAATCAAACATAGTAGGATATCAAATATCAAACTGCACTCACAAAAACGTAAACATGTATTGGCCGTGTCTAGCAGTTCTAATAAATTAACGTCATTTTTTATCAATAAAGCAAAATCTGGGCTATCGGATGAGAAGAAACATATTACGACAGAAGATGATATGTTTGCCTTTCATATTATAATGCTCAATCATTCGTTTTGCTCTATGGATTGTACCTACATCCTCAGTTCCTCACTAATAAAGAAAATTAAAAAATTGTCTTGTGCTCAAATGAAATGTGAATTGATTAGATCAAAAGTAATTATCGCTTTTGCAATGAAACAAGTTTTAGAAGAGTTTAAAAATAATAAATTTGCAACACTTACGGTAGATAAATCAAATCACAAAAATCAAAAACTTGTACCAATTATTATCAGATATTCTAATCCACAACTAGTACAAATCAAAGTTTTGGAATTTGCAAATTTACAAGATGAAACCACGGATATTTTTACTAGTTATATAATTAAATGTTTTGAAGAAATACAACTTATCCAATAAAATAATTGCTTTTCGGGTGATAGCTGTAATAAAAATGTTTTTTTCGATTCTCAAAGAAAATTTAAAAACTAATATTTCAGGAAGTAGATGTGCGGCTCATATCTTATATACCACAATGTAAACCTTTACGGATAATTTGCCAATCGAAATTCTCCATAGAAATAAAATACTTCAATATTTTCATATTTAAAGAGTCTGAGTGGAGCAATTCAAAGAATTGTGATTTTTTAAATATCAAGTTCAAAAATATTTTGAGTACTGTTAAAAACACGATGGCTATCTTTGTTACCAACACTTACTAGAATTATATATTTATTCCAGGCATTAAAACCGTATATTTTAACTCAAGATAAATGTCCTACAATTCTGAAACAGTTTTTCGATAACCCTATTTTCCATTGCATGATTATATTTTATTCAAAGCCAATTTAAATTAGTTTGCGATACAAAAATGAGAATTAAAGGGAAATTATTTCAAAAATTAAAGTGTGTGAAGAACTGAAAGTATTATATGGAAAAATAAAGAAAAGTCATAACCAACAAATTAGCTTTAATTATTGAAGACCTTGATAAAAAAAAGACACGCAGCAAAAATAAGGTTGATGGTTTTTATAGTGTTCTTATTTTATGTAAAAAATGGAGTTGTCAAATTGAACCGTTCAAAATTTTTCGTTGGACTCAAATATTAAATATTCCTACTTGGGCAGTCGTTCAAGAAAGTGTTAAATATTTATTTAAAAATAATAATCTCAACCTGGATTGGAATGTAAAAAAGGATAAGTTATTTGAGGAATATAATCATGTAGTGATACAAGTTAAAATTGTAGAATGGAAAAATTGTTCAAAAAACGTCACAGAAAAAAATGGTGTGATGTATTTAAGACACTAGAAAAAAAAATGAAATTTCTTTCAATTTCTCAGCAATTATTGAATACTCATTAGCTATTTCTGGAACAAACGCATCTGTAGAAAGAATACTTTTAATAACAAATTTATTGTGGACAGATGAAAAAAACCGTTGTAATGTCGAAACCATTAGATCGATAATTATTACAAAATAGCACTTTAAAAACTTCTTCTGTTCACAATTTTAAGAATTTCTTTTGTAGCAGCCAAAATTATTAAATTCAATAAGTTTTTCAGAAAATTACGAAAAAAGAGTGGAAAAATGTAGAAGAATGTGTAATTTCTCTAATTCCTGTTTAAAAAAAATGTATTGTTTAATTACAAACCTGAAAAAATAAATTTGTCTAATTGTTTAAAAAACTATAATAGTTTTGAAATGCAACATTGATATAATACATTCATATAATGAATAATAAAAAGAAAATATTCCCAGATATTTAAACATTTATTATTAAATTTAAATTACTCAAAAAGTGTAAAATATTAAGAAAATAATTGGAACTTTACTTTCTACAGTTGTGTGCATATATGTGAATGTATATGGATGAGAGTTTTTTTAGCAGGAGGGGTTTTTTTGGGAGGGGGGAAGTAACAACAACTATCCCGTTTTTATATTTTCTTAATATGGTCACCCTATACTATAGTAGAATAAGTTTTCATGCGGTTTATTGTAGAAAACGTTCTTTCAGGAGTGGAAGAAGTCAGTTAATTAATAGTAAGTTTTTTTTTAAAAGCAATTGGCTCATAACTGAAATAGATGAGTGGGTGAGTCACCAAATAAGTTGAAAGCTAATAAACTAGTTCAGAGATGCCCTTAATTTTGAGTATTATACTATTAATTTGCATATGAATATGATAGCGCCTATTTAAGTTAATTATAGGTAGATCAAAGATTTTTTTCTGTTATAAAAATTATTTATTAAATAAATCCATATTTTAGGTAGGTGGGTCCTAATTTATTTAGAACAAGTCAACTTTATTAAATACTTTTTTCATGCTCGGGATTTATGAGTCACGATGCTCCTGCAGTGAACGAAAGTCCTAACGCATGAGGCCGTTAAGCCATACTCATATACTATCAGTCAATGACAAGGGGGAGCAAGGGATCATTTTACAGGGTAAAGAATAACGTAATAAAACAGGTACTCACTGAACTCTGAGCGGATGTTCACAATCAGTTTTATGAAAATTTGACTAAGTTAAACTTATAAAGAAAAATAAATTGAACAGTTTTAATAAATATAAAAAAAAAAGGAGCTCCAACTCTTTGATGTTATAATGTTGACTGCTGTTCGTAAACTGACTAATTACGGCATCGATCGACTCAACAAACCGCTCCGTTGACAATCGGCGCGCGCATACGGTTTCTCGCAGTCGCATTGGCAGAAGCGCCCGAGGTCTCCCGAAGCTACTGCGCTTGCGCGTTGTTCAGCGTGATCCGTTACCGCGAGTTGGAGTGGAAGATCGGTGGTCACCGTGGAACCATTCAGGTTTCGGCGGTGGGCATTAAAGTGGGAATCGGCGGTCACCGCAGAACCAATCAGATTTTGGCGGCGCGGGTTGTTTTTGCTTTTGTTTTTCCCGTGCGCGGGACCAAAGGGGTGTTCAAAATAATTGGGAAAAATCACATTTTTTTTCAATTAAAACTCAATGATTTCAATATCTTAAATTTATACGTCATATGCTGTCTACCATAAATATTGATCCAATATAATATAAACGACAAGAGACCTTTTTTATTTATTTTTTAATCTAGTTTGGTAATAAGTATTTCGTTTTGTAATTTTTCTGGTAGTTTTTGTGATAATAATTGAGAAAACCCGGAAATGACGAAAAATAAAAAATGATAAATTTACAGCGTTAGGATTCCTTTATTTTAAATTGTACGGCTTATATTTTTTACAAAAAATGTTTCTCCAATAGAAAAACAAGAAAACGCCTTTTTAGCTTTATTTTATCTAGTAATTAACTAAGAAACTCGTTATTTGATGTTTTGTTTTTGTTTTTTTTTTTTAGTAATTGAGCAAAACCGGAAAATATGTTGAAAGTACTGGAAAATTTATGAAAATAATTCTTTTACTCTTTTAAGTTTTATTTTTGTAATGTAATTCAGTTCAAAATATTTGTAGAGACTTGACATTTTGACAGAAAACGTATATTTCCTTTTCTAGGCGTGGTAAAATTTTAAAAACATTTGAACTATTTTTGAACTATTTATAGAAATTTTAAATTTTACGTAATTTTTATTTGAGAAGTACACTGTGGCTAAAATTGTTAGACTAAACAAAGATGTTTGCAAATTCAACAAAAGGTTCATAGTTGGTATTTGTAGTCAATAAGAAAAAGCTGAGTAAATGTAGTATTTTTCTTTTTTATAAAAATTTTAATATCAAATTTTGACCAAAATCATAAATATTACGGCGTTTCAAAACATGTATAAGGAAAATCTGCTCAAAATCGTTTTTCGTTAACAGTGATTAATCATTGTACACATATACCCATAAACTCTCCTCTATATCCTACCTTTCTAAATTCTCACCTACAACAGTGCCCCATCGTGTGAAATATGTTCACTTTTTTACCACTATCAACGTCTTCGATCAAGAGCATCGACGCTTTACGTTCTTCAAAGAATGAAATTCCGTTCATTATGTTCAGCTTCCCGATAAATTCTGGAAGCCATTGCTTGACGTTTCAAAATAAAAATTGTGTTACGTATTTGGACAAACGTGCCGATTTGTGTATCTGGTGTGTATTTGACATTGGATGAGATACCTACGATGAGTATATAATTATTAGAAGAAACTTAGTCGTCGTCCAACTGTCACTGTAAATTGTGCACCATATTTTTGGTTGTCAAGCATTTGACCGATGATTGCTTTCGAACCGTGTATAAAACGTAGCTTTCAATTTTCCAGAACGGAATTCTAGGTGGGAGGAGTCTCCGGTTATAATGCCAAACGGTGGTAAATGCTTATAGAGTATGCGGGATAAAGAAAACGATTTGATTTCAAAAGACGAGGAATATTTTCAAGGGGTAACACTTAGTAAAAAGTCTGATTTACTTGAATTCAAGTGACGTCTTCATCCCGAAACACTTCTTTCAATAACGATACGCTGTTTTCGGGTGTGGAGCGAAACACCTAGTTTAAACCGTAAACTATTACACACTGAACCAGGTACGTCATATTCGTTCGGAAACTTGTCGAGAACTCTGTTACCTATAATATAATCGAACGTGAAACATATTATTAGGTGAGTTGTTCGACGATAACAGTTATTCGGGTTGCTTTTCATAAACTCGTTCTCGATTGTGTTTGTCTTGTTTATATTTCTCAACTTCGACGTGTTTGTGTTTCCTGCAATACACTGATACAGTAACTAAATTATTTTTTATTTCCATGTTTTAATACTTTTGCTGTTGCAGTATTGACTGCAGTTCATTAAATGAGTTGATTTCGCCACAGCGATCAGCCTTGTACTTTTACGCCGGCGGTTTTTCACACAATTCGCATCTCGGGTAAGCCACTGTTGTAGACGAAAATCCAGAATTTTTTACAATTATCAACCTCACTGATCAACACAATATTATCTATATCCTGTACATAAAAGTTTAATTTGATAATTTAAAAATTAGCATTTTACAAATCTTTCCCCAGGATAATATGTATGTCCTATTTTTATTGAATAAAAAAAAAATCAAAATTAAAAAAGATGGACATACTTTACACGTGGGTACAGACACTGTTGTAGGTACAAATTTGAGAAGGTAGGTTACAGTAGGGAATTTAATGTATATTTGTAAGCATAGATAAACTATTACTTGTGAAAAAACAATTCTGAGCGGAATTCAGTTAATAGTGATGCTTTGTCAACAATATAAATGTCATTTTATAATAAAATAATTAAATAGGCTTTATATATTTTCTTTAATAATATTTGTTTAATATTGATCTGATTTTCCCGTTTTTCTTACGATTTTCCCATATTTTTTCTCGGTTTTTCATATTTGCTGGGAAAACTCTAGAGAAAATCAAAAAATGACCTCCCTTTAAGTACCTTCACAGTCAGACAACTATTTATTTCATTAATAAATTATTGTTTATAAATGTTACCGTTGAAATTTATTTAAAGTACGTACCATATATTTTGACAACTTCGTCAGGAATTGATGATGTTTCCTGAGCATTTGTTATACTTATTTTTTGATTTCTGTTAAGATAATTTAATGAATGAATTTTTTTAACATAACTTGAATGGTATTAGAGTTAATTCTTGTTGTAAACTCTTTCTATGAATTATTTTTACTTTTTTTTATTAGAAATTTGGCTTGAGTGCGAGGTTTTGTTTAGGGCATTATTTTTATTATGTATAGGTCTACTGTTCTCGTCGTTCCATCAGGGAACCTTGGATTTATTATTGTAGTTTATAAAACTTCTGGTTGATATTTCTGCTGCTGAGATTATTATATTAATTAATGTTTTAACTGTGTTTTCGATATTTAATGGTCGTTACGTTGAATTTTGGTGATTTCATCTTCTACAATATCGCTGAAGGTTTAGGTTCGATTAGGTTCCCTTCCAACTAAAACTACCTTGACGTAGTGGGGAGGCTCACGACCAAACGGTCGTGCTAAGTGGCCCCACAAAAAATATTGGTCTTAGTTATTGAACCAATTGTACTACCTATATTTGCTTACAACACCAGTCCTTTACCTTGTGGTATTTTGAACCTACGGTTCGGTTACTCAGAAATACCCGAACATTTGTTTTGCAAAACCATGTCGGGTAGGTTACAGAGAAAAAATTAATTAATTTTGTTTCGAAAAATAAAATTAAGTGTACTTAATGTAATTTTTTTTTTACAAGTTTTAAAATAAATTTTAACAATAGTCGTTAAAATATTACGGCCTTTCAAAACACGTATAACCGAACTTCGTTCCAAATCGTTTTTCGTTATTAATGGTTTATCGTTGGTTACAGGTATTAATTAATTAACTTTATGTACCCCAACTATCCACCTATAACAGTGACCACATCCGTCCCCAGTATCCACTCTTTTTTATTATTACATATTACGTAAATTCCCATACAAATAATATCTATTGATTGATTTATTTTGGTTGAATATTTATTAATTATTAAACCTTTTTTTATTATTATTATTTATATAACTTTGATAGTTGACTAATTTGTCGAAATGATTGTCAATAATGCATTTATTCGCTATTTAACTATCGTTGAATAAACTTATTTAGCGAATTAAGACCCGTTGCCCACTAATGCGGTACTGCGGAGGATGCGACGTGGGCACATAAGCAATTATTAATAGATAACAAATTATACCGTCTATCATATTAATATTATAATTAATGATGAGGACTATCGAATAGTATTCGATAGTTTGCATAAACTACAGTATTCTACGTCATTGAACGTATATGTTTAACTTAAATATTAAAAAAGACGATAATATTTTTAGCTAAAACTACTCATTGGCGTATTTTGGGTTTTTTTTGGGGGGAGGGGATTGTCCCAACTCCTGGAAAGCCTTTTTCTCCACAAATATTAACATAGCATCATCACGAATTCATATCTGATTATAATAATACACCTTAAAACCTTATAAGTGGTAATTTTCTTGTGAAAAAATCTTAGGATTGCCACCTAAATTTTTGATTATAATAAAATTATGACAGAAATAAAGTATAAATGATTTGACTTAATAAGTTAAAACTAATTTAACACTTAAATTTACTGAGTAATTTCTCATATCAGTTTTATTAATTTTGTATATTCGTATATTCACAATGTTATCGTGTAATACACAAAAACCTAATATTATTATCGTTTGGTAGTCTCAAATTATTATTAATCCATGATAGAAATTTTCAAAACAGTTTTAAAATATTTCGTTATTCGTCAACAATATTTTGCGACACTTCAGTAATTAATAGAACTAGACAAAATATTAGGGGGTTACCCCTAATACAACCCCCTCTCCTAAATACACCACTGCATTTTCCCGTTTTTCACATTTGATGAGAAAACTTAAAGAAACTCCTATTTAACATGCGTAATTTTACGATAAATAGTCCGACCTCTCTGTAGCCTAAACTAGTCGACTAAATAGTAATTATGTATCTATTTAGATAGTATTATGGTAACATTAATAAATTATAGAATAGGGATGTAAATATTCATGTTGGCATTATATTTTTATTTGTAGTCGTAAATATGAGTAGCCGCCAAGCTAAGTTAAATTATTTCTAATAAATAATCGCACTTCATCAAATACAATCATAAACAATTTTTATAATATTAAATTTAAGAAATTACTTAGCCCCTTTTTGATATCACAAGTCTTCTAACTTGAGTTTTTTTTCCCCTTAGCGAGGTTTTTACACGTAGTTGACTGAAGGTATTGTTGGGATTAATGATAAAGAAAAACAAATTGTGAAATATTATAATGAAGGTATGACATTTTTAGTAGATACGTGTTGTTTACAATTTTAACTTTAATATTTTACATTATACCTATCATACTCACTCAAACACATTATTATGAGGAATTCACCCAACTACACCGATTTTTTTTATGCGGAAAAAAAGTAATTCGCCCAAAACTGAAACAAATAACTAGTTTTGCACTGCAGCATCTGGCAATACCTATTTTTTATATTCTCTACCATATTGATTGGCAATCACATAAGTAATATTATGTATGGCTATGCTTAGGGTACTTAGCTCTTTCGATATTATAATTCATATTTAATTCAATTTGTTGAATTATATTTTTACATATGCTTGCTGTTAATGTTCGACGCAAATTGTGGTCAACAATTCGTTAAAAGACAAACTAACAAACTCTAACATAATACTATTTATCTTATTAAACATGTCACGTTTCTCGTATTGTACCTGCCGCATAACAAAAAAAAAGTTATAGACCATTTTCTAGAACTGAAATTATTACAAATATTATAATATAGTTAGTAACCTATTAAATATTCCAAGCAATTGTAATTAAAATTACCATAACGATTAATAGAAGACATTCATTTTGATTTTTAACTTTATTTTTTTTTAGACAATTTAAGAAATAAGCAGCTTTAGAATGTTACAATAATTATTTGTTATCACCCTTAGTATGAAGACAAAAACACACGACAGTTTTGAATTTCATCCATGATTAAATAACAATCTATATTAAAAATTCCATTAATTTTAAATATTGTAGAGAAATATCAGGGAACATTTTCCCTAATCTTGTGAATCCCATGTTAATAATTTTTAATTATCCAATTAACTAATTTTATTTTTTTTTATATAAAAATACACAGGTATTACAAAAGGGATTGATACTTTCAAAGATAATGAGTGTCGTATACAGTATTCATCTACATATATAGTAACTCAATAGCCAAATCTAGTAACCTTCACAATATTTTAATATGTATAAATTATTCTCATCATTGTCTATCTCTTCTTGACTTCCCGTATTGATTTCAAAAACAGTTCCTAGGTAGGTACTGTTTTTAACTACCTATAATAAGTTAATTATTAAATCTGTTGACACAGTTCAAAGGTAATAAAATCAAACTCCAATGGTTTCATATAAATTATTTCAAAAATTTACAATTTATTATGAAAAAAAAAAATGTATTTCATTAAATTATACTATATAACTAATAGTATATTATGAGGATGTATTACCTTTAATAACTTATATAATTATATGTGTATATACATACATATTATATAATATAGTTGTATACATGCATAATATTATATAAATACATTTATAAACATACATAAGAAATAGGCATGTATAATTTAAAATGATCGTATCGTGAATACATATATAATAATAGTAATTTATTGTATATGTATACATCAATGAAAAAGTCACAATATTTTTAATAATGCTGGGCGACCACAGCAAAATCCACTAAACAAGGTGCCAGAATTACTCGATCGTTCACTTAGTGAGATATAATAATTAGACATTTAAAGACATATTGAGTGATCTTCTACTCGCAGATAAGTTTCACAAATTCAGACACAATCAAAAAAAATTGTCTCTCTTACATATATAGCTTGACAAAATTTAGTAAAGACATGACAATCGTGTGCAACGACTGAATAAATTATAGTCCAAATGACCAATTTAATTTTAACTGCGCACCCTATTAAATTCATACATTAAAAAATGCTATAAATATTATTAATTAAATCATTATAGAAACTATTAATATTAGTTTTTAAAAATAATAATAAATAAATACCTATAGTAATAAACAAACTATTGGATTTGATAAGTGTACGCAAAATAAATGGATATTTGCATAATAGAGGACAGTGTAAAAAAAAATATGCTCATGACTGTTTCTTTTAAATTAAATTTTATTTTTTTTTTTCACTTTATTTTGCGTACACATGTTTTTGACATTATACTTTTCAACTTCTGCCATGTAAATTCCAATTCCCTATATTTCTGATTTAAGTATAAATAAATTCATTATTAATTATTGTTATCATTATAATACATAATAAATAAATAAAAAAAAAAAATAAGGAAAATTTCTTTTGTAAAATAAAAATATTAAACATTATTTTAAATTTTTATTTAGGTTATAAGAAAATAGTATCATAAAATATCTACGAATAATAAGGACATGACATAGTAATGAATATACATAACAAAAATCATTATTGAGGAAATCGTTTTTAAAATTAGAATTCCAAACCAAATAAGAACACACTGTTAATAAAAAATATAATATATATAATATTTTTCTTTTTTAATTTAATTCTGTTAGAGAATAATTTTTAAAGCCCATTTACTATATGTGACAACAAAGTAATTTTATTTATGCATTTTTTTTTCTAATACTTATATAATTCAACATTGAGGTTTTCTAAAAAAAAAAAAAAACCCTTAATTTGTTATTATAACTTATTATTTTGTCACGCATTCCAGAAAGCAAATTTTAAATAAATTTTTTTTTATTTTTAATATTATTATTATTATTTTTATTATTATATATACATATATATATATATATAAATATATATAATTGAGAAAATAAAAATTAAAAAATACCTAGAAGTGCAGAAAAGAATTCTAATACAAAATACATTTCTCCACGCATTTTTAGACCCTACTGTTGTTAATAAGTTTTTTTAAAATATTTATGGTTTGAAATCTTATAATACCATACAGATATTCCTTTTATATATATTTTTTTTTTAGAAACAAAAATTAATTTTATGTTTCTTCAAGATGTTATTGTAATAGGTTATACAAGTTTAAGGAGAATCTGCATCAGGTGCAGAGGACGAGCCATTTACTACAACCTGCTGTCCATTAGCCGCTGCTGCAGTGCTATTAGACTTGTTCTTTGCTGGAGACTTGCTTTGTTGACCTTTAGCTCTTTGACCTTTAGCGGGTTTGTTGTTTCCATTACTTGCGTTAGCATTATTAGCATTTCCATTATTGGCTGGGTTTGACTGAGATCGGTTACTCAAATCAGCATCCTTGCTAAAGTCATAATCCCCTAAACAATTAAAAATTTAAATGTAAGTACAAATTAGTTAAATTATAAGCTATTTATATCTTTATGGTAAAAGTAATTCTTATAATATTAATTTCCTTATCATTCATGTTAATAAACAATTGAAAAATATAAATATTTATAAATATTCTGTTAGCATCATGGTACCTTATACCATAAACCAGTCTTCACAACATATAAATTCATGAATTGTATAAAAATTGAAACATATGGTAATTATAATGTACAATACAATATTGTATATGATAAGAATGTGCAACAATAATATTGTCTTTATGTTGAAGTCACCAAAAAACCACCCATCATATCAGAGCTATAATAACATTTAAAAGGCTCTTCTATGAGTATAAAAAGTCTATGATTAGTATGTATAAGCAAATATAAGTTAATTGTAAATTGTTAAATAAAATATTAATACATGTGCTTTTGTTCATATGTACATTGTTTTCATTACCAAGTTGGATACTACTATTTCGAAGACTAGAATTTATATTCAATAAACTCACGCATTAAAAAAAAAAAACATGCAAACATACCCCAAACCATATAAACCACAACAAACCACTGATAATGCAAATGATAAAATGCGTATTAACTCCAGTGAATATAAACTCCACTTAGAACAAATTTCCACAAAAAAAAACTTGTTCTTTTTCTTTTTTGACTCATACAACAAACATTACAATCCGTGCTTAGGAGCAAACATATATACAAGCTTGTTTTACAAATTTTACAAAACTTACAATCTGTAATATTGTCACTAGTAATACCACCGAGTTTAGAAGTGGTTGAAGATTCACCTTGAGCAGCAGCTATGGCCCGATTTCTTCGTTTTTGACTGCTTTTTGACTTTGGTACTTGGGCATCCACACTAGATACAGATTCTAACGCAAAATAAAATACAAATAAAGAAAGAAGCATAATGAAGGAGAACATGAATAATGTATAAAACCTTGAATTCAAAATCTAACCTTAATTGATATAATTTTGAATTTAAAAAATTGAATATAGTTCGCAATATATTTATCCTGAAAACCCTAAATTATCAATTTTTACTTTTTAGAATGAGATATTTTAAAAATATTTCTTTCTATAGAAAAAAAAAAATGTATAATTAGGAATGTTCTTTGGGATTTATTATAATCTTTCATACTAAGTAATAATAAGGAAAAAACATACATAACTAAATAGTTCTCCTTAAAGACATAAAATCTAAAATTTACAATGGACAATTAAACAAAATAGTAATGATATAATGTTGAAGAAAGTAGTATTAATAAATTTATATATATATATATATATATATAACAAAAAAAAATTTAAAAATAACGTAAAACTGAAAAAGAATATAGATTTACGATTTCTCGTTTATTAAGTTGAAATAATAAAGTTTAGTTAAGTTTTTTAATATTATAAATTCATTGATAATATTAATATTTAGATAATTATTTAATATCAAAATTTCAAAATCTTATAATTAAAATACTTCATTCAAATATATTTTTATTATTGACATGGTATTTATCACAATTTAAATAATTAAATTATAGAGCTAATAAATTTTTGTTCAACAACAGGCAAATAAATATATATATATATATATATATATATATAAGTAATTTAAATTAGAAAGTAATTATTATATTAAATTTAATAATACACAAATATAAATTATGTAAACATATCCATAAATGTTAAGTTTTAAATATAATATTTAACTTGATATATAAATTGTTTAATACCAAATATTATAATTAAATAATAAACAATACAAAATAATCTCAAATATCAAACCAAGCAAAATGTGAATCTATTTCTAACTATTCATAATCAACAAATAATTACTAGTATTTTACAAACTACTCATATAATTGATGTTTCATATTCAATATAATTGCACTGGCAGATCCAAGTGTGAAGTGTGCACAGATTGTATAATAATTACAATTAACATTGGTAAAATATCCCATTTTATACATTCATATTTAATTCCAGAGAACTGAGAAGTTTAATTTTTGTACGAATTCGGTATTTGAAATTAAGAAAATCGAAGGTGTGGTGAAACGATTCTGGTTATACAAATTCTGGTTTTGAAAATAGCAGTAATATTTAGGATTTAAAAAAATCAAGAATTCATAAATTTTTTCTTGGTTTTCCCTATTTAATAGGAAAAAAAGAACCCCAGTCAAATTTCCTTTCAGAAAAAAAACCGCAATACTTAAAAATCAGAGCAAAATTTCTGATAGAAAAGTAAGTTATTCAAAGAAAAAATGAACATTATTTTAAAACCAATAATTTTTTCGTTCCACTCAGAATCAAAAACTAATTCTGTATGTTATTTATCGAAAAATTAAAATTTTAATAGTTACACTAAATTGTATTATTATTTTCCCATAAAAATGTTTATATCTTACCAATCACCAAGTGCAAAAATAAAATTTGAATCTACTAATTAATGTTAAACCCTAATTTTTATATTCTACTTGCATTATTTTATTTATTTATCCAACATTAGAATATTATATACTAAACTTTTAAAAATAATCAATCAAACAGAACAAACAAACAAAAGCACATAAAAAATAATGAACTCATTTTATTATATACCTCGATCACCACTATCTTGAGCATTGTCAAGTATTGTATGTTCATCATCAGCTGTTCTCCTTCTTTCATCAGTTCGTCTATTTCCACCACCTCTATTACCCCTGGGAGCTGAGGTATTACTACCTGGGCCTCCACCACGACGTTCTCCTCTATTCATACTTGGTTGACCAATTGATCGGTTGTATTGATATTGGTTAGAACGTTGAGTAGGTGGTAGTCTATCATCACCACCATCCTGATGTTGAGTTCTATTATTATTACCTGTAAATAGAAAAAGAAATATATATATTTTCTTATATTAAAACTGACATTATTATAATAATTTAATTAGTAGCTTCATTGATGCATAATATCATGTACTAACCGTTGTTGTAAAAATCATGTCTTGATCCTCGGCCACGGCCTGAAGTTCCTCTAGGTCTGCTATTACCTCTTCCCATAGAGTTACTCATACCATTGTTCAAACTCTCATTATCAGCATTAAAGTTACTAAAATAAATAAAATAAAAGTTTTAATTTAATACCAAATTATAATATGCTGATTTATGAAAATTATAAGTCATGTAAAAGGTAATCTAAATCAAAAAGGGCTGGTAGTTACTGAAGAGAGAGGAGATACTAGGGCATGTAGAGTATAATAAATATGAAGAAATGGGGAATGTCTACAGTTACCAGGAATAAAGTGTAGAGAAATATCAATTATTACAATATTTATTTTTATGTAAGAATGAAGAAATAAATTAAATTAAGACATTTTATAATGTAATTATAAATAATGTCTGTACTTCATTTACATTTATAAGATTATTTATAATAGCTAATGATTGTATATTAGGATTTAATAATGATATGAATACAAAATTATCATTTTAATAATCATGTAGATAATTGGAAATAATATTTTTACTAATGCCAGATTACATTTAAATAGTTAATATGCAAAACAAAAGTATGTATTAACTAGAGATTTAGAAACAAATAATATTTAATAGAAAATATGATAATTTATTTTTACTTTATCAGGATATCTATAAATACATACATGATTTAACATTGCATTTTAAAACGTGCTTTCAAATAATACATATAAAAATAAAATAAAATATTTTAATTTACTTTTAAAATAAAACTAAACAATTAATTTGCATATTTTTTATAATTTTAAGATTATACTTCTAATATGTATTTAGTCCAATTAATTTCAAACTACTTTATTTTTTCTACAATTGAGAAGTTTTGAAGGTTAATATATAACGTACTAACACAGATTATATAAAAACTATTTTAATTCTTTCATACTAGGTGTTCTCTACATAAAACTATTATAAAGGATCATGTTTCCATTCATTTACAACAAAGCCAAATACCTGTAGCTTTATTTTTATAAAATATAATATTTGTGTACAATGGCAGAAACAAGGACTACGGGGATTAAAGCCTCTCCCTCCAATGTGCAGGTATTAAAAATATGACTCATATTATATTATAAATATATAAATTATAACTTATATCAAAAATACATTTTTAAAGCATACAAATAGTGAAATTTGTTTAACCTTCTCCCTTATCTATTTCCTAGATCCACCCCTGTATTTGTATAAGTTTGTTTATACCTAACTAAGAAACAAGATATAAATATAAATGTATAATACACTATTATAATACTACAGGGCGCTATCAGATTTTTAAATATACTTTAAGTTGCCCCGAGTCAAAAAAGGTTATGAACCTTTGATATATATAAGATTAAATGAATTAATACAAAAACCATGATCATTTCGTTAGAAATTGTAAAAATAAGATGTTACTCTCAAAGATAAGAACAAAATTTCTGGTAGAAAAATTGTAAATAAGCACATAACAGTAAAACCAATACATTCCTTTCTATAATTAGAACCTAAAAATAATATTTATTTATTTATATTATTTTATTTACAGACAAAATTTCCTATTTCATTCATAATTTTTAAAATATCCATACAAACAAAAAAAAAAAAACTGAAAATTTCAAATGGCTATCTATATCATATCTATCTCAAAATTGACCAGAATTATTTAAATATGGAACTACTTCTAAAAAAGGCAAATACAATAATATTCAATACAAATTTCATCTCTTCAGAATTATTTCCAACTCAATAACAATGAAAAAAAAAAAAAAAAAAAATTAAATGTAACAGACTGCATTTTTCCGTTTTTCTATTTATAAAGAAACTAGAAGGAATATCACAAGTNATTTCCTATTTCATTCATAATTTTTAAAATATCCATACAAACAAAAAAAAAAAAAAAATTAAATGTAACAGACTGCATTTTTCCGTTTTTCTATTTATAAAGAAACTAGAAGGAATATCACAAGTTGAATTCAGAGTTTTTGTCCACTGCCAGGAGGTATGCTCTTATTCTGAATAGAGTAGTTAGTTATAGTTAGTTTTAAATATTACATGTAATTTAGTGTAATAGAACCTATTCTATTCATACCATAATGGATGATACAGTGTATCAGACACAATATAAAAGGTACTAGAAACAAACAGCAAAAATATATTCTGTATACCACGGTATTGATTTCTGTATATTGTAGTATTATAGTATAGTAATTAGTTTTATTATGAATTTGCTGTTATACAGATAATTGTGTTATATGAACGACAATTTATTGTTTTGGCAATTATTTCCAATAAGTATAGCTATTGATTGGGATGGACCAAGGACCATTTTTTGGTGGCATTATTAAATTTTTTTTATAATTATTTGATGTTTATATAATATATAATGATACACAGTTTTGATAACTTTGTAATAAATATTTACAAAATGTATATATTATGATTGGTTCCCAATATTTTTATGGTGGAACTAATGTGGAAAATAGGGTATGTTCTATTATCAAAACTTGTATACTTGCTAACATTTTTTTAATCACATTTAATTCACAAAAAAATTAGTATACTAGCTATCACAGTAAAGATAGCACAATAACTAGTATCATGCGATGGGCTTTAAAACATAAATGAGAAACAGAATAAATTAATATCAAAGATTAGGTATTATTTAGAATGTATCAAAAATATCAACTAAATAATGCTAACCAGAAATTTAAAATGAAACACCATTTCAATGTTTTTTAGGGGATGAATAAAATATGAAAACTAAAGAACAATATTTGTATTTATCTGGCATACAAGGTTTTTTCTATACTATTCATCAGAAACTACAGATAGTTATAGTTACAAGATATACCGTACCATCTTTATAGTAAGATGTAGTAATGAAAACAAAAACTCTTAGGTAGTAAATATGCCAATTATGAAGTCATTATTTTAGTGTTAAAAATAAATTAAAGTATATTACCGATCACTTCGCCTTTGCATTGTATAATTTGGAATCATTGGGTGTGGGAAAGATGGTCCAGTACTATGAATACTACGTAACTCTTGTTCCATTCCCATTTTTTCTTGCCTGATTTGTTCGAGTTCCTATAAAATATATTCATGAGTAAAAAAAATATTTAAAGATGCATGATATATATGAATAATATCAATACTTTAAGGTGCTCTAAATGATATTCAAGTAGAACTTTAGCATTAGAAATGCTCTCTACTGTGCCGACAAAAACAAAAGGAACTTGACCCTCTTCACGGGGAATGGTAGGTTGTGGCTCATTATCACCTTCAATTTTTACTCTGATCTATAATAAAAATATATGATTCTTATTATCGATATAAATACATAAGTATAAACAATAAACATACCACGCCACTTTTGTCAACAATATCTTGTATGTTACGGCCATTTTTACCTATTACTTTTCCAATAAAATCTCTTGGAACTTGAAGAAATTCTTCTCTGTACTCCAAAATACCTCGAGCCTTCATTACAGCTTCTTTATTCTAAAACATAATACAATTATATTTTTGAAAAAATGAATACATATAAAAATCAACTCACTTCTCCGTAAATTTTAAAGATGCCTGTATGTTCATCTAATTCAATATTTGTAATACCATCAACCCTGCGTGCTTGTTGGATGTTAACACCATGAGCACCGATGGCTAAACCCATAAGATCATCACGTACTTTGAATTCATCTGTATAAGATGATGATGTTATCTGTAGCTTGGAACTTTCCAGTTGTCTGGCTAACTCTTCAGTCTTCTTTAACAACATGACCTTTTGGTTAAGGTTTCTAAAATGCATGTCAGCTAACATCTGTGCCCGTTTACTGGTCAGTGGCGAACGGGATATTACACTTAACACTGACTGATCAGAATTATATAAGACTAGAGATGCACCAATTGCTTTTTGAAGATCTTTATGAATACCATCGATTTTAGCACTAAAATAATACAACTTGGTTATCATTCAACATTATTTTGTTTGTTTATAGCAATTATTGAAGTAAAAAATTAAATACATACGATTCACGAACATCTTCAGGTACTTCAATATCAAATTTATAAAATGTTTCACCATTTATGTTTGCATTTGTATTCCTGCATCTGACTCGATCTGCATTGACTATTTCAGTGATTGGTGAATCAAGATATTGGACAACGAACTGGGATGGTGGAGTAGTGATAATTTTTATCACTGCTTTAAGCCATCCATAGCAAGGATGAGGGTCTCTAACTGCTTTTACTTCAATCTCTTGGTTTTCAGTAAACTCTGTACTTTGGCCATCAGACAAAGGGAGACGGACGCTGGTACAATTAAATTTAGTTTCTGGATACCAACTAAAATCATAAAAGTTAAATATAGTTTATATGAACTATTGTGTTATTTAAATGTGATGATATGGGTATAAGATTTGTATTTTTTATCTCTGATTCAATAAATACCAATTATTGGCATTTATTGTAAGCAAAGCAAAATTAATCTTGATTCAATTTCAATGATCAATACAACATGTATTAACAAATAAGAATATCTTTTAAATTATCCGTCAAACATTACACATAAATTTAACTGCAGTCTAGAGTTTGAAACATTTTTTTTAATCTGTATTAATAAATTTGTAAGGATTTATCATTGCCATAAACATTTAACTTTTAAAAATAAGTAAATAAAGTAATATCAATAACATTAAAATAAAATAATACAAGATTATGAATTTAATATGAAAACTGTTTATTATTGATAACAAATATAATTATTTTTTAAGAACAAATATTTCCCATAACAGAAAAAAGAAAATGTATTATTGGTTATTTGTTTAGTGATTTAAGAGTTCTATGTTATAAAAGTCAATATTTTAAATAATAAATTAGAATAACCAAGATAAAACTAAATTTTTACAAATATTGTTAAAAGTTTATAAATGCTCATTTATAACATTTTCTCAAAATGCACTTTCCATCATTTTTGCGTATGTGATGTTATTCATACTCTGTTCATCGAGGGAAGACAACTGGGCGATAACCGAAACTCATCCATTCTCGCACATTGCTACTACTATTCCAGTGTGATTGTTTTGCGTAGTCACTGCTGACAGCAATATTCAGATTTCAATAAATAAGAATAAGTGTATTGTGGTGTATTCTCTCGATAAACAGAGTACAGATAGAGCATACTCTAGTATGGATATCACAAATAGAATTTGCTGTATCGATATTTAAGTGTTTTTGTAAACGCTCAATTAAAAAAAAAAGAAAAGATGGTAAATAAATTTAAAAAAGGTTAAACCATACATAAACTATTGTTTTTGGGCTCTCCCGAACAATTTGGTTTTTGTCACACACATTAATATTACCTAAGTAAATTAACAAGAATGAAATCAATATTTTAAAAATATTTGTTTTATATACTTATATTACCATTACTTAACAAAGGTTTTGTTTAATTTTTAAGATTTTCATAATAAACATTATAAGTTAAATAGTACTTTGATTTGTTTAGCATTATATAGTGATAGTCACAAAAATAATTCAAGTTATAGTAAAATAAGTTATAAAAGTACCTACTAAATACAATCATGGGCATACATTATACATTTATTGACTTATGAATTAAATTGAAAACTTAATTAATAAAATTAATTAAATGGCTATAATATTTTATAATGTAGAAGTAGGTAAAAAAAAAAAAAAGTATTATCATTTTATTAATCAGTTAAGTACAGTATTGTGATCAATAGGAAATAAAATATTTAACCAAATAAACAAATTAGATACAAATACAAGAAATTATATCACTTTTGTATTATATATTATTGGATAATACTTACTCATTAGGAAAGGAAACCAAAACTTCATTTTCCATGACACCCGTAACAACACCCTAAAAAGTACAAAATTTAAATTGGTTCCATATCTATATATTATATCATATATGTATATCATCACTGTCATATCACATGATTAAATTATTTCAAAATGTATATTGTAGATACATTTTAATTTTACTCAAGAATGATATCTTTTTGTACATACAAATAGATAAGACATTTAAGATGGTTTAGATTCTGGGTGGTGCAAGGAATCATTGGTTTTACAATGATGTTTATTAATCTTTTTCTGGGAAAATCTTTTTACACCAGCAATATTGCTCAGATTTATAATGATAGCACTTTTTCTCAAAGGAAATCGGACTATGTAGGTATTTTAGGGAAGTGATTTTTTTTAATTTTTCCACATAAATTGGAAAACTGGAAAAAAGATATAATATTAAAGGTGTGCAGTCATGAGGTGGGCTTTATATTATAAATAGAATAAATAGAATTAGATGATACCTTTATTCTAAAAAAATTGATAATGTGGATGGTAGGTACTTTTAAACCAAATTTATAGATAGTAAAAACAACATTAACTTCTTAATTAATGTTAATTTTAGAAACTCAAGACAAAAATGATCGCGGTTCATTAATTAAGTATTGATTATTATCAAAACGATTATTTATTAATTTTAATCAAGAAAAAAATGTAAAGTGATACGCATTGAATTAAAAACATTTGATTTAGAAAGCATTTACACCTTGTTTTTTTTGTCTATTAACCACATAGCCAATAATACCAATGACTATAATATTTAACGTATACAATTTATATATATGTAATAGATTAAACTTAATTAACAACTAATATTTTCTTTTATCAATTCAAAAAACAATAATTCACCAAAATTATTTTGTGCTTGAATTCAGTCAAAATTGTAAGACTTTAACCTAATAATAAATAATAATACCAACAGGAAGAAAAAAAAACTATATTATTTTCAAATATTGTTATTTTTTCTGAAAACCTAACCTAATATAACCCAAACATATTTCTAAGTATATTTCATTTGATATTCCATAAGATAACAAGATAAAAATTAAGTTATGAATAATAATTTTTAATAAATAGTAGTGGAAGAAATTTATATTTTATTTGAATTCTATTATAGCAATAATCAAATTATATAAATCGAGGTGTAAATCTATATTTAACCAATTAAAATATCATACAATGGAGGAAAAATCTCATGATTCATACCTTATACAAACATAATATGATAAATAAAAATATATTATGGTACCTAAATAATAATATATTATATAGGTATAGCCAGTGTATAATTTTCAAAAATTATTTTGCTTTGAAATAAATTGTTATTTAAATATTTCATATCAAACCTAATTAGTAATTACATACATTAATTTTACAAAATCACAAGGTTTTATAAAGAATAAAAAGTAATATGACATTATTATGTCATAACATAGACCTTCTTAATTATTTATGTGTTTATTTTTAGAATATTAAATCAAACATAAAAAAATATTTAAATGTATAAATGTAAGGTATGTATCATATGTACATGAACATTATTTAATATCAAATTGAAATATCTAAGCTGGCAGTTTTAATTATGGTACTTAAAAGGAAAAAACCAAAATTATTATGTATGTATATAATAAGTGTTCTAAATTTCTAAAGTTGGTTTTTGATAAATCCAATTCTTAAGATAAACAACTAAGTTTTTAAATGCTTAAAATATTATTAAATTGATGAATACCTAGATAGATGTTTGTATTAAAAATATAAATCATAAAAATAACATCTAGAATTAATATAAAAATGGTAAGACTATAGATTATAATAGAAAATGAAATCTACCAATCTATCTATATTAAGATTTTCATAAACCTATCCAATTAGTCAAAACAATAATTTGGTTTTAAACTCGATTATAAAAATAATTTAAACACCTTTGTATGTGTATACACTGTAAACAATTTAACACGCGTGTTTTAATTGTAAGGTTCAAACAACGTTACAATAAATGTGTTAAATTCTATTTATTCTGGATTTTGGTAAGATAAATTACAATTTAACACTATTTCAACATTTTTACTGAGATGCCAATATTTTAATACCTAAATCAAGTATTACCCCAGACTGTATAACAACTGTGTGAACTAAACAATCAACATAATTTACCTTCCAGAATATATAAAGAAAACTCAACATTAGCCTAAGTCAAGTTAAAATAATAAAATCTACAAATATAAAATATAGTACCTATCACCAAGGATGTTGCAGCGTATAACAAATAATACCAGTCAACAATTTAATCTGACGTGATGTCAATTGATATGACCAAATTGTGTTTTCATTTATGAAAAACACCATTTAAAATAGAATGAAAAATTTGATGTACCTAAGAGTAGGTAAATACCTACGTTCATATCAATTATAATAACGGGTATGCTGAGGGGGACAAGACCTCAATGAAAAACAAAAAAAGGTTAAAACGTTGAAATAACCTCTTTTCAAGAACATTTTTCCGGAAGTAGAAAATAACTCAGGACCCAGGCCGAGGAAAAATATGGGCGTTTCAGGAGATCTGCACGCGGCGATAGCCACGACAATGGCAAACGTGACGGGAAAAACCGGCAGCGTCCGCGACCATAACCTATTAAATCGCACACGGGTGGGTGCGAACGAACTACGATGGGCCATACCAGACAAAATTCGACGTGCGGCAGCCAACGATCTGCCGGTGGTATCATCTATCAAATCCGGTACATATTCGTTTCTCTACTACCAAAGTACAATACTCACATCGTAATAGGCGCCGTTCTCTAAAAGCACCTCAACTTTAAGATCGTCCATAGTCGTCACAGCTACTGTCGAGTTGTCCGCGTAGACGATATTGTTATTGTTTGTGATGTTGATGTTGTCGTCGCCGTTGTTTGATGATGATGGCGATGATGTAAAGAGACGTGACAACGACTTCAAGTATACGCGAATACGGCAGCGCCCGTGCGTGCGTGTGTACCGGCGGTGTTGTGGTGTATTATGTACACCGGGATTTTCGCGTGGATTTTTTTTGCTTCTTCACTATTATCCACTCGTGCGTAATATGTGTGTGTGTGTGTATGTGTGGAAGAGAGACAGTGTATACACAAATCAGTCAGCGACGCAAGTCATAAGTACATATGTGCGTGTGAGCGAGCGAGCGACGAGTGTTATTGGACGCGCGCGCACGAAGGTGGTGACGAGTGTGTGTCCAGCGGGGGAACTACAGGCTGCTCTGCTACTACTGGTGCCGACTGCCGGAGTGTTACTGTCGCGGCGGCTGCTCTGCTGCTGAGCGGTCGTGGCTGTACCTGACTTCCTGTAAATGCGGCGATGTAGTAACCAGATCGGGACAGACCTCGGTCCGGCCGTTTGGGCGAAAAAAATATTTAAATTTGAAGAAAGTCTTCAACTTGATATTAAGGCGATAATAACGAGACGGTAGTCTTCGCTCGTGTCGTAATATTGTGTCGACGTATTACGTGAAACGGTCGTCGATCGTTGGCGTGTTAGGTATTAAGGGTGTGTGTTTAAGTATAAGATAACAAATAGAAAAAAAAACCGTATATGAAACAAAAATCTAATATACCTAAATAAGTGTATAAAAGTTTCCGCGAGGAAAAAATAATATTAATCGTGTGTAATGTTTTATACCGTGCGTCGCGTTTAAGCCAATCGGAAAGAACCGAGCCGTGTGCAGTGTGACCAGCCCCGTTGACGCACAAAATTTCCCGCCGATGCTTTTTATCAGCTGCTGTCGGTCGGGGCGAAAATAAAAATTAAATACAATAAAAAAAAATGTAACTCTCTTTGGAGGAGTTCCCAGTTTGATTAAAAGATTCGTTGGGGTGGTGTGAATTCATTCTTACAATATTACCTATTTTCTCCTCACTCTTCTGATCTATTGGCTAATACAGTGGCGCCTATCTAAGACCCGACAAAACTCGAATTCGCAAACGTGACTATAATCGCACGTGCGCGTGTACTCTATTGCTAAAAGATTTTATGGTAAATTTGGCAGTACTTCCATTTTGTTTTATTTTCGCGCAATAAAAACCATAGTTCAATAATGATTTAATTTATAAATGCAGTTGGAACTTAGAAGTCGTGCTGTCGTAGAGTATTATAAATTATAAACCAGGAATTTTTTTCCAGATATATGTTTTGCGTGGTCAATTTTATAATCTTTGCAAAAAGTCACTCACTCAAACTTCATCAGAAGTTTTATTCAAAAAACTTCAAAATGATTTTTTACAAAAATCGTGTTTTTGAATTTTAAATACCAACAATTTAGATTTGTGAACATTTTTTTTATATATATAATCAGTATTTTTAAGCTCAACGTTCTGGTGGAATCATAATTTTCCTACCTATCGTACTTTTTGTGTTATTGTTTATAAAACCACGTAAAACTTAATTATACAGTTGTTTCAAACATTTACATATTAAAATAACTCAAAATTGACTTTATTCTTCATTCAGTGTGTAATAACATAAAAATATTCCTACCCAATCAAAAACCATGATTAGGGTCATGGTTTTTTTTTTTACTAAATGCAAATTTTTAAAATAAATTTGTAATTATCTACCTACGTTTTGAGTAATTAGTTAACAATAACATAAATATGAGGTACGACAAGTAAATTTTGATTTTACCAAAATGTTGAGCATAAAAATACCAACATTTACAAAAAATATTTCAATTTTTAACATTTTAAAAATACGATTTTTGGAAAATCTATAATTTTCAAATTATTTGACCATAATTTCCAATTTTTTTTTTTTTTTGTTAGTGCCTTCAAATTAAATATGCATAAACAGGCATTTTAGAAAAAATCCAAAAATTTGTTTTAGCTCACAAACAAATTTTTGGATTTTATAATTTATTATTAACATCATAAAACACCAAATTATTTGGTGTTGGGTTGGTGGTGCTAGTGGTGAGAAATATACATATCTAGTATACATACTAGTATTGTAAAAATTATAACTATAATAAAAGTACTATGAATTATGTAATATAAAGGGCCTAAAATACATCTGATTTCAGAGGACACATTTCTTAATTTAATTGTAACTTTTAACAGGTTTCCATAGCAAAATTAAAAACCTGTGAGGGTTGTAACACCCAAAATTATTCACTCTTTTATATACCGTTTACCTTACGCATTTTTATTATTTATATAACGTTTGAACTAAAATTATACAAAATAAATATAAGTAAAAGTTCAAAATATTTTACCAATAGTTACATGAACACATTTCATCAGAACAGTAACACTAGGTATAATAAGCTGTCGTCACAAAATTTGGGATCACCTGTTTACCTATAATACCTACATAGTATATTTATAGACACAAGTTATAATCGTTATAATCAGGATTAAAGCTAGTATATCTTGGTAATATAATATTTACTATCGTCGACTATGGTTATAGTTAATGGTATATTTGTATAATATTGATGACAAGAAAATTGTTGTTAATTCATATTGAGATTAACAAGATTCATTTGTGTTGAAATTCCAAATGGTTTTTTATTTCTACATTTAAAATTAAAAGCTGTCAGATAAGTATTTTAAATAACAATTAATTGCAGAAATAAGTACGATAAGTAATTATATATAGTTACTATATTTATTTATGATGTGATCAATTTATTACACGGTATATTTCCAATTTTTCTTTATATTCCTGATAAATACAAATTGCAAATGTGGATAATAATTAAATTATATAAATATAGGTACCTACATAGTATTACATAATTAAATTCAATAAATATTTGATGTTTACCTCACTACCTATACTCCAATATAAGATCCAAAAAAGACTTTAATCAGTTAATTCACATAATACAATATTTAAACGAGTATGTACCTGCCTATGTTATAATATTGAGTAGTTACTAAAGCCCTTTACGTTCCTCAATTTTAAAGCCCATATCCACTAAGGGCCTTGGAGTAGCTGGATTAATAAAATTACTAGCCAAGGGTTAATCCATTCTCGAGATCCTCAAATTTTACTAAAAATTTAAACAAATTTGGTTTTAAACTTAATGTTTATTTTTACTTAGTTATTTTTAGATATGATAGAGATTTATTTATATTAAGTTTTTAATAGCTATTATTTTTATTATATTTTTTTATCAGAAAACTTGCTCCAGATTTTAAGTGTAGTATGTTTTTTATTCGTTATTGGATGGCAGAGAACTCTGATGGACAAAATATTGTTACCAATCTAATATTCAAACAACCAGGCTTCGATCTGCCTAAATAAATTTTGGTGACTCTAAATTGCTTTCAGACCAGCCATGGAAGGTGTAATCACATCATTTACAAATGGAAACTATACATTACTTCTTCCTGAGACTGTGGATACAATACACAATCTCCCATACCCAATATACCAACTGAATGCCTGATCTGCACTTTCAAAGACACTCTAAATGATATTCATACAGCTAATAGAGATGTAGTTGATTGGATACAAAATCTAGACATTCATTTATAATTTATAGTTTTAAATATCTCCTAGCTACAATAGCTACCATGTCTTTACGAAGTTCTTAATATCATTATTACTGTTAACATAATTTTCATTATGTATAGATTAGCTTATTTTATATTATTCCATTTAGTATATCTGTCTGTTAGTATTTATATGTTTAAATTTTTTGCTCTACTTTGTCATACAAAATATAAATAAATATATATATATATATATATTCGTTATTTAAAAAAAATCATCTTGTTTAATTAGTGCAATAGATTTCCCTTGTTATGATTATTGGGAAACAGGAAAATGTACAGCAAAAAAAAATTTTGTTTTTGTTGAAATTTGGTTAAAAATAATCGTAAACATACAATTTTCAAAACATTTTGACAATTTTTAATTATTTAAGTTATATTATTACAGGGATATCATTTCAATATTTGTTAGGGTAAGGTATAATAACATATTCAATAAGTATAAAACTAGATTTGATTTTTTTTTATTATTACCTATTATTATAAATAAAAATAAAATCTACCTTTTTGCCATAATTAGAATATATGATAAATGAATATTCAGTAGATAACATTTTTGATGGAAGAAAACCACCTAGAACTAAGTAGGTATTTAAAAGCAAAACACTTGAAAGTTCAAATTTAAAGTATGATATTCATAACTAAATTATGGATACCTAATAGGTTAATTCTACATTTGTGTTTTTTAAAAATATAACTCTGTTGTGAAAATTTGTTTAAGATAAACATCAGTTAAGAGCTCAGATTTAAATCCAGTAATAAATCAACATGTCCTTTTATTTTATGTTCATACAAACTTTACAAAATCATTCATTTTTAAAAACAATCTATGGAATTTTTCCATGTGACTGCTAAAAATATTGTGGGTTTAAAGATAAAACTTTTAGTACAATTAATTGATTACTTCGATTATGAAAAAAAAATTTAAAGTGATATCCATAGAATATAATTTTATAAAAAATCATTAGAATTTGTATAAGTACAGTTACTTATACAAATACAGTACAGTAGTATGTATGTACAGTAGTAACTGTACTTTGGGGGAGGACTGAACCTCAGAAAAAATTTGATGAACAAAATCACAGCCCATATTTTTAAACTTTTCCCAAATCCCAGGACAGAGCTCCCGTAAAACAATGGTAAAAATAATTGATAACAAATTCTAAACTTATTAAAATGAAAAACCTACTTAAACAAAAAAAAGCCATACATGTACATACATAATAGGTTATCTTTAGTTTTTTAGGGAAAACTATTCGGGAGTTTGGGACTCAGTCCCCTTACTATTATGCCTATATGTATAGATAATACACACCTATAATTTCTATTACTACCATGCTAAGAAAATAAGCAGATAAGTATCTTCAATTTTTATCAAAAATTAAATATTGATTTCAAGATGTTAAAAACTTAGTTTTGTACCTTTTTTTGAAATAAAAAAGTAGTATTATATCCAATATTTAACATTAAAAATGAACAATTGAAATTACAAAAATAAAGAGGAAGTCCTTAGTTTTTTTGAAACTAAAAGCAAAATAACATAAAATCACAATTATAAACAAAAAACAGGTAAGCAGTATGTAACATGGAATTACAGTTATTTCGCTAATTTTTAAGGCATTTTAAATATGTAACTAAAACAACAGTATATCCATATTTTAAATCACTACAATGATTATAATACATTGTATGTACATTTAGTTTAGTGATAGTAACTTAAGAAATTATTTTTTTTTCTTATTTGCTTTTATTTGTTTAAAGTAGGTATTTATAATACATTATTTAGTTTATAAACTATTATTAAACATTATTCAAAAAATATTATAAAATAAATATGAAATTATATTATATCATTTTCAACTTAATTATATAGGTATTACAGAAGGTATGTTACCTGACATCTATTATATTGTTAGATTCATGACAAAACTAAGATTCCGTTTTATATTTTATGACTGTGATAGGTGCGTACAAGAGTATCCACTATTGCAATACCATTAATTTCATTCAGGTTTTAAGTTATAATAAGGGTATTGTAAGTGGGTTAGTACTGATTTTAAAATAAATCAAATAGTTTTATTTGTCAAAAATAATTATGACATTAAAAAACAAAAAAATCAGCTGGCGGCAATGGTACGAAAAACAAGTTGGCCCAGAAATGTTTTAGTCTGTTTAGGTTTTATGCACAGATATAATGTATAAAATGACTAAATATGATATAAGTAAATCTGACGCTTTGGAAATCATAAACCCAAGAGGGAAAATTGTATTGATTAACTCATGAAATATTTGTTTATCCATAAGTACCATAATGATTAATAAATAAATTGTGTGGTCATTTGAAATCAATATTATCATATAATAATATATTATGGCATATATAAATATAACTTCATAGAAAAAAAAAACAGTATTCCCTTAGAAATTAATTAACTGTTATTTTATTTCCGATAGTGCTTAACAAATAAGGTGTAAGTCCATTTTAATAGACAAGGAATAAACAAAAATATTGACAAGTTCATAAAGTCAATTCTATGACATAAAATTACTACATAGGGGTCTATTTTTAATGTTAATTATACGTGGTGCACAGATCAGCTTTGTGTTTAAAACTATTCAATTGATTTTTATGACATTTTAGTTAGATGGAGATACTATTTATCTGCTTAGCACAGCAGCATAAACTATTGTTTATAATTTACAGTTTTATTCTAAATTAAATAGGTAAGTAGTTAAAATTATTAAATATTTATAAATTATAATTAATTTTATTATGAAAACTAGTTTTTGGATAACAAATAAGTCATTGTTTTTGATTTTTATAAAATTAATGCATTACCAAAAAAAAAGTATAAATATATGTATAAACATTTCAAATTATTTTAATATTCTATAATAAACAAATTGTGAAAATATTTAAATACATGTAATACATTATTAAAAATTACATTATAATTTTGTTCGTAAGTGTACACTTACAAATTTATCGCACAATTATAGCAATTGAAACAAAATATTAATGCAAATAAACATTTTCTAAAGGGCAGTGAAAAATTTATTACATGAGAATAGAGGACCAAATTTAAGTCATTTTATCTTTTACTTGAGGCTGATTAGTATTTATTATCTAGAAAAGTACTGAAATTTATTTGTATTTTTTTTTTTTTTTGCTATCAAATTAAAAAACAACAGCTTTATTGTTTAAAGGTTTTAAAAACACTAGTCAGTTAACCAGTCTAAAAAGTTATATTAATAAATAAACAATATAGGGAAACCAAAATAGAAGAAAACATGGAATATGTTTTTAGACTTGCTGAAGAATTTATTTTTACGTTATCACATAATCTTAATAAATGCCAAAAATAATTGTGAAGTAAAAATATTATGATTACACCAACATTATATCTTATTTAATTTAAACTCAAATGCAATGATCCCATTAATGTCTCAAGAACATAAAGCTGATTTTTCTTGTTTAACTGTTTTTTCTCACTAAAACAGAAATAAATTATTTACTTATTATGTAATAATAAATAAAAAGGAATTATTATTTACCTGTACATGTGTTCAACTCGTTTTAATGACAATGTAGCAATTTTCTTAAATGTAGCTTTCTTGGTTTGGTTACTTTTTTGTGTTGACATTAAACTACGAGCTGTCTAAAAATTATACATTTTTTTTTTATATACACTATAATTAAATGATTACAATAGTTTTTTATTTTAAAATATATATTTTGTAATTAAATTTAAACTTTCAACACATTTTTTTCTAAGTTTAACATCTATATTACTCCACTATTAAGTATTAAATTGGTGGATTATTTGATTTATTGAGATTATAACTGACTGCCCACCCTAACTCTGACACATTTATATTTGTGTACTTAACAAAGTTTGACACTCAACGAGGATAATAACTTTATTCTCTTAAAATACACATTTAATTCACATAAAATGACTTAGTTAGTATACATTTTAAATGAACATTATATATTTATTCTTACCAAATATAATCCATATAATGCTCTGACATTATTAGGATTCAAAAGTATAGCATATGAATAGTGAGCACGAGCTAATTCAAAATTGTCTGTACCTCCCTAAAAAATATATTTAATACAATAAATCATATAAATATATATAATTAGTTTAAAGTTTATAATTCAATACTTGTGTGTATCGTATGTCAGCATGCCGTTGATGATATAAATGATTCTGAGAATTATGTAGAATCATTTCTTCCATGCAATATGCAGATTTTGCATATTCCCCTTCCAACAAGTATAAATTGCTCAATTCTTGCCAACCTTCTTGATCTACCATAAACCTATTATTAAAATAATAAATATGTTTATTACTACCTATTATAAATAAATAATTAATTATATACTTTTTAAGGTATTCAACAAGTTCTTTTATTGCTTCAATATTCTGACATTTAGCTTTTAATATTGCCACTTTATGTCTTCTGGTTTGGGCATTGGTTTCATCTGCCTTGATTAGTTTATCAAGAGCTTCTAATGCTTCATCATATCTAATATACATAATATTTGTTGAATATTTAAAATTCTCTTTATAAAATTTATTACTACACAGATATACATTATGAAACAGTAGGTTTAAAGATTTTTTTTATTGCGTATGGCATGGTATTGGTGTACAACAAAAAAGTAATAACGGAATGTAATAAAAAAAAAAAAATTCAATGTAACATGATTATCAATTCATTTAATTAATTAATTCGTATTCTTGAAATACTGCTTGTGAAATATTATATACATATTTTTTTTTTTTTTTAATTTAATAAATATTATTAAATTACTTTTCTTCAGCTTCCAATATTGTTATAGAAAGTCTCTGCACCCTCAGACTGTCAGGGAATTTATCACGAAGCATTTGTAAACAAACTTTAGCAATATCAATACGATTACAATCACATGCCGCTATTAATACTTGCTCCAAAACTAAATAACCTGTAACAAAACAATTTTTTTGTTTTAATAAAATTAAAAGTTTTGATAATTTATTTTTTAAATTACTATGAACATACACAAAAAATGCATTATAAAAAATATGTTCTAGAATAATGGGAACAGGTGCAGCCACTGTTATAGATAATATAATGTATATCTGTAAGCAACAATAAACCATTTCTTAAGAAAAGACAATTCTGAGCGGAGTTCAGTTGATAGTGAGTGGTACTTTGTCAACTATATATGTCATTTTATAGTAAAATAATTAAATGGAATGTATATAGTTTCTTTAATGATATTTAATTAGTGTTGTACCGATTTTACCAGTTTTCTAATGTTTTATCCTGGTTTTTCACATTTGATGAAAAAACTCCTGAGAAAATCAAAAAATGACCTTTCTTAAATACCTCACTAGTGAAATTTCTTTTCAGAAACATTGCTATATTAAAATTTGAAGTAAAATTACTGGTAAAAAAGTTGTCAACAGAAAAAAAAATTTTCCCGTTTTTCGGTTTTTGAATTTGATGAGAAAACTCCTGAGAAAATCGAAAAATGACCTGTCTAGAGTGCTTCCACATGAAAATTTCTTTTCAGAAGAGATGCAACACATAGAAATCTGAGCAAGTTTTTTGGTAGAAAAGTTGTGCACAAATAAAAAAACAAAATAAAATCTTTGTAAAACTATAAGCATCTTCGCTCCACTCAGAATCTAAAACAAATGATATTATTTAATTCTTATTAATGTATTTATTGGCTTTGTAGACAATATTTATTAATTTTAATAAGTCTTAAATTCATTAAACGATTTTGATATAATTATTTAATAATGGTTTGAAACTTTTGGCTTTCAAATTTGTAATATTTTAAACACACATGATTTAATAATATTTATTTTACGGAAAGTTAATACAAATTGTTGAATAATTAGTGTATATTATGAATGATTTCTATATACAGTGAAACCATAAAAAATGTCCGTTATTGACGAGTATTTTCGTAAAAGAGTAGTCAGAAAAAAAAAGACAAATTAAAGTATTAAATTATTTTAAATTTTAAAGGCAAATCCTATCTTTAGAGATAGACGTCTGAGACAGAAAGTAGTTTATAATACAGTTCTATCTTAACCCAATAAAGGTTTTAAGGGAATTTCTCTCGGTAGAATACCAACAAATGTCATAAATTGAACAAAATTATTTAGAGGTATTTTGTGGACAAGCTACATGTTATCTTGAAATTAATTGATTTATGTCTTATACTTGCATAATAATCTGTATAATATATATAATGTGTAAACTTTATACAGGGTGGTTCTTATACTAAAAACCTTGTTTATATTTTTTTTTGTTTTCCTGGATGCTTTCCCCAGACCAACCATTAAATTTCCCATCAGAAAAGTCCCACACTGAATAATCTTTACGTTTTATATGTATTTTTGGTTATTTTCATGCTTGCAATTAACTTTATCCTTATTATCATACATATAATATATTATAATCGGTATTCGAAATGGACTAGTGATGCTGCTGTGTGATATTTAAGTATAATGTACATGATACACATTTGCAATATATTTGATTTTGAACTAATATTGTTCCCTATTATCGAGGTATTAACTTAAAATATTACTGTCCATGTCTGTAATAGAGAGAGTCCATTATAGACAAGTCAAAATACATTGGAATGCCTATCTTTTTTCCGGAACTTTGTTATTATATCCGTTATGACAGTTTTCACTGTATTATAAGTATTATTAATTATTATTATGATAACATAATTAAATTTCTGCTTAATTTATTTTTTTTATAGTCTGAGCTTAATGATTTTTAAACAAAAAAACTCTTACCTAAGTTATTCTACATTGAATACTCAAGTATAATGACATAAAACCAGTTTTTGATAAATACATGATTCAAAAAAAGACAGTCTATACACAATTCCTAAAAAGCAGTCAGTTTCCAAACCCCATAAGTTTATTAACCTTAATATTTAAAGCATAATAACTCAAAATTATACATAAATATTAGATAATATTGAACAATTTGAATTTTAGTGAATATTAAACGCAAATAGGAAAGAAAAAAAAACTCAACTAAGCCCACCAATATAATGAATATAATCTTTAAACATAAAATAATGTTAAAATAAAATTACAAATTATATCTATAAACACCTACTATATAATTTTTATAATGATTCTATAATTTTACTGATTTGTATTAGGAAATTAATATTTGTATGTATAGTAAATTATTAATAGAACTTACGATCATTCCCTAATTGTTTAATTTTATGTTTAACACACGATTCCCATAAATTTAATACTTCTTTACTCTTTCGTTCATTATCTTCTCTGTATTTCTTAAGCGTTTCTTGAGCTTCTAAAAAAAAAAAAATAGTTATTAATGATCCAAGTAGCATTTCTTAAGTGTAAGGCCAGTTTTTAAAAATGATGCTGCGAAAATGAGTACACAGTGTCTGTCAACATTAAAGAAAAACATTTGACGATTAAGCAAACATATTTTAATGTTCTGGATATTGAAAACTTTCACATAAGTTTTAAGTTGGATTTTTAGACTTTGAATTGTGATCAGTTTATAGACAATTGTTGATTTTTATGCAACAATTGAAAATTACCTTGTTTGTATAAAGCATTTTCAACATTCAGAATCGGTTTCTTATAAACAAGGATTTTAAAAATATCTACACGGTATATGAACTGTGCTATTGAACCATTTAGTCAAAATTTGTTACAATTTTATTTATCATAATTTGTATTGTTAAGTAAACAATGTATTTTACACATTTCTAAGAATGTGTAAATATACAGATTTAAATTAAATGGTACAATGAAAATGATTTATATTACCAGTCTGCTCTCATAATTTTTTTGAACACAATGTAAATACGATCATCTAAAATATTATGTACATCATTTCTTGTCAATGTTTCCGATACCACAAATAGTATGGCTATTAATATAGAAGCAGATAGGTATGATTTAGGATTACAAGTAGACAGGAAATGTACACAAATGCCCAAAAAACTTTTACATAATTTTTTCTCAATATTGTAAATTATTACAATGTAATAAACACAACAACAGTTATTATACAAACATTTTAACATTGAACTAACCGTAAATATACAGTTTATCAATACAAAAATCGATGTTCAAAATCGGAAAAACAGTGCACTGAACCATATTTCAATCATTTTTTAAAGTATCGATAATATAGAATTTAAACCTTATATACAAAAAATGATACTCGAGGAAACAAATGTTACACAGTTATGTTAACTAAAAACTTACCACTTAAATGAACCATATTTCCAATCTGAAGTCGTAATTAAACTAAAAAGTAAGGCAGGGTCAAGTAGTCAACTCTAAACTTAAGAGTTAAATTTTAATTAATATTAAAACAAAACTAATTGAAATATTAGTTGCACAAAACCAATTGGCAATGATTATGTTAAACTATAATAATGATTAATGGCTGAGTGATAAAAATTTAGGAATACTGATAATGACGTGCAGGACGATAGTGACGCCGTTGATATGCATAATATGGACAATGACTTGCTAATTTGAAGATTTTAGACTATCGGAAATATCGAGAACAAGATAGGTATTAGATAATAGACACCACATGAATACCACGGCTATAGATAAACTATATCATATAACATATCTATAGCCGTGATGAATATTGAATACTAAACTTCACACGTTTCCGTTTTGTTACGGATAAACCATTAACATTATTTGTTCAGTATTTAGAAATTTGTTTGCTTATCTTTTACTATTGATTATAAAGATTATATTATAATATAGAAAAAGATTTAAGTTAACCTTTAGGTTCTTGGTAAATAATTCAAATCTAAATTTCGTCAAGCTGAAATAAGAAACGGAAACAGATAATCCAAAGCTTATTTAAAAATCAAATTAAATTAAAATTGTTTTATATATGTACTTACCACACATAATACACACCTATCCAAACACTTTTGAGCGCACTTGTTTAAAAATTAAAACCTACGTAACTATATCAGTAGATAACAAATACTAAAAATTTAATTTTCTTTTCGATATTAACCAATAACTATAATATAGTGATAAAATTTAAATATAACACAACAAAACGTCTGTTAGTGGAAACCATCACAATGAGGTACAGACATCACCTTCCCCAATAATTTGCTTCATTTTAAAATTTGCATTTCTTCCAATTTCGAAGATAATGAAGTGAGCCTCAATTTTGTTCTGTGCACTTATGTGTTCTTCATCATACTCATATATAATAATGTTAATATTATTTTTGTTTTGTATATGTACTTAATACTTATAGATATGTAGATATAATAAATAAAAGCTCATTCTTACAATATATGTTTTAACCTAGAGGTTCCCTACCTATGGTCCATAAGATATTGTATGGTGGTCCACTAGCAATGCCTATAAAATTTAAAAATATTTAATTTTTCCTTTGGGACATAACACAAATATCGACAATCATATATAATAAAGGGTAAACTTTAAAATTTAAACTTAAATAAAAATTTTATCGGTATTTTCCAGAATATAATGGTTTCAAAACGATAGGTATCCGAAGTATGATTCAAAACCCTTTTATTATTAACGTCGATGTGGTACCTGATCATAACCAGGAAAATGTTGGTAGTTACTAAACTTTTGAAACTATAAGGATACTTTTGAATCTTGCATGCATATCGAGTAGTTTTGGTGTAAAAAAACAATTGCGTGTCCTAAGCTTTGACAAGTCACATTAAGATATTTAGTGATATTTTCAACAACTTAGTTGTGCGAACTACCCTATATTAAAAATAAACAAAAAAACTGGTTGAACGCCACTAAAGACATGCGCGTAGCTTTGATTAATTTTCTCCCAAGAAAATCTTTGTTATTAAAGAAAATTCAAGCCCAAAAATCACATTAAATTATTGATAATTTTAAACTTTTCTTAAAATGAATTAATTATAAACATTGTTATAAGGATTAACCTTTAAGGAATTTCATTGTTTTTTATTTATTTTATAATCTGAATTCTAAAATATGTAAAAATAATTTATTCTTATTTATAAGAAAAATAAAGCCTGAAATTGAGGTGGTTCAAGACGTATCAAAATTTCTTTGGTTGTACTATAGTGTCAAAAAGGGAATTACTGGTTTAACCTGTGGTTAAATTTACCACAAATCAGTAAAATTCTATTGACGAATATTGTAAAAACCAACCTAGAAATACTTTTTGATAGGTAAGTATTTTTATAAATTATTTTCAAAAATTTATTTATTTTTACCTTAATGATTATTTTAGAATCACATAATTTGTAACTTAAAAAAAAATTAAATTATATTTCTATGTAGTTGGATACCCTCCATTCCCAAAACTAAAAATGTTGTTCATATAAAATCTTTGTCAGTACCATGACATTATATTATAAAATACAAACTTACTTTATATATTAAATCTTGCACATAGGTACATTAAAGTAACAGAGTTAAATCATTTGAATACAAATTTTAGGTCAATTATTTCCCAAAAGTTGATTATATTAATATTATTATTTTTTTTATGATTAACTATTATTGTATTATATGAAAATGTAGCTTTCAATTAATAATTTTAATGAAAAATATCATCAAAATATAATTTCTCATGATATCCATTATTAAAATATTATTTTTCATTGGTTATGATCTATTTGGATATTTATTTTGTTTTTATTAAATTATTTTTTATCATAACCAATATTTTGTATTTTGGAATGAACCAACTCATTCATTATATATTTCTTAGGATAAAAGTAATATTTTATATGTAACCCACTGTAGATGACATTAAATATTTTATGACATGTACTCCTACGTCATAATATATAATATAGATAATAATAATGTTTGCCACTTCAATATAAACCATTACAATACTGACATTTATTTAGTATGTTTAGTTTTACTTTTGATAGATTTTACAAGGTTAGATAGTTCTGGATTAATAATTGATTGCTTTAATTTCTTTTTTGGCTGAACTTCAGTATCAACCTATAAATGAAAAATAATAGTTATTATTATTATAAACTAATTTATTCAGTAAATTGTCAATAAAAAAAAAATCATATCTAACTTTTTCAGAATCATACAGTTGTCTTCTAGATGCTTTTTCACAAATAAATGCCTCCATGCCTTTGGTTTTTTTGAACTTTGGATCAGTAGGGTCAATATTAAATAGATGAGATGTATACAATGCAGAAAATCGATCATCTTTTACATCAACCTAAAAATTATGAAAATGAATAATTAACATATAATGGATAATAGTTTATTAAGAAAACATTACAACTGCATGTTTTTTCTCCATCTTACACACTATATAACAAATATTCCTTTAGCAGGAACAACATTTTGCAGTTAATTTTAATATTTTAGTAAATTTATCTACTATCGAATTTGAAAATAAGAACATTCTGAACAGTTATGTTGATTTTTTTTTTTTTTAATATTTTAATTTGAAAACGAAATATGAGTGATATACAATTTAATAATGTTTATATCTCATTTAATAATAAAAATATAGAGAAAAATGAGATGTAGTTGCATAAATAATGTTCTTATCTTTAAGTAGGGGAAAAAGTCAATTGACTCTAATATTAAGATTAGTAGAATAAAGTTGTCCCTGCTGAACAAACAAATCGTATACATTAGTAAGACAGAGACAACTCAAGTGGATGCAGTGTTCTTTTAATTTTATTAACATACAGAGAAAGTATCATCAGTGTCTTTTTGAATTATATTTTTCTTATTTTTCTTTTTTTTGGAACTTTTAGTTTTTTCTTCTTGAATTCTTTTCATATTAAAATGATGTTTTTCACTTGGTTCTTCATCCATTAATAACAATTCTAATTCAGCTTGTTGTTTATTTAGCTTACTTTCATTCTCTGAATCAGTTTCATTATCTTTTGTCATATTTAATTCTCTTTTTAACTTTTGTTTTTCTTTTATTTTCTCTCTCTTTTTCTCCATCATTTTCTGGAATGGTGTTAAATTTTTCTTTGATTTTTCATTAACTGATTTTTGTACTTTTTCTTGTAAACCAATACCCCATGAAATTTCCAATTCTGTATCTTTACTAGCTTTTATTTCTTCTTCTTGTTGTATATTTTGTAATAATTCTTTATATTTGTCAATCGAATTTATTTTAGAACCACTATCCTCTTCATTCTCTTCAAATGACTGTTTAGTCTCATCATCACAACTCTCATTTTCTGAACTAAAAGCTACATATTTCTGTAAATCATTATCATCGATTTCACTTTTAGGATTTGTCTTAAGTTTATTAACTAATTCATTGCGCCTTGGGTCTGTCTCGTCCCATGTAAGGTTTACTTTAGCTTGTTGTAAGGCAGTTGTAGTAAATAAGTGAGGTTTGTATTTAATCAAATCTGGTAATTTATCACATACCTCTTTTGGCTCCTGTAAATAGTATGTAACATTAATTTATAATTAACAACTATTACATATTATAAAAAAACGATAACAAATATATTATATTAATGAATTTGTGAACAAGTTTTTTAAGCTAGCAAGTGTAAAAATATTTTTTTTTTTAATTAGTAATTATATAATAATACCTAGTCATTTTACATTTATTTTATTTACTTTTAATTATTTATATTTTATATCTCTTTCTAGACGAGTTCAAGCAATTTTCTTTTTAATAAAATGCATTATACCTCAATACATGTTTATATACACAGGGTGATTCACTAATCATGCTCACTCCATATTTTTTGGTTAAATTTTGCATATATTTAAATTCTAAGTTTTGGAATTTTAAAGTGTAGCTAAAGCCAATATTTTTGAATAAATAAAATTGTTTACAACATATAAAGTGAATCCAACTGTAGTGATATCAACTTTGGATTTGTCAAATGAGAACCTATACTAAAAATTCGGAAAAGACAAAATATTACTTAAAATAAATTTTGATGGTGAAATTTTTGATTTCTGTCAACCCCTTAACAAGATATTTCACTTTAAAGTTTAGGTAGGGAGAGTAGCAGAGTGTCATTTATGAGGCAGCACAGAGCCGGAATTTTTTTAGTACTCTACTACTCTCCCCCTAAACCCCTAAACTTAAAACAAATATATGAGGGGGTTTCATTGCAAAACATACTTTATCCTTTTTTTCTTATTTTTCAGTAGGGCAAATTTACTATTTAAGATTTTTGAATTGGTGTAGACCACACCTAAGAGTATTAAAAAAAACTAAAAATATTCTGGTATTGTTTATAAATTCATTCTTTTCTATTTAATGATTTTTATTGTTTTATTGGGATTTAAAAAAAAATTTTTTTTTTGCAAAACAGACCTTTTCTGGAATATATAGGTTTTGAATTAAAATGGAAAAAATTAGTTTTGCATTAAAGGATATCTTGGAAATGGAACATTTTGCAGAAAACGCAGCTTTTTAATTATCATTTTTTTAAGAAAAAATACTGTTTAAGCTAATAATAATGGCACCGTTCAATTGTCCATACAATTTATCATAATAATTAATGTACAACATAATTTCCTTAAAAATGGAAAAAGCATGTTTTGCATTAAAGCCCCTCATATATATATATGTATATAAATGTGAAATGTTTTGTAATTAGTAATCTCTGAAACTGCACGTACAATTGTTATGTTGTATTTTTTAAATTATATTGTGGACAAGCTTTTAAGCAATTAAGGTTATTGAAATCTTCGATTGATAAACTAACCAAACAAGTAGAAGTAGTAGACCTAATCTGTAGTAGCTTTGACTGGATAAAAATAATAAATTATCAGATATTTTTTATAACATAACAACCATATAATTAATTTATATAAGTATGAAAAGAAAATGTATTTTTTAAAATTTAAGAACAACAACCCTTAACTACAGTGATAATGATGGAAATTGAAATAGAAAATCCAAGGGGAAATGTTTGCAATGTTTGAATTATACATTTGTTTGGCACGGCCAATACAGGGCAGGACAGCTTATTATGAAACTATAATAAATTATTTTTTTATAAAAGAGAATACCCATATTGTGTTTTAAATTCACACCTAACAAATAATTACTTGATCAAACACAGTATCATCAGGTACAAATCTTAAATCCAAACGTGTAGCACTACTTTCATATTCTAAGCCATCACACTCTGTATATATTTTATTGGCAGTTTCTGGAGAATCACAAACAATAATAGCATAATAATACTTTAATCTTGCTAATTGATATTTTCGAAGTTTTTCCATATGGAATTTGTTACCTTCTTCTTCTTCCTAATAATAACAAAATAAGAGAACAAAAACAGTAATTGGTTTAATTTGTAAACCTGGTTAAATATAGGTATTTGAATCTCACTTGGTCACTTTCATCAGATGAATCAACTATCTTAGGGTTACTAGAAATAAGTTCAGGAGGTCCTGTAACTTCTTCTTCTTGCATTCGTTTCATGCCAAATTCGGATGGATAAATCTTCATAAATATAATAAAGAATAAAATATTTTAGAGTAAAATGTATACTTTTTTATTATTTTATGTATTTACAGTTATTGTTTTAATAAAGCCATCAGTTGGTAAAAAAGAATTGAATAAAATCATTAAGTCAGTAGCCTGTATTCTATCCCAATCCATATTACACAATGCTAATCTAAATGTTGCTTCTTCAATATTATCAGCATCTTTGTCTAGTTCACCCCAACCATGTTCTACATTTTCTGTAGGAAATTAACAAAACATGTTATAATTTAATTTAATATTCTATACTTAATTACTTAATAATTAGATACTTACCTTCTTTTTCTTCGTCGGTAGATGTATCATCATCTGACGAACTGTCAGATAGCAGTACACCATTGCCTCTAGCATAATCTATTGTGTCTTTTAGATGACAATTGATTTCTTTACTGATTATGTTTTTTTCATCATTATCTTCATCATCAGTGAAAAGTTGTTTGTCTGTTTCTTCAATAATATCATCACTTGAATTTTGTTCAGAATTTGTAACATCATCTTTTTCTTCATCAGATAAATGATAGAATTTTTTAAAATCTTCAGTAGTAGAAGTATGTAGAGGTCTTCCTCTTTTGTCAATAGTATATTTCACTTTGAATTGTTTATCATTGAATATAGATTGAAAACGTTTATCAATCTTGACTTTACGTTCACCTTTAGGTATACGTTTAAATTTAGGATCAACAGCAATCTTAGAAAATCGTTTATCCATGATTATATAAAATAGTACGGCACTTAATTTAAGTGACTGCAGACGACAAATTAAGATATATCTTAATTCTTCATTTGTACTACAAATAGTTCCTTGACTTCTTCAAAAACTGATAAAAAATAAAAATCGTAATTTTACGGATGTTTGCTAGTAATATTTAATAAGAGAGCTCAGTGGTTCTCAAAATGCGTGAAAATTGAATTGAAGGTGTTAAATAAGCAATAAATATGCAATAATGCACGATGTGAAGCGCAAAAAAAAAAAAAGGTTATGTAGTAGTATAACGTCACAGTAATCAGCCGATGTGATTTTTCAATAGCCTTTTTATTGTAAGTTATACAGATCTATACAACAGAATACTCATTGCTTTTTTTAAAAAATATTATAGATTTGTAGTGAAAAAAAATAATATTATTATAATTATCATTTAAATAGTTTAGATAAATAAATAAAATACATACATACATAAACATTGGTGTGGCATTTCCTATAGATCATATTTTAATAATTTTTAGAATCTAAAGAATATTTCATAGTGGTTTTATAAGTGTTACAATTGTATAAACATACTTAATATAATAATATAATTGTTCATACTCAATTTCTTTAAGCTATTCTTGGTAATGTTAGGTGAGATTTGGGAGTCTTATATATCAAATTTAATTGATAAATTATGATGATAATATATCTAATACATAAAAATTGTATACATTTAACATTATATGTGATTTACATACTATCACTAAAGAAAAAAAAATGTAATTAATTTAAATAGTTGAATACCTAGATATTATATAAGGTGAAAAATAGTAAGACTAGTTGAATAGATTTGTATATATTTTTTTAATTAGGTAACTTAAAATGTTGGTTATTATTAATTTGTTTAATTTTGTATGGCAATTGATTATAGATATTTATTCCTCTGTATATTATATATAACTATATTAATTAAGGTCGTTTTAGGCTTACATAATGTAAGTTTAAAATTGTTCATATTTCATTACACTGATTCAACCTTTTTTCTTCTAAAAATTTACCTAAATATAATTTACCTCTATCAGTGCACTATAAGCTAAATTTGCTACCAGTATATTCACAAAATCATAGTTGGATTTTTGCTAGTCTTTCTAGTAATTTAGACATAGCTAAAACTAATGATATTGGTCTGTAATTTGTAAGCTCTGTGGGATCACCTATTTTATAGATTGTAGTCACAATTGTTTGGTTATATATAAATACATCAGAAAAAGAGCCTTTTTTAAAGCTTAAGTTTGAAGTCTGAATCATTTTTTTGTAAGCAATGGTTTATCGTTGGGTATACATTAAATTACCTATAACAGTAGCTGCACTTGTTGAACTAAATACTCTTAATAAGCAATGCATATTTAAATTGTTCAACTACATGCGATAATTGTAATGATTCAAGTTATAGTCTTCTGTCTGAACAATCAAGGCAGGTAAGTTGTATATTTTGGATTGATTTGAATTGATAGTAAACCAAAGAATACATTTTTAGAATGATTCAATGGCTAATAAATAGTCATAGAAATGACCTGCAATTTGATGCAAACAAATATAATATTATACATTTCAAATTATGTTCTCTTCATTTTGAAAATCAAATGTTTTGCGAATCTCAATGGAAATGATTAACAAAAACGGTTATTTCATCGTTATTTGGTAATCATTTTAGATTCTGAATGAAGCGAGGAATGTATTGATTTTCAAATGATGTTTATTTTTTTTTTATTTCTTTAGACAACTGTTTTAACCAACAATTTTGCTCCAATTTACAATGCTAGCACTTTTTCCAAAAGACAATCAGATTGGGGAGGTATATTAGGTTGGTCATTTTTTGATTTTCCCAATAAATGGAAAAACATTGGAAAACTGGGAAAACCAGTATAACATTAAACAAATATTATTAAAGGAAATATATAATGCATATGTAATTATTTTACCATAATATGACATATATATTGTTGAGGAAGCAACACTATCAACAAACTCCGCTAAGAATCATTTTTTTTGGTTGCAATGATTAATTGTTGCTTACATATATACATTAAATTACCTATAACAGTAGCTGAATTTTTCCCCATTACCCTAGGACACCTTTTTTTAGTCATTTTTAGGCCAACAGGTTAACAATATATTATTCCATTTTTTTAAAATTTTTGTTTACCTATTTTCTAAAGTATAAATCATGATTAAAGATATATCTTTAATAACAGTATGAATGTATTCTCCACATTATACCAGACATAATAATGTCTATGCATTACACACAGCACAATGATAGGCCTTTGATAAAATCCATGCTGTTGATAACGGACAACTAACCTAATACTATACATTTCTTTACCGAGTTATGAAAACGTTTTTACTCCGTTGGTATGTCTATTATTCATTGTCATATATAAAGTTAAAACTTTAAAAAGTCTATCATCTAAAGGAATTATATATTAAATTTACAATGTCAACAAGATAAGGTCGGTTAAAGTAGATTTAATTTATTTATATGATTAACTATTGTCATGTACAATTTAGGATATTTTTGATTATGTGAAAAATTAAAATTTCATTAGAAAGTGGATCTGTTAGAATTTTGTTAATATTCGTTATTATATTAAAAATCAATTAATCTTTGATGATTGCATTAGTTTCGCTGTCTCTTCTTAATATTATTTTAAATTTACAACAATGTTTATTATAATATAATAGACATATTAATATATTAAATTACATAACTTTTTTTATTATATTTGATATTAAGTTGTTCATTTAAAACAATATGTTTATAAACTAAAAAAAAAATTATTTATAAACCATAATTTTGTAACCAATTGAAATTATAAATATATTATATTGATTTTATATACATAAATTTAATTATTGTTTTTAATGCCAATAAAAAGTAAAATAATTATAATGTCTAAGTTAATAACTTTAGTTTTAAAATATTTTATTGCCAAAATAATAATGTAAAGATAATCTTAATTTTCACTCTCCTAATGTTATTTATTGAATATTAAAATAAATAGTATGAATAAAAAACCCATGAAATAATTTTATACATTGACAGTATTTATAAGATTTACTTAAAATTTAAAATCAATCAAATCAAAGTCATTAACTTAAAACATTCCACATAATCTAAGGGCAAAATATTGACATAAAAAAGTCAACCTTGTGAAACTAGGCTTTATATTTTAGTCAGATTGGATAACCGTAAACAAATTTAGAAAACTTGTTTTCAAACAATTATGAATATAATAATACAAAATAGAGAACAAAATTAATAAATAAAATTATAATTAGGTTTACATTAAACATTATATTTTATTTAAATTGGAGTTAACATACAGGATTTGTTCTTAAACCATGATCAATCATTTTATTTAATAATATAAAAATTTAGATTTTAATATTCATTACTTTTTGCCTGACTTTTTAATTCCGCCACCAACCATTGGACCTTTTTGTGCTGCTTTGCATTTCAAATCATTTAATGCTTTTTGTTGTTCTTTTAACTTTTGTTTCATCTTAAGATCATCTTCATCAAGTTCTTTATTTTCTTTCTTGGGATTTTTTAAAGGCTTTTTCTTTCCTCCTTCACGACTAGACATAGCGCTGTGAGAATATAAAATTATAACATTTTCATTATATAGGTTACCTACCTAATACTGAGAGATAAATTTAATTACAATGAAACCTGTCTTAACACCTGTATATAACTGACAAATTTCTTAACCGACAAAATAATATCTTCATAAAAAAGATAGGCATTTCAATCTATTTCGACCTGTCTATAACAAACTCTTTCTATTACGGACACGGACTTTAATATTTTTCCTTAATACCTTGATAAAGGACAACTATTTTAGTTCAAAATCAAATATATTTCAAATATGTACACTGTACATACATACCATACAACAGTCACTAGTCTATTTCAAATACCAATTATGACAGATTACATACAGAATTATCCAGAAATATGTATTAAAGTTAAAGAATTTACAGTTCTTTTTTTTTATTGCTTCTCCATTATAGTGTTATACATTTGTCTCTGTTTTGATTTTAATTGATTCTGAATGAAGTGATAAATGTATTGATTTTTTTTCTGCAAACAACTTTTCTACCAGAAATTTTGATTAAATTTTAAAGTGTACCACTTTTTTTAAAAGGAAATTTTATTGGGGTGGTACTTAAGAATGGTAATTTTTTGATTTTCTCAGGGGTTTCCGTAATAAGTGGGAAAAATGGAACAATTAAGAAATGTATTATTTTCAAATTTTAAATATTACAGCCTATCAAAATATGTATAACTGAATTCCGCGCAAAATTGTTTTTCATTAGCAATGATTAATTGTTGCCTCATGATATACATTAAATTTCCCTTCAACCTTCCTAACTTTTTACCTACAACAGTGGCCCACCAATCGTGCAAAGTATGTCAGCTTGTTTTTTTCTTTGCAAATGCCACATCTCGTACCTGTCTATTACGGATAATTTGTATGGTTCCGTAATTGTCTGTTACATAGATTTCACTGTATCTTCAACTTAAATAGACATTAATAGACATATATATATATATATACACATGTACATTTATCTTTACATTTTATTAAAAATAAATCCGGTTGAAATTGTCTTTTGAGATGGAGGTAATTTCCCAGTCAAATTGCCTTTCAGAAAAAGTGTTACACTTGTAAATCAGAGCAGAATATTTGGTAGAAAAGTTGTTCAAATAAAAAATAATAATAATAAACATCATTGTAAAATGATAAGCTTCTTTACTCCACTCAAAATCTAAAAAAACTTTTTTTTTTTTTTTATTAAAAAATGACTTTTACAATCTGTATATAAAAAAAAAAATACAATAAGCAAATATGACACACAATTTATGACGGGAAGGGACAATGAGAAGGGAAGCTACCAGTGATAGGACCCTATGACATTACACCCCTATTTTTTCCGGCATTTTTGCCAACTAAAAAAAAAACCTATATTTAAAATAATGAACAATCAAATTACAGTGAAAATAAATAATTCAGCAGTAAAGTAACCTTTAATAGGAAACTAACATAAAATATAAGATAGTAGAAGAAAATGAAATAAAAATTCTTAAATATAATAATTTATAATTTATTACAAATAACTCAAATTAACAAAGGTATTCGTATGGATTAGTTATACTTATAACTTTGTAATAAAATATACTTACAGGTGATTTGAAAGGAATTGATTTAAAAATAACTATAATATTGTAGTAAAAGATAAATACTAATAATAGTAAAGACTTTGAAGATTGAAATTAGAAGCAAATACTATAGATTATATTATACTATAATTATTAAAATACTATAGACTATACATAATTTTTTAGAAATAAGAATATATAATAAATTAGATTTGGATCAATAACATGTATTAATTTACTGTGAAGATAGCAGGAGCCAGCAATAATTTATTGGTTATATTTTTAATATTTTAGTGCGTACGTAAGAAGTTAGTAACGAATTATGATTGCGAATTAAAACTAAACAAAGAAGTTCAACAATTTTATCAGTTTGACCAATTTATTTTAATAAATTATTTTGACTCGGATTTTGAAATCCAATTAAACTCGACTACGACCACGATTATAATATATCTGTGACTAGGTGATCAATACGACCATGATCTCCAAGATGCACAATACCATAGAATAACACTATGATAAAAAATCTATCTATATGTAAAACCGAAAAAAAAGCATGTACCTTCCGCTAGCAATATTTGATAAGAAAGTCCAGTGGTTCCCAATTTTGTAGACAATATTGCCTATACAACTCCTAATTTGTACTTAATGGTTTAATAAGTTGTACCTAATACCTAAAAATTATTTTTTAACCAACCCTATTACCATCTAATTTTTTACATATGTTGCCTTTCCAGATCTTGAAATTGTTCAAAATGTCTGTTTATTGCTTATCTTACTTTCGAAAAATTCTATTGCTGTTTGAAAAAATATTTCTATATCAACATAATACCACACAAATATTGCCTATGTTCAATTCTAAGTTTTGATACATGTTTGCACAATTAATTATAAAATAATATTTTTATTTTATTCATTCAGGGACCTAGTTCTTACCTATAATTTATTAATGATAATTACAAGTACCTAGTTTATATTCAATTTTATATTAATTATTAGATATATAATATGACATGGGAATTGTAATTTTATGAGGATGTGAAGGAGTTATTTTTAAAGGTATTTTTGTAAACAAATCTTACCAAATAAAATCAATATATTTCTTTCTTTTTACTGTCTATAATATATCTAAGGCTTTCAGTATTTATTTAAGGTAACTATAACTTAAAAATTGAATAATATTAATATTTTTTTTAAACAAATAGGTAACTATTTGTACAGCTGTATTGGCCAAATATACATTATGATTATTTCATAATATTTTCAAAACTTATTATAAATCTATAAGTATTTTGTATACCTACATAAAAATATTTTATTTTTTTTTTTTTTCAATTAAATTTGTCAAAACTGACTTGTACACCATGAAACAATAACTGTTATAGAATTATTTGACGATTACCTATTCATTAAATTATTAGTACAGCAAAATAATTATGAACAGTTTTTTTTTTTATGTAATAATATAAATTATAATCTACTCCAGTAAACTATTGCTTGTGGTGGAGTAGAGAGTTACATTTAGATATAATGATGAACTTGATTTTATAAAAAGCAATAATTAAATAGATTAAATTTGTATGTTAAGAAGTAATGTAGAAGACAAATATAGAAAAAAAGAATATAAGATAAAAAAGAAATACATTAGATAATTTATGCAGTGATATAAATAAGATTAAAGAATGCAAAAAGTCTAGTACTATAAATACATTAATAGATATAATATTATATATTATACTGATATTAAACAACTGAAAATAACCATTTATAAACCAATTTTTTTCCATTTATTAAACCAGAATGAATATTTTTTTTAAACAAGTTGATATTTGGTTGAAAAAAGTTGGACCATTAGAATCAACAAAAATTACCCAAAAGATTTTTGTGTAAATTTTACTAATAAATCATAAGCTCTATGCTCCCGTTTATTATCAGAAAATAATATAGTGTCTTTAGATTTAATGAATTTTTTATTACGAATAATATTGTATTTTTTTTTGTATATGAGTCTTATTGGCAGAGCACCTAAAATTTTGTAATTATTTTTTGTTGAACCCTCCAAAGTTTTTTTATTTAAAATTATTCTAGTGTGTTATTTTGATTTTGTTGTAGAATATTTATATTTTTGTCTTTAGCGCCTCTCCAAAATAGAAGACTATTTTGTAAAATTGATTGATAAAAAGCAAAATAAGTGTTACGTAAAAATTGAATTGATAACAAATATCTAAGTTTAAAGAATTTATATATTATTGCACGTAGTTTACAAACTATATTTTTTATATGTACGTCCCATCTAAAGTTATTATCCAAAATTATACCAAGATAACGAATTTTGAATATATTTTTTATTTGTATACAAGTTTGAGGATAACATTGCGTATAGATGTTACAATAGTGAATTATCAATGGAAACCCGTAAGTATTACATTTATTTATTGAAAAATGTATATACATAGTTTTATCATAATTTATAGTCAAGCGTATTTTATTTAATCATTTATAGGTTAGGTTTAAATCTTCCGTAGCTTTAAGATATATTTACACACAGCAGTGACGTGACAGTACCGTGACAGTACCGTGATTTCTCCGACGAGATAAAAATATTATATTGGGATTTCTAACGGTATAATATATAATTTTAGATTTTTGTTCACTCTCACCCGATACGTGACCGTACCGTTGTTTTGTGATTACTTGTCGCCGATATTTTCAAATTTCACGGACGTGTTTTTCTAGTAGTTTTGTAATTTTTCGCAGCTTATACCATAATGAATGACGAAAAACTTATTCAATTGGTGCAAACGTATCCCGTTTTGTATGATTTATCTCATGCGAAATATATGGACGCGGAATTTAAAAAAATTATTTGGAGTAAATTAGCAGAGGAGTTGGAAACAACTGGTAAGAAATACATTATTTTTAATATTAATATTATTACTAGAGTACCTACGGATGTATATGCATTTAAAATTACCAAATATGCACTAAACATCATAAAAATAGGCAAAATTTTAATAGTATTATTTGATTTATTTGAACATGAATCAAATTTATATCTAGGTTAACATTAAATTGGATGTATACAAAACAAATGTGTAATTTCATAAACACCCGAGACCGTATTTGGAATAGCAATAAAATAGAAACTGAGATTAAAGCATTATTTTATTTTAATTATAATTATTATAATGACAAATTTTGTTTACATATTTTTAAGATTGTTAATTATATTTATACAATGTATTTTGAACTATAAAATTTTCTTATATCTAATTATTTTATATCCAAGTTAGAGACCCAGCTTCAGTATTAAAGTACTCATTGAATATTTACCTTACTCCCTTTTCCTTAAATAATACATCATCAAATACAAATTTGCGTGTATTTTCAGTTAAATGTAAATAAAACAAATTTAGAAGCATTAATATTTTCCATTTTAAACTAACCTCAAACAAACGGCGAGACGTTCTCTTGGTGTGATGGCTTTTCTCCAGTTTGTGTCTTGTTTTTACAGATGAACTTCCAATTTGTTTAATAGTAAGTTGAACGAATTTTCCGTCATTCTGAAGTACTCAAAAAACTTGGTTCCATCATCCATTAGTTCTTTATACAGATTACAAAATTCCTCTTCTGTTGGCCTATTCGTCCATGCTTTATGGACCCTCATTCGTTTTTCACAACTTTTTTTTCTTCTTCTTCGTCCAAAATTAGAGAAATCATTATTAGCTTTAATAGCTTTTCTGAGAACAAAGTCATTTTTCCCACGAACTATAGACTCAATAACGAGATGAAGCACTGACCATTGTGAATAGAAATGACGGCCGGTAGAATCCCGGCACTGTCACGGTACTGTCACAGTACTGTCACGTCACTGCTGTGTGTAAATAGACTTTTAAGGTATACATTATCTCAAGAATTGTCTGCGAATAATAGGCAGATATTATTAGCATACGTTACTATTTTGCCATCGATTTTTAATTTACAAATCGTATTTATGTATAATATAAATAGAACTAGCCCTAGCATACTACCCTGAGAGACACCTAATAAAACACCTAAAACTTTATTACCATTGTCTAATTATTTGTATATAAATTGTATTATTTCATACAATGCATTTTCCGTACCTAAACTCGATCTGAAACCATATTGGATTTTTCATAATAGTTCGTTTCTTTCTAGATACGAAATGATTCTTGACTTAATGATTTTTTCAAAAATGTATTAACATATATATGGGTCTATAATTATCCATATTTTTATTGTCAACCCTTTTATATAATAGTTTGATCAATGCTAATTTAAAATTATCCGGGAAAATAATATTTTTAATACTTAGTTTAAATATACGTATGAACAAGTTATCATATCGTATCCTGCAGCGGTGTCGTCTCTACAGTTATTTATAATTGATTGTACCTCTGATACATCAACTTTTTTTAGAAATAATTCATCGAATGATTGCGCATCTAGATTGTTAATGACATTTAAATTAGTTTGTGCTACCCGTGAATTTATTACCCAAATTTTTACCAACGTTTATAAAAAAATTATTCAATAAGTTTGACATCCCAATTGGATCATCTGCTATATTTATTGTAATCATTTACTTTTAAAACATCAGTTTTATCTTTATTTTTATAGATGGTACCTGTCACTTCATTTATTAATTTTTCCAAGTTAATTTAGGACTATTTGACACTGTTTTAAATTTTTTTTCATACAAATTGATTTTTGCAAGCCTTCAATTTTGTAAAATTATTTTTATATTTTTATAATAAGTCGCAAGTTTAATATTATTTGGGTGTTTCTTACATTTTAGAGAAAGATATTGCTTACGCCGTGCGAAACATAACAAGCCTTTTGTCATCCATTCCTTTAACTGTTTATTTTAGGAATTAACAGATTTAGAACTAAAAGAAATATAAAATATTATATTTTGAAGTATAGTAATAGTAATATAGTAATACATTAATTTACCGAGCTACATTCATATAATTTTTCTTTACTTAATGTTTTCATTTTATCATGGATTTATTAATTTAACAGAAATTGGAATTGATACTATTATAGAACAGTGGTCAGTGATATCTCTTAATAAAACACTTGCACTTATTTTATTGAAAGTATTAATATTATTAATTTAAATGAACACATGATCTAAGCACGAATGCTGCTGACCCTTTGGTAACCTCGTAAAAATATTTATAAAAGAAAAAATGCCGTTAACCGATAAGAAATAAATATAATCGTTATTATTTATGTGGGAACCTATTATGTTAACACTAAAAAGTTATCATTTTATTCATTAAATATTATCCTACAATTGACAATGATTAGCTGTGATAAAGATAGCCTTCTACTATATCAGTTGTAGTAGTATTTAAGATTATTTGTTAAAATTTTGTATTATTAAAAGCAATATTGTAAACAACTACATTGCACATATTATGAGATTGTCAAAATATTGAATGATTGAAATTTACTAATTTTCATACTCAGCCACTCAGCCATGATAAAACAAAATACCTATAGTAATAAGAAATATCTAACAAATGAGAATTTAAAAATAATAAACATAAACATTTTAAAAAAAATGTCCAAAATTAATATTAATAAATAGAGGTAGATTCATTCTCTTTTTCGACTCATTCAAGGGATAACGTGGAATGCACAAGGGTGTGCCATTCAAATATGTTTTAATGTATAAAACAATTTTAATCAATATCTATCAATTTATTTATTCTTGGAATTAGAAACAGGAACTTTTCATTCACTGTTCATATCTAACAACTGGAATTTTGGAATTTAAACAATAATTGATAATGGATTGTGCTTCACATTTTGAAACAGCTGAATACATTTTCTGACCAATAAATTGTTATCACACATAATAGTCTAGTCCATAAATGTATAAAACTTAGTAGTTTTATATCTATGGTCGTCTCCTTTTTTTTTTCCTTTATCACACAAAAACGTGTTATTTTTTCCAGTTTCCAATAAAAATCGAATAATTATAATTTGTTTTGTAGATGAACCACAGAATGGACACCGATTAAAAGATGGGCATCACAAATATTATACAAAAACATTAATAACAAAACATTTTTTTTTTTTACTAAACACTTGCCTTTTTCTTTCAAATGAAACCTAGATAGTTTGAAATTATAGAACTATTACCTCAAATTCATCATAAGATACTCAAAACTATTAAGTAGGTAATTATCTGTATCTATAGGTCTATTATAGGTGTGTACAGTATGACATGTAATGTAATGTATATTAAATTTATTATCAATATAATATTTTTGATTGCAATTTGCATACACAAATTGATATTAAGGTAACCACTGGAAATATAGAGGTAAATAATAATGCATATATTATGAAAGAATTGCTAGTTTGAAATTTAACTACATTATGATAGTTACAACAAAATATTATGTTTATTAAAATTAGGTACTTATACTATAAAACCTTTTAAACGTTTTTTAGATTGCAGGTAAAGTAAATAGAAATGTTATTCTTACCTATCATTATGAATAAAATATAATGTACATAAATACCTACATCAAGTAGCTAAATAGGAAACTCTGTACTTAACTACCAATAGTAACCAATCATGTATTATTTAATACTAACTAACTATGGTGGTAATATAAATTATAATTAATAAAATAATAATATTTAAAGTGTGTTTAAGTACAAATATTATGATGTACAATTTATAAAATTGAAAATACTTTTTTTAATGCATTAATCAAAGCCATAACATTTACAAATAAGCAGTAATCACGAATCTCTAATTAAATGTCTACAAATAATTTCCCAAGCTGGTTAGATTAGATAAAATAGGATAATATTCAATGATTTTTTTTTGGATTTAATATTATATATTTAGGAAAATATATAATGCATACATATTAATTAAATAATTATTTTACCATAATATGGCATATATATTGTTGATGAAGCGACACTATCAACTGAACTCCGATTAATTATTGTGTACAGATATAAATGAAATTTCCCTTTACTATCTTCCCAACTCTTCACCTACAACAGTTACCCATTCGCATGCAAATGTCTGTCAAATGAATCAATGATATCTTCATACTTAAACATAAATAAATAAACAAACATACATTTTATTATTTTGAGTCTTTTATAATTTTGAATTTAAATTCATAAAGTTTATTTTGACATTTTTAAATGCCAAGTTGTTTTGTGTATGGAAGAACAAGGAATAATGATGGATACAAAAACTAGAACAAGTATACTTGATTTACAGATTTCCAAAAAAAAAAAATCTATAAGAGACAAATGGGATGATTTTTTCATTGAAAATTGTTTAAATACACAAAAAATTAACAAGTATTTAAGTGACAAGTGGTTATGGTTTGTTATTTAATTTCAATTATTACTTATAGAATTTAAGAGATGGATAGAGATAATATATTTAACTCCAAAATATCTTTTTCTAAAGGTTTAAGTCCAATAAATTATTGAAACATTAACTTAGTTACAGCCATATTTGAAGAAATGTCTATACTTGTACTATACTATTATACAATATACTTTTACTTCCTTAAACTTAGCTACGGCCTACTATTACTAGTATTAGTTTATAAATCTCAAGGCTCATATTATGTTTATAATACAATATATTTAAAAGTTTAATCTCATAGAAATAAACTTATGTTTTACATAATTTGTTTCACTGAAAATGGTCACACATCTATGTCCGGGGTTGACTATGTGGCGTCATCTATCTTTGTATATATAAACATGCTTTGCTCATTTAATTAAACAGATGTCACATTTTATTAGTATTCCACTTCTTTCCCTCTGCTAAAAGTTGAATATTTCATCAATCGGTTGACAGATAGGTATTAAACATTTAACACTAATATGTATTTAAACTAATACTCCATATATTTATGGAATTTTTAATATAGGATCTTATTTTAAAAAACGATATCGCTACCAGATACTCCTTAAATATGGAAAATCTAAGTATTTGAAAACAACGGCTTTAATTACAACAAAAATTCTAAAAATCAGAATTTAAATCAAAAAAACGGGGTGAGCATATTTAGTGAATCACCCTGTATACAAATCAAAAATAAATCCAGATGTGTTATGCAAAACTGAATGAACAATAACATACCTGAATCTGAATTGACGATTTGAAGTCTAGAAGAAAACTTATCCATCTAAATAAAGGATTATTTCATTTAGTGGTTCAATAATGAAGAATGTTTTATTCGCCACATTGACAGTTCTTATGTATTTAATAAAATAATGGATGATATTTTGAATGATGTACATCTTGGGTTACCACGTGTTGAACATAAAGATGCTATTGTTTCATATTCTATAAGATATTTATGAATATGCGCATACGATAGTTCACCAGGCAATTAAATCAAAACAGTAAAAAAAAAAAACAAAGAAAAAAATATTTAAATTCCGCAAAACTTGATTCACTTATATTATTTTTACTCAATCACTTTTAGATTCTGAGTGGAGCGGGGAATGTATTGGTTTTACAATGTTATTTTTTTTTAATTTAATTTTTTTTTTTTATGTGAACACTATTTCTACCAGAAAGCATACTCCGATTATTAAGTATAGTACCTTTTCTGAGAGGAAATGTTCTTTGGGTGGTACTTTAAAAAGGCCATTTTTTGAGATTCTTATTAATATTCGAGATAATGAAGAAAACCTCGGTCTTTAGGTTAAAAAAGATTGAAAGATTAAAAATAAGGTTGTAATTGGTAACCGTTTTTATTTATTTTTTTTATTATTTTGATCTTTTTTAAAGAATCAATGTTGTCATGAAAACGCATATTATTGTAAACATTTTACCATAATATGATATATAGTGTATATATACACCATATATTGTATTGTTTACAAAGCAACACTATCTACTGAACTCTGCTCAAAATCGTTTTTTATTTTTTTTTTTATTTTATCTTCCCAACTTCTCATTTACAATAGTGGCTGCACCCATGTTCGAAGTATGTCCGTCCTTTTTTTTTTTTTTTTGTATTGCATAGTAATTTACTTGTTCGTTATTCATTATAATGCATTAATTTAATTCACGGACATATGCCAATATACTATATAGTACATCATATACCTATACAGTTGTGGTTTAATGTATTGCAAAATATTAAAATCGATAGTTAAACAATCTGTTGACATATTCTCAAAATGCCACTTCTGATATAGAAAGTGCCATAGGCCCCATACATGTTCAAACATTTTGCACAACAGAGGCTGTTGTGCAAACCGTTGTATAGTGTATAATGTTGTTTGACGTGTTGCACAATTAGTTGCACGAAATCAAACATGTTTGAAATTAATTGTACAACGAGTGGGCGTTGCGCAATTATTGTATCGTGTATGGAGTTAGTGTAAACACGTTGCGCAACAACAACTTACTGTTATCTATAATATAAATAATAAATAACTGTTATCACGTGGAGGTATTTTTATTTGAGAAATAAAAGTTTATATTACAGTATAAATGAAATAATATTACAATGTTAATGTTTATAATTTTTGTTTTTATGTATAGACGTGTAGTTAACAGTTAAAATGACGACAAATTTTATGAATAACAGAGAATTTTTGATTGAGTTCATTGATTTATACCGTCAGTTGCCGAAAGTTTGGAAGGTGAAAAGCGATGCATATAAGAGTAGAGTTTTGAAAAATTTAGTATATGAAAAGTTTGTTGAAAAACTAAAGGAAATCGAACCTAACGTTGATAGAGAAATTGTACGGAAAAAAATTAATGTAATTAATAGCAATTATTATAGCTAAACAAGCTGCGGTGTCAGGTGGCATGTTTAGATAATAAGTGACAATATTAATTACTCTTTAATTTATAACTGATAACAATATAAAATATAAAATACAACGTAATAACGTTTTTGTGAAACGTTAGTTCGCGCTAATGTTTGAACGTGTATGGGGCCTTTCACATAGCCATCCCCCGGACCGTCTACAATAACGGCACAAAATTTCTGAATATTGGCCACATAGAATGGTCGCCAGACCAATCTATGTAGTTGTGGGTGAGAGTATGTTTTCCAGCAACTGATAAGAAGAAAAGAAATAAATTAAAATCAGATTAATCAATCTTGAAACTTTAAAATTCCACCAACCAATCCAATAATTCATGTATTCATCATTATAATAATAATAATAATAATAATAATAATAATAATAATCTTTATTACGGAATAAATTTCAATTTACAAAATTTAGTATAAAATGACAGATACATTTAAAAATGTAAGAAAAAAACAATAAAATATATATATAAATATTACAAAAGGAAGAATATACAACATACAACATACAACATTTGAATATTAAAATACATTATTAAGAAAATTGATTGACGAGTGAAAAAAACCTCTATTATTAATAGTATTGGCGGTTGACAATAATATGTAAGAGGGAGATATGAAATACTGGATAAATAAAAAAGAGATTTATATCTTGCATTGGGTAAATTAAATTTAAAATTTAAAAGTCCTAATAATTCCGGGCAATCCGCAACGTTATGTAATAATTTGTATACAAACTTTGTATCTAATAGTTTATATCTATTATCCAGAGACATAATTGTGAAAATACTATGTACACTACCATAGCTAGTTCTCTGTACATTATATTAAAAGCATGGAAATCGTAAAATTTGTTTTTGATTTTTAAAAGACAGTGTAATTGATTCAATGACCTATTACGTCATATTAAACTCACATATACTCAAAATGAGAACGGGACTAATGAAAAGTATAATAGTTTTAGAGCTTGATCATCATGGAAATCTTTACACGTACGTTTAAAGAAAACCTAAATAGAGATAGTGTCTTATTTGTTATAACATCAATATGGGAGTTAAAAGAGAGCTTAGAATCAAAAGTAACATCTAGATCATTTATTTCGCTTACTCTGGTGATTGTACGATTGTTTATAGTGTAGTCATAATAGACTATATCATATTTTAAAGTAAAAGAAATAGGTTTACATTTTTCTATATTTAAATACATACCATTGTCTACACTATTTATTAAAATAGTTTAAATCATTTTGAAGAAGTAACGTATCATTATCACAATAAATTTGTTTAAATAGCTTCAAGTCATTTGCTAGCAATAAAAATAAAGATTGTTTTATTTTACAAGATACATCATTTATAAAAAACATAAACAATAGCGACGGTAAATGGTTACCCTGCGGAACATCAGATATAGCATATATATTGTTTGAAATGAGTTTTATGAGTTAGAAATGAACGAAACCGTGAGAGAAGCGGGTCGTAGAAGACATACGAGTTTAGTTTTAAAATTAATAAATTGTGATTTACTTTATCGAATGCTTTTCGAGGTCTGTATAAATGATATCTGTTTGAGTTTTTTTTAGTGTACAATTTAATAATAAATTGTTTAAAAACACATAAATTGGTAATTGTCGAACGTCCTGCACGAAAACCATGTTGCTAATTTATTGATATATTTTTACACATAGGCATTAACTTCTTATTGGACGGTAATTTTGTCCACAGTGAAATACCAGGGCTAATTTGAAAGCACACTCTTTTTAAAAACTAGGTGAAATATTATCAGTACTAAGAGACGTTCTCAAATTTATAGACCAAAACTCGTTAAAAATATCACCTAATTCTAATATAACTACATTAATGAGCCAAAATAACTTGTCGGAAAATGAGAATTAGATAAATTTATATTGTTACCTTCGTAAACAGACGAAAAATACGATTTAAATAAGTTAAAAATATCATTACTATTGTTAGTCTTCTCACCAATATATGACATTGAACAAGGTAATTGGTTTGATGAGTTTTGTGGTTTAAAAGAAGAATACAAATATTTCGGATTAAAATTAACCAACTTTTGTACATTATTAATGTAATTATCATAGTCACGAAGCCTCAAATAGTGACACTTTTTTCGTAGTGATGTAAATTCTAAGTATGAAATTAAGCTATTCAATGATTAATAAACTCGATGCGCACACTTTTTTTGTTTTATTACATTTTTTTAATTCTTTACTAAACGAAACAGGGAAATTTGATTTAGAAATGTATAATTTAGGTATAAAAGTGTTCAGTTTGATAGTCATGCTTTGTGAACAATAATAGTAAAATAATTAAATAGGCTTTACATATTTTCTTTAATAATATTTGTTTAATGTTCTACCGATTTTTTTGGTTTTTCTACGTTTTTCACATTTGCTGCAAAATTTCTAAGAAAATCGAAAAATAACCTCTTCAAAGTACCTCCTCAGACAGATTTTCTTTTAGAAACATTGCTAAATTGGAGCAAAATTGCTGGTAGAAAAAGTTGTGCACACAAAAAAAAATCATTATATTTCAGTAATATACTTTGACATTTTCCCTTTTTTTTTTCAGTTTTTCATATTTGATGAGACAACTCTTGAGAAAATCGGAGAAAAATTTTGAATAGAAAAGTTGCGCGCCGATAAAAAAAAATAAAAATAAAAATAAACATTTATATTTTGACTTAAAATATAATATTGTAACAAGTAAATTGTTGTAATAACCAACAAATGATACACGTAATTAGGATTAGAGTAGATATTATATTGGCTATTGTTATACATCGCATACATTTTGCGAGAAAAATAGAAAGAAGAAAAGTCTTCAGTCATACAATTAAATTAATGCTGTTGGAACCAGATTTAATTAACCCCAAAAAAGATTACGACTTATGGAAATTGAATTTTCGACACATTATTTCGTCTTTCTACAGTCAGTGTGATTTTGTCTCCAGCAGATGCTACCAGCGGCACTGTTAGACAACAATCTGAATCATCCGTCCTGGTGTTATTAACCTATATTTTGAAGGATCGATTAATTGAGAAAAAATAGTATACAGCTAATGATATGAATAAGGCAATATACTTGTATTATATGGTCATAACGCTTCAACATGCCACTAAGGTCGGCTGGTCCGCCTTTTCGAATGTTGTTGACGAACACACCTCTCTCGTACAATCCGTCCGATATACTGAAACCGAAATCTTCGTATACCGCGTCTTTGAACAGAGTGATCTGTAGATTAGATACAAGACAGAGAAACGCTATAATTAGTTAGGTAGATACAAAAGACATTTAAGTACCTATAATTGGAGCCCTGTTTACGAATTTTGGGGATCGGGTGCTAATTTTTTTTATAGGACCTTTAAATTAAATTATAATTTCAGATTTTTCTTTTATCCAGTACTGTAACTAAACAATCAATTATAATATAAAACGTTTCTATCTCTATCTTTTAGATTCTAAGCGAAGTGAGGAATGTATTGGTTTTACAATGATGTTTATTTTCTTATTTCTGTAGACAACTTATCTATCAGAAATTTCACTCCAATTTTGATTACCCTTTTCCCTATTCCTCCGGTCTACACTTTAAACTGTTATAACTCATAAACGGTAAATTTAATATTAGTGTTACGTATATCAACATTTCTAGAAAAATATTGTCTATTCAAATCTGTGTTCAAAAGGGAAGGGGTTTCCTATTTTAAAATTAAAAGTAAGTATGTACTAATTAAGGTTTATGGAGCCGGGGTAAAAAATTTAAAATCGTTTTAAAATAAAGCTTAAACGATTCAATAATGATCAGTCTGCACCGGAGGCAGCCGGGTGACTATCGACACACGTTTGTTAATACAATCTCCGTTGCCAAAAGTGGGCCGTCCGAGATCATCCCACGCTGGTACCCGACAGTCGGAACGTGAAAAGACCCCCGAACATACTAGGGGCGTCTCCAGACCTCGATTTGGGGGGGGGGACGAAATAATTAACTTTAATATTAATGATTGGTAAGAAAATACGGACATACTTCGCCCAATGGGTGGACCACTGTTATAGATGAGAAGTTAGGAAGGTAAGATATCGAGGGAAATTTAATATATATCTGTACGTTAACTGCTTAGGGGTGTGTTTGGATCAATTCCATGAGGAGGGAGTGAACAATTTTTACTCTTGAATACTACCGCTTTGGTCAACAAAAAGTTAAAACCTATAGGTCTAATGTCATTTTAATTTGTATTAGCTTAGAAGCAGTGGCGGTTTAATGGAGGGGTCCGGGGGGTCTGGACCCCCCCTAGACTCCGAGTTTAGACTTTGAATTTATTTGTCATTGAAAATTTTTTTTAAAAAAATGAAAATAATTGGCAAATTAATACGAGTTATAATTCTTTTTTTATACACTTTATATATACATTACATAGAAAATATTATATTATGCATAATATATAATATTATATACTTATCAAGTGGGAACAACTGAAAAAAAAAAACGGGAAAATTTAAGGAATAAATCAGTAAAATATTACGGTCTATTTTTTCTGTGGACAACTTTTCTACTAGCAATTTTACTTCGATTTACAATGATTGAATAATAACACTTTTTCTTAAGGTAAATCTCATTAGGAAGGTAATATAGGGAGTTCATTTTTTGATTTTCCCAGGAGTTTTCCAAATAAATTGGAAAAACGGGAAAATAGATACAATATTAAAAAAATAATACTAAAGAAACTATATAATGCATATGTAATTACTTTACCACAATATGATATAGTATTGTTGATAATGCAACACTATCAACCAAATTCCGTTCAGAATCGTTTTTTTTTTATTAGAAATGATTAATCTTTACTTAATGATATACATTAAATTAAATATAGCAGTGACTGCACCCGTCCCCATTATCCTAGGAAAGCTTTTGAATTTTGTAAAACTTAGGTTAGATTAGATTATGTAATTAAAAAAAAAAAATATTTTTTCTGACAGTGAAAGTTGGGCAATTTAAATTAAATTAATGCATGATAAATGGGAAAATATTTTTTTGTGTTAAATATATAGGTAATATCAATGGACCCCTTCTCCCAAAAAAATTCTTAAAACCTCCACTACTTAGAAGACTGCAGATATATTATACTAATGCAGTACAACACAGTTAACAATGCACAATGCAAGTACACAATGTAGTAAAACAGGGCAATTTAAAATTTAAATTAATTTTTTTCACATTAAATAGATAATAATAAATAAAAGTTAGATTACTAAGTCTGAAATATATTTATTTTAAGCAGCCTTTTTGCAAGCAATTTGATCAATAATATTTTCTATATTATTGTTTTCATTTCGATGAATATTTGAAAGTGATAAGTCAGTTAGCTTCTGTTCAAATTTTTTTTTACCACAATGTACGACTTTTAATAAACCTCATGTTAAATTCTCAAGCATTTCTGTTTGGTCTAACAATTTTATCCACAGAGTACCTACTGAATAAAAATTACGTACAAAATTCGCAAAATTAAAATGTCTATACATTTCTCATACATTTGGCTTTGTCAAAAAAAGTCAAATATAAGTTTTCTGTCCAAATTTCAAAGCCTACGAATATGTTTAACTGAATTACGATAAAAAATAAAACTGAAAATAATAAATGCATTTTTTCATAAATTTTCCCGTTTTTCTTACGTTTTATCCCGGGTTTTCCTAATATTAATAATATATATATATATAAAATTTCTTGGAAAATCAAAAAATGACATTCCTAAAGTACCATCCAGTCAATATATATTTATACATTGAAGCAAGATATTTGATAGAAATTTTTGTTACAGTATAAAAATAAAAAATTGTAAATCCAATAGGTACATCTTTCGCTACACGATTATTTCCACTTAGTTTTCCATATAATTCTATCTCATCCTTGAGAGAATATTTATTGAAATTTATAAATGAGAAGTATTTTATTCTCTTTTCAATTAAAGTCTTTTCAAGATCCGTAAACATCTTTATCGCATTGATTACGCCTAGAACGATCAAATTAGTATATAAAGGGCCTTTATTATGCCGGGGCCCGTGGCCGCAGCCGCTTAGTCCCCTTCTAGTTAGGGATCTGCCTATAATAATAATAATAGGTACTGATTTTTATGTCACAGCTATGACTATATAGTGGCATGTTAGTTAAATAATTAACTCCCGTATTATATAAAATGTATAATATTCAAACGATATTGTCGTACTTGGAACAAATCAAAGTCCAGGAGACCGTCCCGATCTTGATTTTCGGCTATCTTGAATATACTGTCGATATCATAGTCGGTGTGCTCACGTATATAGTACGGCCTGAGCGTGCCACCGAAATAGTCGCTGTCGAACTCTGGCACTTTACGCTGGGCGCTCTTAGACCGATGACGCAATACAACCCTTTCGGGCGTCGGTTCGTGCAAATTGGGTGCTGACCGGGTGGTATCTGATTCGATGGCTGAGTCATCAGCAGTGGTTGATAGCAGCCCCACGCTAGTGTAGAATGACCGTTGCTGCGGCCGGGATACAGTGATCACCACCCGGTCATCCGTGTTTTGCAACTGTGCTATGGCAGTGGATAGAGGTGCCTCGGACAAATCGGCGCCATTGATGGCCAATAACCTGTCGCCTACGTGTATGGCGCCTGTCCGGTCGGCTAGACCACCTGAATAACGAAAAAAACGCATGTTAAATTTATTTCTAGGTCACTTTATACGGTCGACCATAAAAAACATGGAACGCGGATATTTTGTATGATCGGCTAAAAAGGTAGAACGCAGAACGCGGACACTTTGTACTATTATATACATAATATATATAGTGCCTATACTCAGTATATATTCATAATACATATACTATATTATATATAAAGTAAATAAAAAGCCCGAGTACGACATGTTTGATACTGAGGATGGGTCATTTATGATCAATCCAACAGTTTTATTCACATAGTAGGTTCCTATCAAAAATTATACATTTATATTACTCTATTAATAGCTCAATAGTGGCTCAAATATTTCGACAATTTTACCACGTCTAGGAAAGACCAATATAAGTTATTATATAGTTATTATATATATAAGCCAATATACATTCCAAATTTCAAGTCTTTACAGCTGTTTTTAACCGAATAACAACAAAAAAATCTATCAAAATTAAAATATCTATAAATAGCTAACATTTTCCGGAAGTCATACCGTAAGAAATTATATCTAAAATGAAACAAAACAGGTCTTGTCATTTTTTAATTGGAGTAATATTTTTGGTAGAAAACGTCGTCCGTAATTATTTATAATAATAAAATCGTGAAATCGTACTTTTTTTCGCTTAATCACTTGTATTTCGAGAATTAAAAAATGACCTCTCTAAAGTACCTTCCCACAAAAATTACCTTTTAGAAAAGATGCTAAGGCTCTCACCAAACTTCCCACTTACGACTCACCTCATTAGCTCTTTTTATGTAGCTATGTGTTATATTTATTTATTCTATATATACCATGTATATGTACAATATATGCATATATATATTATGTAAAAAGTGTCCGCGTTCCGTGTTTTAAACAGTAGATCGTATAAAGTGACCGTTTACCGGTATATTTAATAAATTTAAGGTGATCTAATAACTTCCCATGCATTTGAAACAATTTTTTTTTTTTTGGGAGGGGGGTTGAAATTCGTTATTAAGTGATATAAGCTTTTCTAATCAATCCCTAAAAAAAATAAAAGTTTATAATGTTATATTATTATATTATATTTATCTATTATTATATACGTAAATTTCTATTTTGTTATAGGTATCAATTTAAAAACCTTAAAATAATATCCATAGTAATTGCAGCACCTAAAACAAGTAAAACATGAACGTTTTTACACAGCTACATAAATTCGATAAAACCAAAAACATTTTTACTATTATTATTTTAATTTATACTGATATTTTTACTGTTATGACTATAATTATAATTTTTTTCGTGTACATAATAGCTGTAAACAATAAAGCCCTTAATAATATACCTAACCTAACCTACTTGATTATTATCTAAAATCAATATTCTATACATAGTTATAGGAGTACTAAATATATTATCTATAATTTAAATCAAATTATTTTGACATAACTAATGTAAATAAATATTTCATGAAAGACAAATTAGCTGCAATTGAATCTATAATAAAATATATTTTTTTCTCAATACCTGGTGATAGTTCCTGTATAGAAATTGGTAACCGGGAATCTTCAGATCCAGTTATAGTAATACCCAAAGGTTCTCCTTTTTTATATAATTCCACTGTGTATTGAACCAAATCATCTTCGTTTTCACAATCATCTAGAAATAATAATTCCAACTAAAAATTATTTGAATTTACAATCTACATTCTATAAACTACAAATTTAAATATTGTTCATAATCTAGAAATAACATGTATAAATATTGTTTCATAAGCGTATAATGCGTATTAGTATGTAGTACATATTAACTGTGAACTGCGTATTAATTTAAAAAAGTATACACAAATGACAAATGTAGTTACTTATTAGCTGGGCTAGGATTTGTATGCAATAAAAAAACTATAAATTATGCATCTTATTTACCAAAATATGAAAAATATGCATTTAAATTTTTATAAGATAAACACAAAAATATAGTTACAAAAAAAATATTTATTTATTGAAATACATCAGTGATTGGCTGTTTATCTTAATATAATATAATTGAGAAATAAAATACTTTAGAAATAAAATTTATAATTCACATTTAATAGTGGAAATAAAAATCACAATAATTTTACTAAAATCACACTGAAAAATAAATGGTGATGCGTGGACAACTGAACGATCTGTACTACGCAGCATTGTGTGTATTACACTAATACCCGATAAATTATATCTTATCTTAGATTTTATATTGACCTACATAGTTTTATTAATTGTGTTTATCTTTCTCCGTCAAACTATTCAATATTTTATCGCATACCTATTGTACCAAAAAAAACAAGTTTTATACTTCAATCAGTAGGGCTAGAATTAAATTCGAAACATTAATATTAAATTATAAATATTAATTACGAAACATACTATAAAACATGCATTTTTCGCATTCTTATAATCCAAATATGCAATAATATTAATTTTATTCAATATATGTAATTATATGAATTTTATCCAAAATATGCAAAAACATGCAAAATAAAAACACCACCATTTATCTCATCATGAGGTGATTCGTGGACATTACTGACAAAATCAATAATCAAAAGTCGCAAAAAAAACATGCTGTTGCATATAAATCCTAGACCTGCTTATTAGTTATTTGAATATAAATTCAGTAAAATAAAAATTAAAAAGATGAACATACTTATGAAAGGCCATAATATTAACGATTTTCGTTAAAATTTGATATTCAAATTCTTATAAAAAAAAAAATTCTTAATAACACTCAATTTTTTTTTTTTACCACAAAACACGACTTATAATGAACCTCTTGCTAAACTTTCAAGCATTTCTGTTTGGTCTAGCGATTTTATCTACATTTAAACCTAATCTACCGAGTACAAATTACGTAAAAAACTTGCAAAATTAAAATGTCTATGAATAGTTCAAAAATGGCTAAAATGTTTTGAAAATTTTACCACGTCTAGAAAAGACAATATTATCATTAGGTTTAAATTTCAAGTCCCTACGAATATTTTCAACTAAATCATAACAAAAACTAATACATTTCATACATTTTCCCTTTTCCAATTATAATAATCACTTAGCAAATCAAAAATTGACCTTGATTCACTCAGAATCTAAAATACTATCTTTAGTTTTTCAAACTAAGTACCTTAAGGTATTAAATTAATTTTGAAAGAAGGTTTCGTTTTCTGTATGATCAATAAATTGTCTTCATTATCTTCTACTGTCTTACAAACAAAATATATATACATATACGAAAAATTTGTACTTTGAAAAAATGGAATATTGATTATTTATTTATATTAAACTGAAAAAGTTTACAGGTTTTGGAGTAGTAGATACTACTAGATTAGTCATAAATATTTTATATTAAATAGTAATTTGGCAACATTGAAAATAAAACAGTAAATCACATGCTTTATGAGTATGCCAAATTGTTTATAATTTTGTCGTCGTATTAGCTTAATCCCCCTATAATGAATTTAATATATGCACCTGTTGTAGTATTTGAAGTTCGCACACGTAACGTCACCACTTCTCCTGATCCCTGAAGTATGTCACTTGCTTCTTGTCTTGTACAATCACTCAATGATTTATTATTTACAGCTAATAGTATGTCACCAATTTTTAAAGTACCTGATCGATGAGCTATAGAACCAGGTACGATTTCTGAAATACATACTTGTCCATTTCCATCATCTACATGAATACAAGTAATCAATATTAGATAATTAAGTTATAATTGGTATAAATTTGTGTATACTATAATAGTAAGAATATGTTATTCATGAAGATAATGAGAATTAACTACTTGTCAACATTTTTGGAAGTAGAACATGTTATGAATTTCAAATACTGAAATATATTAGTTTTCCTTTACTATTTAATGTCTACTTATTTTCTGTATTCTACATTAAGAAAAGTAAAAATGTTTTATTAAAATAAGTGCCCAGCTTTTAATTATGAAGTACAGTTAGATTTACTTGTTAATAAACATTTGAAATTAGGTCAGGGATATCTTGTTACGCAAAAAAAAAAAAAATTAAGAACTAATACGCAAGGAATATAGTAAACGTTTCGTTTAGAAAATTAATCATACTTCATAATCATGTGAAATAAACAAGAAAAACAATTCGTAAGTAAATCATTGTGCAGTCCACTTATTATAAAGTTTAAAAAATAATATGTTTTGTTTTAATAACAAATCAGCATATCAGTAGTTTATAATTTAGGGAAGGTATAAAGTATAAGAGATATAAAATAAGGTGAATAATTAATCAGTTATTTTAAGAGTTTATATGTTCATAATAATAGTTTCCTACTTTTGTACTATACCTAACGCCTTTTATAAATTGAAAAACTTATCTAGAGTTTAACATTTCTAGTGTTTTATAAAAACAGAATTGCAATCGAAACAATAAGTAGGAATATTCTCTATAAGATTTAATAGACCTGATAAAAAAAATCTTTTTATATGTCTATTTAGTATAAATACCTATAAAAAAAGGTATTTAAATATGAATTATAATAAATGCTTACACTTACCTGTTATCGTTATTCCTAGACTTCTGTAATCGTTTTTCACTAATTTAACAGTGAATTCTCCAGACGTGGGTACAACAGAATCTGTTATATCAAACTCGACCTTTATGCAAGCATTTTTCACTTCTGGTCCTAAAAATTCATGAAAAGGTTGCTGAAATAAAGGCACAAAACTGGTGCTTTTACAACCATTCACAGACAGTATACGGTCACCCACTTGTATACAGCCAGTTCTAAAATTTGAATTATAAAATAGGTGTCTATTAGGTAATCACTAATAAGTCATAAAATGTATTAAAATAATGATGAAGTACCTATCAATAGGTCCACCTGGTTCAATAAAACAAACGATAAGTGTCATGTTATTTGATCGAATGTCCATTCCGAATCGACCATTTTCGTCAGCCATCAAAGTTAATATAGTATAATCAACTCGCACCACATTATCTACATAATGTATAAAATAATAATAGTAAAAAATATACATATAATACATACAAAATTGTTTATACACATTAGGGTTATTAGTTCTTAATAAGATAATCATTATTTCAAAAAGTACTAATTTATTGGCTATCTTTCTTTTTGGACAATTTAAGAAATAACTAGCTCTAAAATGTTACATTCCCGTTATTTTTATGGCTAAAATGTACTTAAAAGCGCCTCTCACTTTTTTTTTTAAGATGTGTTATTCGCAAGTCTGTATACAGGACGGGGTTTTAGGGATTCTTAGAAATTTTTAAACTAGGTTTATATTTATAATGTGATAAAGATTAACTACAAATTCATGTATTAAACACATTTTAATACCTCTCCCCAAGTTATTGGTGGAAATTATATATTTTAGCATTAAAATGTATTCAAACTGAATCTATTTATTTTTAATATAAGTTGGTTTTTGAAAATCAAAAGTGAGTATAGTGGTTTCACTCCCAAAAATAAGGATTACAAAAAATAACGGTTATGTAACATTTTAAAAAGCTAATAATTTCCAAGATAATAAGTGACACTTTGAATATTCATGTGATTGAAATTGTACGTTACAGAAATTTTGTTGTATAAATATGTAATAGAAAAAAATGTATAATGAAGTATTATTAAATAGCATAATAAAAAATTATATTTAGGCGTAAAACTTTTTAGACGACCTTTTGTAGTCAAACTTTAAAATTCCTATCATAATCTATAGATTAGATTCTGAGTGGAGCGAGGAATGTATTGGTTTTGATGATGTTTATTTTTTTTATTGTTCTCATGAACAACTTATCTATCAACAATTTTGTTCTGATTTACAATGTTTACAATAATAGCACTATTTTTAAATGCAAATCTAACCGAGGTGATACTTTAGAGAGGTGATATTTTGATTTTCCCTAGAGTATTCTCAATAAATTGGAAAAACTGGGAAAAAACATGGGAAAACGGGAAAATAGTTGAAAATATTAAACAAATATTATTAAAGAAAATGTTTAATGCATATGTAATTATTTTACCATAATATGACAAATATATGAATAGGCAACGCTATCAATTGAACTCTACTCAGAATCGTTTTTTCATTAGCAATGGTTAATCATTACGTACAAATTTACATTAAATTTTTCCTTTACTAGCTTCTCAACTTCTCATCTACAACAGTGGTTCACCTACGTACGAAGTATTCCTATCTTTTTTTTGTTCTGAATATTAGTGGTCGATAAACATGTTTTATTTCAAAACTCTTTCCTTTAGATTGCTTTTAAGTTTTTTAAAAGTGTATAGCACATGCGCGCAGCACGCCCAATAAACTACTCTTATTATCTATGGTTGCATTGTGTTTAATGCACTTGAGTGTCGTATGATAGATAATCTTATAAAATTTTAATCGTTCTTTCCTTTTCATTCCTTTTAATCATTCTCAAGGAAAGAGTTTTTCACTAAAATATGTTTTTTGATCACACAAATTCAAAATTTGGTATTAAAATCCGAATAAAATAATTAAACTCAACTTTTTCTTGTAAACCACTAAGTAGGTATCACTTATTATGAACCTCATTGTTAAGTTTTCAAGCATTTTTGTTTGGTCTTACACTTTTACACACAGAGTAAGTACATACTGAATAAATATTACGTAAAAACTCGTAAAATTTAAATTTCTATAAATATCTCAAAAATAACCCAAATGATTTGAAAATTTTACCACGTATAAAAAAAAGCAAATAAAAATTTTCATGTCTTTATGAACATTTTGAATTGAATTACAACAAAATCAAAATTGAAAATAATAAAAACATTAAAAATAAAAATAAACATCATTGTAAAACAAAAACCAAACTCGATTATCTCAGAATTTAAAATATCTTTATGTGAGGCTTGTAAACAAAGTGTAGAATATTATATGAATTTTAAAATTGTAAACTTTTTTGCTCCCAAAAAAGATTTATCTAAACAATTTTAAACCCACATATTATTTGAAATTAGTACACCTTAATACAACTTTTTTGTTATACGTTTTTCTCATTTTGGATATTTATGAAAAAATTGCTATAACATACAATTTTGATCACATAGTATTCATTAGTCATACCAACTTTGGGAATGGTTTCATAATATAAAATGAAAAACCTATCCTTGTGTATTTTTTTTTTATTTTTCATTTTTAATATTTAACTATTTTTCTCAATATTATTGTTTTATTGAAAACCTGTAGATGGGAAATAGACATTTTTTGACATTGAGAAACATACTTAACACGATTAGATATTTCCATACTTTGGAGTGTGGTGCTGAGAGTTTTGGGATGCCAGGTCTATAGATATCATTAAACCTGTCAAATATAGACAAATTGATCAGGTAGACAAATTCGTCAGTTTTAACTAAATTCAAAATTGATCAAAATAACTAAGTACCTAAGATCTATACTTAAAAATTGACCTATGCAAAACATAGAATAGAGCTTTAATTCTAATGAGACCATTCCCAAATGTAGTGTAAACAAATCTGAAGCATCATGAAATATTCTAAGTTGATTTATATTGTGTGACTTGTGATGTTCACAATTTGATGAAAATTTGTATGAATCTTACGTGTTTCCGTGGGTTCCCAACCTGTCGATTCGATGGGGTCTTCATATACAGAATATAATTGTTGACGTGAATCGTATGATGAACAATCTAAGAATACAAATGTTAACGAGAAATGTAGACAATTAATAGAAAATAAAATAATAAAGTAAAAACAAAATTATTAAAATATTTATTACTCATAAATAAATAAAGTAAATAAATATATAAATAAAAAATTTATATCGTTTGGAGTATTATGACGAATTTTTAATTTGAAATCGGTCGTATAATACACTTATCATAATATTCCCGACAACGCATTCATTGATTTATTTTATTTTTATGTACACATTTTTTATTTATATATTTATTTACTTTAATTATTAGAATATAATTTTCACATTGGAATAGAATTCTAAATACTTTTAAAATTATATTATTAGAAACCAAAAATAAACCAGTTTTTAAAATTGTTGAAGATGCCAAATTAATTAAATGTACCAATATTTGAAATATTTTAATTTGTCTTATTCAATAAGATTAATTTAAGACTAAATATTCACTCCTAGTTTATTGAATAGTTAAAATAAAACATACCTATTTATAAAATAATTATTTTATTTAATTAGGTAATTAAATTATACGTAATTGACGTTAGATTAAATGTGTACATGTAAAATATTACATTCGAACTTATAAATAACTAACTATAATTGATACAATTTTAAATGCACATTATATAAGGTAAAAGTATTCTTTTATAATAAATATTATTATAATTAATATTATAATAAAAAAAGATGTTTTTTTGTATTCTCTAAAAGTAAACTTATTTGAAATACTTTTGAAGTATTGCTGTAATTACTGTATTCAAAATACCATTTTCAAAAAAGTATTACAATTATTATTATTAATATTATTAATACCTACTCCAAAAACCTTTTATTTTATATACATATTGTACATTAGTATCATTAGTATTAGGTAGTTCTTATTTTGATAATTTCGAAATTTCCTTCGGGACATCCTCTATCTTGTGCCGTATAATAAAAAATTATATCCTCAAAGTATGAAGTCATTTGTTTAATATTTAGTGAAGGCGCACAACGTTTTAATATTTAATATCAAAAAGATTGCATGAAAACTATACAAATAGTGTACAAACGACTATAGATCATTTACAATTAATTTTTTTAAATTAAAACAAAAGACCTATTTCAATCCTTAATTTTTTTTTGATTCTATTTTATATTCTAGAGACAAATACGTTGAGTTTGACGAGAATTTCTAGGGGCCAAAATTAAATTCGAACTGTCATGATGTTTTTCGTGTTATCCAAGGTTAGGGTTATTTTGATTTACGACACGGTTGTACTTTATTAATATAAGTAAAACCATAATTTTAATGTAAAAATAGTTGGTAATTTCATAAAGAAATGTTAGTTTCAGTTGATTTCTGAAACTTTTGAAAAATCGAATTCCCATGTTGGTGGTATAAATACATTAGGATCTTAGGAATATAAATGTTGAGATAATTTCACTAACTTATCAGCAGGTCCGTCTGGTCTGACATACGTTAAGATCATACGATTAATAATTTGCATTAAAACATGTAAGTTCTCACTTTTCATTTGAAAAACGAAATTTGATATTGCCACCGTGTTGTAAAAAACCAATGTATTAGAATATGAATTTATTTATAATTTAACCGTAAAAATGGCTTTAACACTGAGCATGACTGAAAAACCAGCCTGTGCATTTAATAAAAAGGTCTTAATGAAGGAGAATTCCTCTCATTCACTCCCGTTTATCTATTTTCATTGATATCATTTATATTTTTATCATTAAATATTAAAACGCTATGCGCTTCCACTAAATATTATCCAAAATGCTTCAAGTTTTGAGGATATTTTTTTTATTATATGGTACAAGATGGATATATGTTCTGGAAAAAATTTTGAAATTTGCAAAATAAAGACCACCCTAATATACATATTCATATAAATAAGTACTTTCAAAAAATATTTTATCTGAACATTAGATGAACGTAGATGTTTATTTTTAGTTATGACATATTGTATTAAACGCATTAATTAAATATACAATTAGAATTCTAGCTTCTTTTTGCACTTACATTCAGCATGTATTAAGTCTGTGGTAAATGCTGGTATTATTTCTAGTCTGAGCGTGGATTGGGTGCCTCCACACGTTCGCAACAGCTTGTATACATCGCTGGCCGCTGTCCTTAGGCCGGCCACCCTTGTATCATTAACAGCCACTATTTGGTCACCCGGAAATATGGCACCACACCTGTAATTATATATGATGTATAGTTTTAAATAAAACACAAAAAGTCTTCTATACTACTATATGATAGATCATACGTGTTGATTTAGATTTATATGGATTATGCGGTCTAAAATTAACCATTCATATTTTATTAAAATTCTTTGGTCAGTATTATTTATTCATTTTATGGTGAATAAGAACACAAAAAATGAACGAAAATTCAAATAAAATATTTTTATTTTTATCTTTAAAATTTACCTAGATACCGATATTAAACTTACCGTTCAGCAATACTGCCAGGCTTTACGTGGTCAACTACAACTGCGCTATTATTGATCGTATTTGTTAAACTTAAACCCAATTGGTGCGGTCTAGGACTTTCAACTTCGACTAGCATTGGGCAAGTCGCATTGCCGACTCGTTCAGTCGCAGATACTTGGTATCGGACGGTCAACCGACAAGCTCCATCCGACTGTCTAAGTACTGCATCAGCATCTGCTAGTGTCAAGCTATTCAATGACACACCATCAACTGCTAATAAATGATCACCGACCTTAATTGTTCCTTCTCTAAAAAAAAAATAATTCTTAGCATTATTGTTATCAAATAAAGGATATTTTGTTACAAAAACTACCTATGCTAATTAAATTATTTTTTTGCAATCTACTCTAAAAATAATAGTGTAAAAGTATTTAAGTGAAAATCATTATGCTTTTTTAGATTCCGAGCGTAGCTTTGTAGTTTTACAATGCTGTTTTATTTTTTTTTTCTTCTAGTCTGTGGACACGTTTTTTCCCAGTAAACTTGCTCCGATTTTTACGTGTAGCAATTTTTCTGAAAGCTTAAGTTGTCTAGATGATACTTTTAAAGTGGAATCTTTTGATTTTTGACGCCATTTTTTAAATAAAAGCACTTGTGGGAAAACGTACAATATTACGATTTTATTATTTTATAAAAATATAGACAACGTTTTCTACCAGAAAAAATAATTTAATCGAAAAATCACAAGAAACCTTTTTTATTGAATTTCTTAGGGTATCATTGCTAAAACTTTTGAGTCACTTTTGAGCTTTTAAGGAATTTTAATTTTTGAGAAATTTTGCTGTAATTCAGTTATAAATACACGTAGAGACTTGAAACTTGGTAATAATACTTATATTGAACTTAACTAGACGTGGTAAAATTTCCAAAATCATCAGACGACTTTTTTTTTTTTTTAACTAACGTTTTGAAATCAAATTTAAACTTAGAAAAATAACTTTTTGGTTGGGACCACGTATAGCTTATTAATTATTTGTGGATATAAATTTTGAGATAATTTCACTAACTTATCAGCAGGTCCGTCTGGTCTGACATGCGTTACAGTCAACGGTTTGCACATATCTGGATCTGAATGTGCACCACCACGTAATACTATTCCTAGACTGCCTTCTTCCCGTTCGATAAACACGTCGATAACTTTGTGTTTCACATATTGATCTGATGAAAAAAACACGTTTACTAAATTATGTGTTCTTATTTTCAGATAGAAGATTTTGAATTGAAATAAGTAATAACAATTAAAATATAAGACCTATACCTACTGGTTCGTAGTTAAAACTGTCTACTGTTACGTTACGAACATTGTATTTTTTTAAAACAAATTATAAGAATATATACCTACGTATCCCATATTTATAATTTAAAAGTTTTGTACCATGCGTTGGTACGTTCTGCGAAATAACTTAGGTATATTTTTTACGTCCCTTTCAAAAAAAAAAAAAAAACGGTATTAAAAATTTCAAAACCTTTTCCTCTGTACAGTTATATATTAGATATAAAAACAGATCAATTGTAATATCTACTATTCATCTCTTAAAATTATACCTACTTCATCTTAAATGAATTGACTGAGGCAGCAATAAAATAAAACATATGACTCAAAATAGTTATAAAATATTGTTTTAAGAATTTCCTCTACAGGTGTACTCTACTATATGCTATTAACACAAACGATAATTGCATTTACTGCGATAATTTTAATAATTAGGCTCCTATGTATAAAACATTCAACGTTTTGTAAACTGTTGGAACAGTAATGCTGCAGTTTTCTTTAAATTAAATATATAATATTAAAATTGCAACAATTAAAAATCGTACACTGGTCCGTGTAGATACCGGCCGGCTCGTAAATCTTGTGCTTGGACACCATTCGTTTGTCTTCAGTTTTCTGGGTCGAACACACCTTATCCAGCAACCCTGAAATGAAATGTTGACAATACGGTATTTACTACTCGTGCAACATTGCTGTTATTGAATCATTTTGCATGTCATCGTAGATATAGATATGAGCTGCTACTCTAACGTATTATCATTAATCGGCTGCTTACATTTGCTCGTGGACTTCCGGTGCAGGGCGCCTTGCTTCGGAAACGTGTGTTTCTTCGGTCGGAGCGCGGACAACTTTAACGACGAAAACATTGCGCCGTCGTCATGCTGATTATTACCGGACGATATACGGTTCAGAATCAGCTCGATAAGATGTGACGGCGCGGCGTACACTACTTACTACTCTATATTATGATATTATTACACACCGCCGTCGATGTCGGCGGCTCATACGGCTGAAGTTTAATTTTGGAACACACGACTCGTAATATACCGGCGCGTCAGCCACGTCCTTTCCACACCCGATTCCAAAAACACAAAAAGTAATTTAAAAAAAATAAAATAAAAAATGTACAAGAATACATTTACGTATCTGTCGTTAAAGTCGCTTTTTGCCAATAACTACACGAAAAATATTATTAACCTCTACCCGTATAAAACCAATCATGGAAATAAAAAAATATACCTATATAAAAATAAACAAATTGAGAATTCTATATTTGTTTATGTATACGTCGAAGGTCCAACGCTGACGCGTTCTACGGTGGGGGAGTTGATCTAATTATAGAGCGAAGGGATTGGAGACCGGAATAACGTGTGGATGCGTAAAGACTCATCTAGGTACAGTGACGTATGTTGATATAATATTCAACTATAACAAACTATGTTTTCAAATTAGAAATATAAAAATAATAATAATAATGACTAGTGACCCGATTTATATTTTCTTATAATCGATAATATCTTTTGTAATCACAAAAAGGCGTTAAAAACATCAACAAATCATTGTAAAAACACTAAAAAACATTTTAAAAAGTAAAATCGACAGAGGAGTTAAAAAGTTCCCCTCTAATGGCTATAATTTATTAAATTGAAATTCCCAACACAAAAATAATTAACTCAAAATTATTTCTTTTAAATAAAATCGTAAGTAAAAAAAAAAAAATGACTTTATTAATCATTTTTGGGATTTTAGAATTTGTATTAACAAGTTAAATCCGTTAAAGGGAGATATATTAAACCCCTTTATTATTTTTGCTTTTTTGAATATTTTTTAAGTGCTTTTATAAAGCAATTTTTACGATTTCAAGTGCTTTTTTGTGGATTTTAATAACATAAAAATCGAATGATAACTATCCATTGACAAACTGTATTAAAAATTCCATAAGTAGATCGAGTATTAGTTAAAATAAATATTAGGTAGTGTTGAAATTATTGATTTTTTGAATATTCCACTTTTAAGTTTGGGTTGGAGGAGAGTAGTGGTGCATTATTAACGCAAATGATATTCAACTACTCTCCTCTAACCCAAATTTAAAAGTGGAATATCTCGTAAATAGACCGACGGGAATTAAAAATTCCAACATTAAAATTTATTTTAACTAATACTCTATCTAATTATGGAATTTTTAATATAGGTTGCCGTTTGAAAATAATCCACTCTTCTCTCTTTAATGCCAAGGTGTTCATATTTTCATAGGTCTTCCTTCAAGTCCATTGATTCTTTCATTCTACGATGTTGGTTATGAACGGATTATCTTATTAAGTGTCCCATAATTTGTCAGCTTCTTGATCTAATGATAGATAGCAATAATTGTTTCTTTCATACTATTTGGAGAAATTCTGCAATTTTATTTATTTTCAATCCAATTAATACGAATCTTTTCCAGGATCACATTTCCATAGCTTCTAGTTTTGTTTTTATATTTTACCGGTTATGTACCGTTATATTGTATCGTAATATTTGACAGTTTTTTCTAGTCTTTAGATTAACATATTTGCTCGTGAGTACTATTTTATTTTGTGTGAATATTTTCTTTCCGTGGATATTCGGTATCTCATTTTTGCCAAACATCTGCTGTCGCTGGTTTATATGTATTTCCAAAATATTTATACTGTTGTAACCAATCAATTGTTCAGTTATCTAATTGTATGTTGACGATAGGGAATCTGCTCTTTTTACTTACTATCACTTTTAGATTCTGAGTGAAGCGAAGAAGTTTATGGTTTTACAAAGATGTTTATTTTTTTATTTTTATATTTGCACAACTTCTCTACCAGAGGACTTGCTCAGATTTCTACGTGTAATACCTTTTCTGAAAGGAAATCGGCGTGAGGAGGTACTTAAGGGAGGTTTTCTCAGGAGTTTTCTCATCAAATGCTAAAAACCGAAAAAAAAAAACAGGAAAATTTACAAAATATAATAAATATAATTTACAATTTTTTTTTCTGTGAATACCTACCTTTAATACCAGCAATTTTGCTTCAACTTTAATGATGGCAATGTTTCTAAAAGGAAATTTCACTAGCGAGGTATTTTAGGGAAGTCATTTTTCGATTTTCTCAGAAATATTTATTCCCGAATTACAACAAAAAAACTCCCGAAAATTTTAATTATTTAAAAGCTCAAAATTGGCTCAAAAGTTTTGGCAATGACGGCCTAGAAAATTAAATCAAAAAGGCAATAAAAAAGGTTTCTTGTGATTTTTCGATTAAATTATTTTTTCTGGTAGAAAACGTTGTCTATATTTTTATAAAATAATAAAATCGTAATATTGTACGTTTTCCCACAAGTGCTTTTATTTAAAAAATGGCGTCAAAAATCAAAAAATTCTACTTTAAAAGTATCATCTAGATAACTTAAGCTTTCAGAAAAGTAGCAACACTTAAAAATCGGAGCAAGTTTATTTGGAAAAAATGTGTCCACAGACTAGAAGAAAAATAAATAAACAGCATTGTAAAACTAATAGCTCCCTTGTTACGCTCGAAATCTAAAATGGGAAAATATTATAAGAAATGTAGTTATTAGTTAAAATACATTACGTCCTTCTTTTTCTATATGCACAATGTTTCAAAAAGGAATTTTCACAAAAGAGGTACTTCAGAGAGGTCATTTTTTAATTTTCCCGAGAGTTTTTCCAGAAAATTTAAATAACCGGAATAAAATATATGTAAATCGGAAAAATCTTAGGAAACTGGGAAAATTGGTACAACATTAAACAAATTTTATTAAAGAAAATATTTAAAGTCTGTTCAATTATTTTACTACAAAATGACATATATATTGTTTACAATGTATCAATCACTATCAACTAAATTCCGCTCAGAATCGTTTTTTCGTAAGCAATGTTTTATCGTTGCTTACAGATATAAATTAAATTCCCGTCTACACCCAATGAAGTATCTTGGTGAAATTAAAAAAAAGTTAGGTTAAATCAATAAAACATTTATTAATAGACGTAAAAAAACCGTTAATTGATGTTACAAACTAATTGTGGTTGTTTCAACAAATTTATTTTTTTTTTTTTCCATGGACAAATTATTAGATCATCGACTTATGTCGAATCACCGTGCGGCGACCCGATAAGAAGTCCTTCACGAGATTATACAAGTCTGGCGGGTTGTCGAAACAACGCAGTGCTGCAAGGACGGACGGCCACCAAGCGTTATCGAAGGCACCCCGAATATCGAGGAACACAACGGCAGCGTACATGGTAGACACGCCACGTACCGTAGCGAGCAGTACATTAATCGCGTCTTCCACTGAGTGCTTCGGCATGAAGCCAAATTGCCTGACCAACAGGGGGAAATGACTAGCAAGGTAATCTCGTAGCCACCCGTATACGAGTTTTTCAGTTTTACACAAAACCGGTAGCAGACTAATCGGGAGATATGTAGATAAACACTATACAGTTTCTAATCATTGTTTCTTGGTCTTTTTTACAGTAGCATAGTTATTCTTCTGTCTCTCCAATCTAGACCAGTTCTTTTCAAGGGGGTTATCAATAAATTGCAACGTACGGTGTCAAATACCTTTTTTAGATCGATAAACCCTGTTTATATATTCTTGTTCATGTTTAGTCTTCTTTCAGAAATCGTCCTCTAAGATAGAGTAGCTTTCCTAATCCCCATTAAATTTAAACTAATTGCCTTTCTATTTGATTAATATTCAAAGGTATTTTTGAAACCTGTATAAAGAGATTGATAGCTCTATGATTGTTATATTCTGTAGGATTCCCTTTTTTGAGAATAAGTATATGTACTTTGTATAAAATCGTTTAGTGTTTTACCTTCTTGGTAAGTTTTCCTACTGTGTTAATACGGATGTTTGATAAATTACTAAGTAGAGATACTTACTAGTACATTTTTTATTTTTCTGGCTAAAAAGTAAAGAAGTGATAATTTAAGAATATGTAGCTATATAAATAATAGATTATAAAACAAGTTTAAAGGAGAAATATACCTTTCTAATCTTTCCCCTTAAATACACCACTGAACATTCTACTTAGAAACATAATGAGTTAGAGCTAACTGAATGGATTATATAGCTATGCTTCATATTCACAGAGCAATCGATGTTCAAATTGAAGTATATATTTAGTCCATTCATTCGATTTGGAATCATTATGTTTAAATGTACAAGCGTCTTTTTGGAAAATACAATACCAACAAAGTTGGGAAGGTAAGATAAATCTCAGTCCTTGTTGATCCACCATCCCATTTCTTTATGCCTGCGCACGACGATAGATCATTGCTAACGAAAAACTTTGTAGGAACGTAGAGCGTTGCATTTAAAGTTTTAAATCGAATTTATTATAAAAATAAGTAGTAGATAATTAATAATTATTATACCTAGCTACTTTAATTATAATATTATAGATACTTATACTTATACAAACGATTTCATACAAGTTTCAATGTCAAAAGACAAAAATAACCTATTGTAATTAGTATAATAAACAATAATAATACAAAATTGAAATAAGAAATACAATTACAATGATATATTTAAGGCTTCAAGATAAATCCTTGCATACGAACTTCAATATTAGTTGTTGCGGTACGCTGAGTACTTATACCAAATATTTTAACGCACGTTATACGTTTAAAAATATACTTAAAATAAATCAATACGAAATCAATAATATTATTGTAGTTTAGATACCAGCAGCATTACATTTCGTGCGGTGTAGCGTGTTAGATTGATAGAGATAATTTATTTTAGTTTTTCACGGTCATTATAAATAATAAATCGTGACACAGGCACCTATTATTAACACGGTGGACATTATACTTTTGAACTTTGCAGTACCAATAATAGTCAGTGTCATTCTCCAGAGATATAACACCAACAATTATGTTTGATGGTCTGAAAGACGTTGGTAAGAGCAACACGCCCAAGACTAGGTTACTGAAGACTAGCATGCGCCACCAGCTCCAAGAGTTCTTTGATCACAGTACATTACACGGGGTCAGATATATAGCTCAAAGTGATCGACCACTTCATGAACGGTATTTATTACCTAATATTTAGATAAATATTGTGTTATTGTTCGTTATACATACATTTATTCCTTCGGATTTTAAATTATAATAAATAGTATGGTTAGTCATATTAACATTAAGAAAAATATCTCAGTTTGAAAAATTAATATTAATTATTGTGTAGCCTAATTGCAATTCAAATATTTGGAAATATTTAATTTAATATTATTTTCTTCAAATCACTTCGAAAAATACTAACATTAATTTAATTTATTAGGATTGTAAATATCTTAAAGCTCAGAGAATCAATTTTATTATTTTATTATATTAATATATATTACTGAAAGGGTGTAGGGAGCAAAATACTGTACGGCCTACTATGGTATACAGATTTTTGTATACCCTCAAAAAAAGGTCTGCATACGCCTATTATATAATCTGTTATACTTATACAGTATGTTGATGAACAATAATTATAACAAAAGTTGTTGAGATTGAATATTTATATGTTTTAAGGTTCATGTGGTTTAGTTTCTTATCCGTGGGCATAGTAATCACTTCAATCATTATAATATCACTCTGGGAAAAATTTCAAACAAGTCCTACGATCACCGGTTTAGACACTGATTTCCACAACTGGGAGGTAGAATTCCCAGCTATAACGGTATGTCCTAAACGACCAACATCTGATGAAAAAGTCTGGGAATATATCAGGAGGTAAATATATTTGTATTACATCATAGTTATCGTTTTCCAGTCAACACTAAATATCACTATATAATCGTACATGTACGTCTATTTATTTATTTAGGTAAGTATGCTTTTAATTATTTTATAGTAGGTATTTATTAATAATCTGCTTTAACTTTGTATTTATAAAACAATCATTGCAGTCTAGCACATATTGAGTTATGATTGAAATTAAAATTTTGTATCAACTCACACAAATACCCAGTATATCTACAACAGCACTTAGGAATCAGTATAAATGATATTATAAATAACAAGTATTATCTAGTTATGTAAACTATTTAAATGCAAGCGAGAGTAAAAAAAAAAAATAATAATAATAATAATAACAGAACATTTTAAGTTTAAAATAAGTTACATAATATAATTATAAAAATTATTTTCATAAGATATATAGATTATCATATTCATTCCAACCTATATAATATCTACTATTGCCACTAGACATTAGATACAAATATCATCAAAAATCTTTTTTAATAAAAATATTTTATTTTAATATTTCATCATATATTAATTTTATCGATTGTTCTTTTTTTTTTATATGTAATTTTGCCACTTTTTCTAGCTTTTAATCACAATTATATAAGAATATGCACGTAGCCTGTAGTCACCCGTCATCACACCTATTAATTAAATGATATAAATATATTATGAATAAAATAAGTAAGTGTACCCTTACAAATTTTTATAAAGTATATAATTATTGATAATTATTTATTTTGTCTAGTATATCCGAGAACAACACAAAAAACGAACGTATGGAGATACTTTTTAAATATATTACTGAAATAGCGTCATGCTCTTACGATAATTTAAAAAAATTCGAAAACTTTTCCAAATATGATTGGCTACCAAAATATGCATTTAAAGACATAGCTTATAAAGTAAAATTTTGTTTTATATTATATTATTCTCATTCTGAGCAGTGGCATGCATTTGATTTTCAAATAATTGTGGGAGGGGGTAAAAAGTTAGGATTTCCATCCAAAACGTCGATACTACTGATCGGTGCGTCATAGTCGTAGGTAGATGAAAAGTTGGGAAGGTAGGATACATAAAGTTATTTAATTTATATATATAAGCAACGATAAACCATCGATAATGAAAAATGATTCTAATCTAAATTCATTTTTTGATTTAAAAGGCCGTAATATATACGATTTTTATTAAAATTTGATTATAAAACCATTATGGAAAAAATTTAATAAAACGCACTCTACTTTTTTTTTTTTTTTTTTGAATACTAAGTACAAATTATAATAAACTTCTTATTTAATTTTCAAGCATTTCTATTTGGTTAAACAATGATATTTACATAATAACTAACTACCAAATAATAAATAAATAAAATCTACATAAAAACTAACAAACATAAAATGTCTATTTGATTTTCCCAAGAGTTTTCCCAGCAAATGTGAAAAACCGGGAAACCCGGGAAAAACGTAGTTAAATTGGAAAAATTGTTACAACATTAAACAAATTTGATTAAAGAAAATATATAAAGCCTATTTAATTATTATACTAAAAATTACATACATATTGTTGACAAAGCATCACTATCAACTGAACTCCGCTCAAAATCGTTTTTTGGTAAGGAATGGTTTATCATTGCTTACAGATATACATTAAATTCTCGTCAATATCCTACCTTCCCAACTTCTCACCTACACCAGTGGCTGCACCTGTCTCTATTATCTTGCCTTTCTTCTTTTTTTTTTCTTGAGTAATATAATACGACTTATAATGTTCCTCTTTTTCCCCTCAAATTTTCAAGCATTTCTTATAAGTCTAACAATTTTATCCAGTGGCGGCTCGTGAAGTTAAAAATAAGCGTTGCACAAACTAATGATTAACAAGAATTGACAATAATGTAACATTTTTTTCCTCGTTTATATAAAGGGATAATTTTTTTTTAAAAATATTTTCTACTGAATTCATAAAAAAAAAATAGATGTTAATTCTAAAGAGGAAATAATTCACTATGACTTGTAAAAATGTAAAATATATATATATATATTATGAAATAATATCAACCATTCAATATCAGAATACAAATGGAAAGACCTTAAAATTAAAAGTAGATTTTATTTTAAAAATTGGTTTGTAGTATTAGATGCATACCGAGTTGCATTGAATTTCTCGATCCTCCACTCGGTACCCATACATATTATACATATTTTATACAGGCATGCGGTGCTGTCACATTGTTGCGCACCGATTGTTGTAGGCATATTGCATGACTGTTTTTACTTTGGGAGCAATATTATGTTCACAACAATTCTTAATGAACAATTCATAACAATTAGGTTCTAAAAAGAATTAAAAATATTATTTTCATAAAATGGCATGTGATATGCTTGCGTCTGCGCACATTGTTGAATTCAGACAGTTTGTCTGGAGGAGGGGGGGCATTACTAAAATTATAGTCAAATTTGTTTAGTTATTAATTTAACAGATGGGCAAACCAAATTCCAGGAGGCTACCGCCTCCTCTGTCATATACCTGGATTCAACACTGCCAGCGCACCTACGCACGAGCTGTCACTGATTTAATCTACAGAATACATATTTAATAAAAATTACGTAAAAAACTCGCAAAGTTTATAGTTTAAGATATATCTATTAATCCTGACAATTTATTTGTTATTTATAGACGTTTAAAATGTTCGAGTTTTTATAGATTTTGATTAAAATACAAAAATATAGGTATACCGTCCCATGCATCGTTCCACTTAAAAAATAAATAGTAGAGGTTCTATTTAATATTTTAATATTAACTACATTAAAGCGTACGCTAAAATTTCTGAAAAATTAGTTAAGATATTACAAAGAGCCCTGATTCTATCCTCCAATCATACTTTAACTGTTACTAATTTTTTATAAGTTGTGATAAATATTAATCACAAAAGTTCTATCAGAACTGACAAATACTAAAATACTACCTATATAACATATTAATACCTTTATGTATATGTTTATTATATACCTAATGACTAATAGATGCATATTTTTTATTTTTGATCCGGGGGATTTATCTTAATAACCCCTTTTATGTACGCCACTGGTCGTAAATAAATTCTTAGACATTGGCGCCACTGGATGTATAATAACAAATAATTTATTTTAAATCGGGCTGTTCTTTCACGTCTATAGGTAGTATTCCATTGTGAAGACTTATTGTTTGACTGTACATTCAAAGGCGAACCGTATAATTGTTGCACCGAGTTCGTGCCAGTGTTCACGGAATATGGATTTTGTTATAGTTTCAATTCTGAATATGTTATCGAAGACTGGCCGTGGTAGGTGTTTATATTAATAATATAGGCCCCATACACAATCCCAGATTAAGACATTTATAGGCTCCAAGACAAAATTTTCATCGAGGCTCTGATTGAAAGACTAATAATATACAATTTTAAAAAATGGTTACTCTTCAATATTTTTAACAAGAAAAATAATAATAAATAGTATAGACATCATATAGATCTCAATTTAAAAGCTAAATGCATTATTTAAATAAACAAATATAATTTTTAACAAAGTTACTAGTAGTTTCTACCATATAATAATACGAATAAGTCATCATCAGGCAACGCAAAAATATTAAAAAATCAAAGTACAAAATTAATATGGTTAAATTCATACATAAAGAACATACTGTGACAAAAACTGAAGCCCTAGGAATCTGGTGGCCCGATGGCTATGTAACTGGAGGCCCCCCTTGATCTGGGCATGTCCATCATACACGATCAGTCTTAAATTTTAATCAATGTGATTGATAATCAATATTTATCGTGTATGTGCCAGTGGATCCAAAATTGAATTTTGGGATGGGCTCTTAAATTAACTATCTACAAAAAAAAAAAGACGTCCTAGGATAATGGGGATGGATGCAGCCATTTGTACCTGTAAGCAACGATAAACCATTGCTTACAAAAAAAAAACGATTCTAAGCGGAGTTCAGTTGATAGTGATGCTTTGTCAATAATATATATGTCATTTTAAAGAAAAAAAAATAAGGATGCTTTATATATTTTCTTTATTACGATATTTCTTTAATGTTGTACCGATTTTTCAAATTTCCCTAAGTTTTTTCCGTGTTTATCCCAGTTTTTCACATTTGCTGGGGAAACCCTTGTAAAAATTGAAAAATAACCTCTCTAGAGTATCTCCCTCGTGAAATTTCCTCGCATAAACACTGCTATCATTAAAAGTTGGAGCAAAATTGCTGGTTCAAAAGTTGTGCACAGGAAAAAAAAAATGGTAATATTTTAGTAATATATTTCGTATATTTTCCTGTTTTTTTTTCGATTTTTCAAATTTTATAAGAAAACTCTTGAGAAAATCGAAAAATTACCTCTCTTCAATACCTCCCTACACCAATTTCTTTTCAGAGAAGGTGCTAAACTTAAAAAAAAAAATAAATATCTTTGTAAAATCATAAGCCTCTTCACTCCACTCAAAATCTAAAAGAGGCGATACTGGAGATGGGTGCAGCCGTGCAGGTGCAGGGTACAGTCACTGTTGTAGGTAGAAAGTTAAGAAAGTATAGGACACATAAGGTTATTTAATTTATATCTGTAAGCACCGATGATAGACCATTGATAACTTAATTTTTTAATTAAGTAAGATTGCTGATAGAAAATTTGTTCTTAGACAGACAAAAAAATAAAAAACAAAAATCAGTGCAATGAATACATTTATCGCTCCTTATCACTTTTCTTTCCTGATAATCTTGTATTATACCGTGTTTGTGTTAAATAATTAACTATTTGTGTAAGTAAAACTTTTGTATAATCTATAGTCTGGGGGGAGAGCAAGGGCTCTGAACCTCTTTAGGATCCACCACTAGTATCTATGTAACGAACAATCTATTTATACGACTGATGAATTTCAAACAAGTTTGAATTTCATCATCAGTCAAAATCTAGGGAAGACAGACTGTATGGGGCCTAATAGGTGTCTACAAAGTTAATGCTGTCATTTCTTCGGAATAAATTTCACCTAATAAACCTAACCTAACCTACCTACAATTGTTGAATTGATTTTATTTACAGGAAACCAATTAATTATATAAAATCAGAAAAAAAATTAGTATACGAAACAGATAATAAATTGACGATGATTTTTAACATGGAAAACGTAACAAGTAATCATTTAAAGGTAGATGCATGAACAAATTAAAATTAATTATAGGTATCTGTTTACAACTATTTTTCCAAATAACATATTGTTTTTTATTTTTTATTACAACGCCAGATATTCATACACAATAGAGACGACATGATTATCTTGGACTCGTTGCCGCAACACCTATGGAATAGAAGAATAGCCAAAATACTTTTTAACAGCAAGCAGACATATACTACAGAAGGCGCTCGTCAGTTAACGATAAAGCAAAGGAAATGTGTTTTTCCGGATGAAATACCGTTAGTTACGAATTCATTTTACACATTCAGTGCTTGTATGATTCAATGTCGGATGGACGCCAGCAAAAAACTTTGTGGATGCGTTCCATGGTTCTATAGTAACATCAGTAAGTATATGGTGAAATATATGCTTAGGTAGCTATATTAATTATTAATAAAATTGAATTCCCTAGGTACGTAATTTAATATTACTCTGCCAACAACTATATAATTAGATACTGTTTTACTTGATTTTTTTTCTCATACTATCAAGGGTGAATCTAGGACAATATAACGCGGGAGAGGGGATTTTTAAAATGCATATATTGTGTGACTATGTTAAAATTATTATATTAATTATTATAGGTACGCATTTATGATGAGCCAAATGATGATATGCGTATACATAACGGTGAATGTCTCACTTCCTGGATCCGCCTATGCTTGCCATATTCTTCTTATTCTTCTTTGCCTTTATCCCAACTATTTATGAACAACTACCCTCGTCCTAAATTTCCACATCGCATACCTACACCGGTTGTCTTCATATCATTCTCAATCGTATTCAGCCACCTCTTTTTTAGTCTTCCTTTCCCCCTCTTTCCTCCTATGTTTATTTCCATAAGAATTCTTACTGCTTCAGATAGGTACTTTTGTTTTCATGACATGCCCAAACCATCTCTTCTTTTTTCTCTTATCTTGTTTACTATTGAAGCTACGTATATCTTTTATGTACCTACTCATTCCTTACTCTATCTACTCTTGTTACTTAATCATACACCTAAGCATACTCATCTCTGTTACACTCATTCTGTTTTTTTTCTATCAACCACTACCCAACGTTCCGAAACATACAATAGTCAGTCTACGTATTATTATAATATATTTTACCGACACTAAATAGTTGAAATGAAGGCAAAAGAAAAAAAGAATGTAAATATTTTATTGACAACATACCCTTTTTATACACAATAGGCATGTGTATAGGCATATATTATCTTTATCCGTATATCTATCATCCGTCCGCAAGCAAATTGAATGAGACAGCTGTCTGTTAAACGTGAGCAAAGTTATTTATATCACTCTTTCCGTCAAATGGTTTCCGGTAGGCCGTAGATGACTCACTAACCACGTGAGCTTGATCGATTGTCAGAAACGGACAGAGCAGAGTTGAAACTGAAGCTCATTTTAGTTAGGGGTGAACTGTTATCATAGGATACTGAAAACTAATCTCAGAAACATAAAATCAAATTTTATAAATGACCCCAATTTAACTGAAATATAATCAGGGGCGTAGTGGGAAGCAAATTCAGACGGGGAGCTTCAAATTTATCCAGGCCATCCACCATTTAACAGTTAAATCACCAAAAAAATTGTTTTCGTTCCGCTCGAATTACATTTTAAATCCTGGGTTGAACAAAGAGAAGCTTATAGTTTTACAGTTGTTTGTTTGTTCAACTTTTCTACCAGTAATCTTGCTCCAATTTTTGAAATGTAGAACCTTTTCTGAAAGAAAATCGGTGTAGTAGGGAGATATTTTAGGAATGTCATATTTCGATTTTCTCAAGTTTTCTCATCAAATGTGGAAAACCGAAAAAAATGGGAAAATATAAGAAATATAGGTATAAGCTAAAATATATTACGGCCTTCTTTTTTTCTGTGTACAACTTTTCTACCATCAATTATTCTCTGATTTACAATGTTAGCACTTTTTCTTAAAGTAAATCTAACTGGGAAGGTACTTTAGGGAGGTCATTTTTCGATTTTTCCAAGAATTTTTTTAGCAAATATGATAATCCGGGAAAAACGCAGGAAAATCGGAAAAATTGATACAATATTTAACAAATATTATTAAAGAAAATATATAATGCCTATTCTATTATTTTACCATAATATGACACATATATTGTTGACAAAGTATTACTATTAACTGAACTGCGCTCAGAATCGTTTTTGTCGTTAGCAATGGTTTATCGTTGCTTACAGTTATACATTAAATTACCTGTAACAGTGGCTTCACCCATCCCTATTATTCTAGTACATCTTTTTCTATTCAATTTTACAACCTTTAAATCTACACATAACTTTCTAAATAATAATTGACTAAAATATATTAATACAAAGAATAATATTTTTTTAAATTTATAAATCTTATCACTAAGATTATTTATTTTCGTAGTAATTAGTTCTGAGACTACATGTTACCCGGGTGTTTTATTGTAAAAATAACCAACGGACGGCCAGATATTGTTTTGATTTTATTTGATGTCTATACATTTTGTGTAATATTCTGTAATTTTATATGCGACGCTTTCTCGTTCTCAAACTACTATAATATGAGGCTATTCAAATGTAACATTATTGTATTAATAATATAATAATTATAATACAATAATTTCATAGTTTTTAAAATTTTTAATTTTTAATACAAACAAATTGTTAACACATTTACTAATTTTGTAATCGTAAATAAAATTGAACATAAAATGACCAGGCCACCAGGCCAAAATATGGTCCAGGCCATCTGGAAAATTCCTATTTCCAGACCGACCACTATGCCCGTGGGAATAATTGATCCAGAAAGTCTTCTGATTTGATATACATACCTATAGTCTATCTATTATAGGTATACCAAGAGCGGATCTACCGAGGGTAGGGGGACACAGAGAGCAACTGCCATACTCGTTACCAAAAAAACAAAATATTTATTATATTTGTTTATATGTGTAGGTATGTATCATACAAAATATTATCGATGTTTGATGCCAAAACAGTGTAAAATACAATGATCATAGAGAAATATATGAAGTTTTTAATTTTTTGTATAGTGTTTTTGACATAGGCATTAGATATTTTTTAAAAACTCTTTCTCAGAATACTCTTTGTTGCTGTTAGCAATGATCATTAAATTTTTTTTACGTTAAATCCGTTAGTGCAATCAGCAAAATTTCTAAATTACTTTCACTTTTTGAGTTGATTTTTATGTGATAAATGTGGAGTCAAATATCACAAATTTAAAAAAAAAAAAAAATGAAAAATTACAGTTCTGGATCCCCAGTGGCGTTCACAGGTAAATGGGAGGGGATTTTGTAAAATTTAAAAGTCATGAATAAATTGTAGACATTTCTTCTATGACTAAATAGATAATAGGAATTTAAAAGCCAGCAAACAAAAATTAATTTTTATTCAAACTTCAAGCTTTTTTTCAATTTTTTCAAAAATAATAAAATAAAGTTTATTTTTAAATATTTTGCCAAAACATAAAATAAATAAATATTTGTAGTCCTTATCCTAGTGAGCAATAAAAAAGAAACAGAATTTGATTATCTTTATTATCTCCAGAGGTATTACAATGGGTATATTTTTGTGGTACACCTGGATATAAAATCTTAATAGGTAATAACTATACTATAGCTACTCATCCAAAATGCTGCCAAATTTTATTTCGATTGACAAATTCTATGCTGCCAAGTTTCATTATCTTAAATGTTTTAAGATTTTACCTCATTTCAACATCAATTTTCATTGATTAATTACTTAGGTATACATATTTAATATTGTTTCAGATGGAATATATAAGTACTGTGATTTGGATGGTCTTATTTGTATTGGAAAACATCTCGGTACGTAGATAATATGGTATGAGTAAACAAAAAAAACTCATTCACATCCATAAATCAACCTATATACCTACCTAACTTGTAAAACTATATCATTTATTTTCAATAGTCTGTTGTACCTACTTGTATAAATTAAATATTCTATAAAAAATACTTTCCGCTCAACTTATTCATACATTTACTGCATTTACTGAACAGATTTGATAATTATTTGCATAATATACAGGACAATATGTTTTCAATTGCCTATATATAATTGTAGATACTGTATGATGTATGAATAATTTTGAGAATATTTTAAGTTCTTCTTGAAAAAAAAAAACAAAAAAAATGTTAAAGAAATATACATATTGAAAAAATGTATAGTTTCTATTAAAAACAAATTCCTGTTTACCTAAAAATACTTATTTATTTTTAATTAATTCACTTAAAATTTTTAGTGCAAATTACTAGTGGGCTTGCTTGTTCATGTGAATTGGGATGTATGAACACAGTTTATGAAGTAGAAAAACTTCAAGATGCTCAGTAAGTCATTTTCAATTGATTATAGCTTTAAAAATTGTACTAAACAGATTTAACTATTATAATAATAGGGCTGAGCAAATAGAAGAACCCTTAGAAATCAGTTTTGTATCATGGCCAATGGTAAGATATAGAAGAGAAGTATTATTTGGCTGGGTAGATTTGCTTGGTAAGTCACAAATAATGTACGTTAAACATTAATTTCTAAACACTCGCTGCTATTATGCAGTGGCTTTTGGTGGCATAGCTGGACTTTTTTTAGGTTTCAGTTTATTGAGTGGAGTGGAAATTATATATTACTTCACATTGAGAGCATGTTGCATGGTTACCAATAATTCTCAAGTATTAGAAGAACTGAGTCAAGAATACGAACATCGTGATACACCTATTATTGACTTAGGGCTAAAACCATTATGGACAGCTGATGAAAACTCAATAAATCCAATAAAACCTAATAATAATAATAGAAAAATTGAGCCATTATCAGTTTTACCTTATCTACCTTAAGTTTTAATTTTATATTGTAATTAAAATAAAAATGATTCAACTCAAGTTATACATAATATAAATTTATAAATTACTAAAACAAAAGCAAATCAAAAAATTGCACAACAATATTTTAAATAAAAACTAAAGTTCTAAAGGTTACATTAGTATTAAACTATAAATTCTCTATGTTCGACTAGAATATTTCAAATAGAAACAATTATTAACACTAAAGTTGGTATATAATGAAATTGTAATGAATAATTTTTATAAATTAATAAATGTTTATTAATCTCTTTGGATGACATTTTTCATTTGTTCATACACACAATTTGGACAAGCCGAATTACTGATATCTTGTAATGCTGATTGCACAGCAGCAGACGTATTGGGTAAATTTTCAAAATGTTCAACTACTTGCTTAGAATCATGACTAAATTGTTCATTTGATAAATAACGATGACCACAAGAATATACTAATAATGTATCTCCCAAAGATTCAGTATCCTATCAAAATATGGTTTTATTTATGATTAAATAGCATTTAACATTAGAAATGATTTTATAACTTTACTTGAAATTCTAGGTGCATGAATGGCTGTTGTTGACCAGTAAGAGTTTGAACTGAACATTTTAATAAGTCTTCAGTTTTAGTTTCTAATATTGGTTCTATCCAACCAGAACCTGGTGAACTAGTTACAGTAGCCAATAAATGTATTAAGTCTCTTTGATTTTCAGCTAAACAAAATTAATTTATAATATATAATAAAACAAAAAGTTTTAAACATGCAAAATCAATAACAACAATAATACATACGTTTATCTTGTATACTATTTGAAATAGATGAACAGAGTCGCATACAAAAATTAACAGAAAAACATCTGAAAATCAATTTAGGCTCCATAAATTCCATACTTAAATCATTCAAGTCACAAGCTTTTGAAACATTGTTACTGAAACCAATTAAAATTCATTGTTAAATATATTAAAATATCTACAATAAATAATCTACTATACCATAATAACAGAATTCCTAATGGATGATTCAGTTTGTCCCATCGATCCATTAACATCTGTTCTAATGCATCAATTGGGAAAGACTTGGTTAGCCAATATGTTAGATACTGAAATAGTTTTAAAATAATTATAAACAAAATTAATATAGTTATATTTAATTAATTGTAAATGTTTTAATAAATACTTCATGCAAAAACAAAATTAAATTGTCTTTTTGGATGAACTTGAAATAATAATCGAACATCTGAGCAAGTTTACTAATTCCAGGCCATTCTTTTACAATATTTTCTTCTGTAGCTATATGTGATGCAAACGGTTCTGGTAGAGATGTTAATAGCTCTCCTTCTTCAAGATTAATAGTAAAGCCTTCAGATGGTGTAAGAGGAGCTGCAGCAGGTTCTTCGTGACCCCCTTCAATATTAAAGCCGAACATTTCCCCATAATCTCTCGTTTCTACAAATGCTTCAAGTTGATGAAATAATGCTAAAGAAGATTCATTATTCATCAATCTAATTTTACTAATTGCTTGGTGATTTTTCATTTCAAGACACTAAAAACAACATCATTAAAGTAAAATTATCATATTATTTTTGAAAAAATAGTAATTTACCATAGACACAACAGAAGAAATATTGTAATAGGGATAAAACCACTCTATAGCATAATGTAACAAATAATCTATACCATGCAATTCACATAAATTATTAAGGTTTTCCAGAAAATATTCAACTGAAGGTAAGCCAGGAAAGTCCATTGCCCGTTTGACCTATAAAATACAATAAGATGATTAAATGAAAAAAAGACTGACATACTTTGCACATGGATAGGCTACTGTTGTAGATGAGAAGTTGGGAAGGTAGAGGAAAAATTTATTGTATATCTCTAAATAACGATTAACCATAGCTAACGAAAAATGATTCTGAGTGGAGCTCGGTTAATAGTGTTGCTTTTTCAAGAATATATGTCAAATTATATATTTTCTTTGATAATATTAGTTAAATATTGTATCTATTTTCCTGTTTATCCCATTTATTGGAAAACTAAAAATGACCTCCTTAAAGTACCTCTCCAGTTAGATTTCCTTTCAGAAATAGTGCTATCATTATAAATTGGAGCAAAATTGATGGTAGAAAATTTTTCAAAGAAAATAATAACAAACATCATTGTTAAACAAATACATTCCTCGCACCACTCAGAATCTAAAATGATTACATTTACATAAATTATTAAATAACTTACTCGAATTGAAAGTATATCTTTAATGTTTGAAAATGAAAATCTTAATTGTGGCAGTAAGATTTCAATTGGAGAGTCCAATTTATTTACAGTACCATGTTGGATTTTAATAACCTTATGAGTAGACTTTATCATAACCATTTTCCCATCCAATAATGTCTTTGCCAAGTCTTCTTCAGGAATCTTACCTAACTAAAAAAAAAATTAAATTATAGTTAACACTTATTTTTCTTCTACACCTTCATCTCAACTATTTAAGGTCAGCTACCATCATTCTAAACTTTCAATTGACTCAATTTCCCACTTCCCAAACATGAGCTGTCCCCAAATTATATCCAATTGCATCCAACCCCCTTCTTTTCTGTCTTTTTTTCCATTACAATTCTTACTACTTTAGATTCCTTTTTCCTTATGACATGCCCAAATCATCTAGTCTTTTTACTCTCATATTATCTACAATAGTAGAAGTTATGCCTAAGCTACCTATTATTTACTTATTCCTTATCCTATCTTCTTTTGTCACTTTGCTCATCCACCTAATTATTCTCATTTATGCCACATTCATTCTCTGTTCTATTTTTCTGTTGATCACCAAATACTCAAAACCACACAACAAAGTCAATCCCACTACACTTTTGTAGAACTTAACTAATCTAAGTTTTAATGGAATTTTCTTGTCAAATAAAAACATCCGACACTTCTACTTTATCTAACCACACTGAGACTTATGTTTTACATCCTCATGAAAGACACCATTATTTTGTACAAAAGATCCTAGGTCAGGATGGCAAACATTTTGATACACGTGGGTCAAATAAAATTTTTTTTTTATTTTACATGTTCTGTGTGTTAACAAATCTATTCGCTTGTTACATTATTTTGATTATTACATTTAAACTAAGGTGGATTTATCTACCTTGATTTAAACTTTACATTATTTACTGTAATATGTTAATTTTATATAGTACATCGTTATTAAAATAAATGTATAATAAAATATTATTAATTTATATTTTGAGAACTATCCAACTCATCCAATTTTCTTTGGCTAAAATTATAGTATATATTATAACGAAAAAAATAACACCATTATAATTTGTTTTTGACTATTTGTTTACCAGTTTCAGTGATTTAAGATTTTTAACATCATGAATGATGTTACAGATTCGTTCTCCGTGGCGGCAGCCATACATAATACACGTCAATATTTTATCTGTTATATCCTAATCAAATGTATATTTTATGGTCTTAATCTAACCTTATTAAGTACCTCATAATCTTCCTAGTTTCTATTGGTATAATTATATCATATTTTGGTTTAATATTAATAAAATAATACACCACTGTAATAAAAGTGCAACTGTTGCAAGTTCATATTATGTTAACATCAATATTTACTTTTATAACAATAGTCTTATCATTGTATTGAAGTTATAAATATCTTTATGATGCTAATAATTTCCTTATTTTGTATTAGAAGTAAACTAGTTACAGAGTGAAATATGAATGTGGTTCCTATTTGTTATTTATTGTAGTGCATGATTTAGTTACATAATCTAATATATATATATTTATTTTTTTTTATGACCCTTCAACTATATAGTTTTGAACCAACAGTGGACTGAGAACAGATATCCAATTACAATATTTATATTGTAAATATATTCAAGTCCTAATTCAAGTTTATCAAATTGAATATTATGTGGATTTATTAAAAATTGTAAGGTTGGTTGTAGACAACGAAACTGAACAAATCTATTAGAAAACAATTTACTTGTATTTTCTAATACATTAACCTATTTTTTTTAGTTATCAATTTTATGTCTAGTCAAGCTGACTATATAATTTACCAAATGATTTTGCAAAATTTGGAAAATATTTAAATTTTTCATTAGCACAACTGAATAAAAAAAAAAAAAACTACTAATCACACCTGTACTTTCGTCAAGACAGATTAAAAAAAAATTTACTGAAGTCTAATCTATTGATTTGTTATATCATCATATAAAGAATACAATCTTTAACAGTATTTCTACAAATAGACAAATCGTTAACATATTTTATTATTTCATTTGTATTGTTAAAATCATGAAACAAAATATTAGATGCATTTAAAAAAACATTTTTTAAGTATTCCTTGTCAAAAAGTGGTAAACCATTCTGAGCAATGAACTGTGCTAAATTAAACCTAAGAGCTGATAAATTATTATTAGGTTTAAATGCTACTTTAAAATTGAGCTCGGAGCTCCAGGTTCACTAAAACCGTAGCATAAATGCATCAGAAAACCATATATCATCAAACCCTCATGTGGTGAAATTATAATTATAACTAAATAAGTAAAACTATAGAACACTCACTTGTCCTTCATGATTGCTACCCCAACCCCAAAGTTTATTAGCTGTATCTAAAGCTAATGTGAAATCAGCTCCACACCTAACTTCTTTAATTAATGAACCACTTGTTGATGATGAGTCTACGATAACTGATGGTGGACCAACTAATGTTGCAGTTGGAACAAGTCTCTCGCGAATACCTGATACACCTAACTGTCCATCTAAATTAAGTCCCCAAGTATATAATTGTCCTGTTGAACTAATAACAGCTGAATGATGACAGCCACAACACATCTAAACATATATGGTGTTAAATAATTAAAATTTCTTAAAACTGAATAGATATAATTACTATACTTGAACAATGTCTCCTATAATATGAGAAGTATCCACAAGTGTTGGACTTAAATGTAATAGACCATCATCGGCAGTCAAAACATCAATTTCTGAATCATCTGTCTATAAATAAAATATGAATGAACAAATTCTTTACATTAAAGTGTGAGCTAACTCACTTGATCACTCTCAGTTAAAGCAGCTTGATTTCTGGCTCGTTTTTGTGTTTGTGCATGAAACCGGAGAACTTGTGGACTACTGCCCCAAGTATACAAACGACCAACATCACTTAGAGCTAACTAGATTTAAAAGAGCAAAAAATAGAAACTTTTATTCAAATTAACAATATCACATTTATAATATAAAAATGACTTGAAGTTTAAATATGATATATTTTTTCATTATAATTAAAATTTATTTTTAATTTTTGTTAAATGTATTACTAATACAAATAAATCAAATTTATTAATTTACTTTTTCAGCCCCAAAAACAACTTGAATAATATATATTATATAAGTAATTTGTACAGAGTTACTAAATTGACTGTATCATACAATTTTTGAAATCCCTGTACAATATACCCTAAAAGAATTTTATGTTACAACAAATTTCTCTTATAAATATACAAAATAGAGAAAATATATAGTGTAAAAGTTGTTCAATTTATAAACATTTTAAATAATTTGTATACATTTCTTTTACGGTAAACTTTTGAAATTCCTAAGAGAACCTATATTCAAAATTTCATAAATAAATTAAGTATTCGTTTGTTTAAATTTTGAAGTTGAAATATTTGATTTTCATCAACTGTTGACAAGATATTCTACTTTTTAATTTAAGTAAGGGGAGATTAGTGGAGCTCTGTACATCATACACCGGTATGATTGCATGGCATAACGTGTAGTGTTTGAATAGTGTTCCACTATTCTCCCCTTGACTAATTTAAAAAGTAGAATATACTATCAATGGTTGATGGAAATCAAATATTTCAACACCAAAATTTAATTAAACGAAAACTCAATCTATTTATTAAATTTTGAATATAGGTTCTCCTATACATTTTTTTAAAGATTTGCCCTCAAGCCCTCCCCCCCCAAAAAACAAAAACTATAAAAAAAAATATACACAAATTATTTTAGAGGTTTATAAATTGATAAACTTTTGTATTATGCATTTTTCTCCATTTTGTACACTTATAAGAGAAAATTGCTGTAACATAAAATACTGATCATCTTGTATAGTAAATAATATAGATATACAGTATATGAATATTTCAAAATTCAATAAGATAACAACACTATTAAATAAAAAAATTTTTATACAAAATAATTTACAACAAATAACATTTATTTATGGGGAAAAATAACAAAAAATTCAGTCTTGGTATTTGTTTATAAATCTGATACTACTGATGAATGTGTAACTTGTTGAATGTACAAAGTTGGAAAGGTAGAATATATAAAGAAATTTAATATATATATATATATATATATACACAACAATAAAAACTATTCAGTACAAAGTTTTGTTAAACATGTCTTAAAATACTGTAATTTTAACTTTACAATTTTCATTTAAATTTGAACTATGGTTTTTCTTATTATAGATGAAAATTAAAAAAAATTATATCCCAATGCACCAATTAGATAATAGATCACTAACTAAATAACTTGATCATGTCAAAATTTCTTGTAGAAACATTTTAATTTTAAAAAAAAAATACATATTATAATCAACCAATACACTTCTTACTATACACTGAATCTAAAAATAAATAACCATTTTGTTTCAGACATTGTTACATAGATCATTAGTCAATCAATTAAAACTAAGTACTTGAAAATAAATACATATTTTCAAATGTTTTTACACCTAAAATTTATTTTACAATTATATAACCTTATGATTTTACTTACATTGTGGAAATAGGCAGTATAAATATACTTTATTGGTTCAGGAAGTCCATAAACTGGAACGGGGCTAGTAATTTTTGATGTACTACCATTGCCTAATTGACCGAATGAACCAGAACCAAAAGTAAATACTTTTCCATTACTTGTAAGAATAATACTATGTGAATAACCACCATAAGCACTAATAATATTCTAAATATTTTAAAACATCAATTAATATATTTCATTAACTTGAAAAATAATATATATATACTTCATTTTCCAAAGCTTTTAATAGTTTAGGTTTTTCACAGTCATCAATTGCTCCATGACCTAACTGTCCATAAACACCCCATCCCCATGTCCACAATTTTCCAATTGTAGAAATAGCTAAGGAATGATATTGGCCAGCTGAAACACTGATTAACAATTCATCTGATAAGCTCTCCACTAACATTGGATATGGAGCTTGGCCGCGGCGACCTGTTCCTAACTGGCCATAACGATTTGATCCCCAGGAATATATCTATACAAATTATAACTTAGTTAAATGATTTTACAAATCAAAATTCTACTTACACCATTTGTTGTAAGTGCTATTGAATGGTTTCGACCACAGGCCACTTGAATAACTTCAACACGAATATAAACAAACCAAGAGACTGGATTTGGTGTAGCAGTTTTAGTCATATGTGGTCCAACACCCAAACAACCAAAGGATGAATTTCCCCATGTATAAAGTTTATGGTTGCGTATATGAGCAGCATGAGCCCAACCAGCTCCAAGACTAGATTTATGTTCTATCTCAGTTTCAAAATTGGACAAATTAGAAATAGGTTGATGAAAATACGATACAGATTCCATAAAATTATCCACATATTGATTTGAAGATAACCTGGATATTATCATGAGATAAGTAGTTAACCATTCTTTAATAGAATAATTAAGCTGAAAATAAATAACATAAATTCCAATTAAATTATCAAAAATCTAATATATATTTTATTATATACATGTTTAAATTGTATATGATTAATACTGAATTAGTATAAATTTAATTTAAAACCTGAACAGTTATATTATTATACTTACATTATTGTCTTGTTCAGATATGGATTCCGTTTCATTTTTAAATTGAAATACTTTTTGTAATATTGGTCGTAACGCTGGATTAGTTGGATCATAAAGTTTTTTAAGTTTCTATGAAATAAATCATGTTCAATACTTCTGATAAGAAAATGTTTTAATATAAATGTATATACTATAACTTACTAAAAGAATTTCTTTGGAAATATTTTTTAGATTTACTTGTACAAATTTGGAATATAGAGTAGTAAATTTATTACAAGCAACTAATACTTCTGTAAAGATTGACTCTGACACCAAATCCCAAAATCCTTCAGTTACTAAAATAATAAATAATTATATTTTAATGCAATTACCATTCAATATAATGCAAATGATTTATCAGAGATGAAATATTTTAACTTAATAATACAACATAATAATTATATTATTTAAACCGATGTAAAATATTTAGTGACTACTAAATGATGCCAAAATCTTTGTTTGCATAGACCACTATTAATATTTATATTTTAGATTCTGAACATAACGAAGGACTTTTTGGTTTTAAATGCTGTTTATTTCTTTTTTTTTTCTTTGTTCTAGTCTGTGGACACGTTTTTTTTTTAATAAACTTGGTCTGATTTTTACGTGTAGCAACTTTTTTGTAAGTTCAAATTGTCTAGATGGTACTTTTAAAATGTCATTTTTTGATTCTCAACGCCATATTTTAAATAAAAGCACTTAAGTGGGAAAAAATGTGGGAAAACGTACAATTTCAAGATTTCATTATTTTATAAAAACACAAATGATGCTATCAGAAAAAATGATTTAATCAAAAAATTACAAGACACCTTTTTGATTTACTTTCTTACCCTATCATTGCCAAAACTTTTGAGTCACTTTTGACCTTTAAGGAATTTTAATTTTTGAGAGTTCTTTTTTCTGTAATTCGATAATAAATACATGTAGACTTGAAACTTGGTAATAATTATATTGGACTTACCTAGATATAGTAAAATTTCCAAAATCATCAGACGGCTTTTTTTTTGTAATAAACGGATTTGAAATCGAAAATTGCAAAAATATTATGGCACTTCAAATTATGTATTACTATGAATCGTTTTTCGTCAAGCAATGTTTTATCGTTGCTTACAAATATAAATGAAACAACTTTATGTATCCTACCTTACCAACTTCTCACATACAACAGTGACTACTCCCATCCCCAGTATCAGCTCTATTTTAAATTGACCATTAAAGTTCCCCCTAAATAGTTGGAAACAGATACGAGAGAAGATAAGAAGTAGGTTTTTATAATTTTAGAGACTATATAGCGTCTGTTACTTTTGTATACTTTTATCTGTTCCCTATATACCAAATAATTCAATCTTGAGAATTAGAATTATTTTATAACCAGATTGAAGTGATAAAAGTTGGGTTGAATTACAACATGAATTTCACCATGTTATTATGGAAGAAGGGAGTTTTCTTACCTTTGAACACTCCCAAATAAATCCAGGGAGACAAACTTTTGTAAATCTATGGTGTTCATATTAATTAAAATAAGTATTATTTAATCAGTGTTACCAAAGTATGCTACCATTATGGGTTTAATTCTTGGACATAATATAGCCTATTTTGTTCCTCCTAAAATGATCTATTATTTAAAGCCAGAATAAATTCTGTCCAGTAGTTTTGTGTAATATGTGCATACACAAAACATGTTATACTTGTACTACCTATATTAGGGTAATTCTTCTTTGACTTATGGTGAAAAATGTATTTTCTTAACCCAAGTAATAAAATTTCAAATAATGTCCACATTTTTATTTTATTTATTTCTTCACTCTCTGTTTTCCTATTTAATACATAATTGTAATTATTAATATAAAACAAATTATTCTGTCATATTTCATATTCAAATACATAATAAAAAAAAAAACTGATGTTGGTGTAATATAAGGATAAACTTTTAAATGTTTTGCAATAGGTGACTATAATGAATAACAAAAACGTATAAACATTTTATTTATACATAAAAAAAAAAACTAAAATACTCCATATATTTTATTTCAATAGATGAATAAATTGTTTAATTTTAATTTGGTAAGGTAAAAATTAAGTCCTCAATGTACAAGCTTAAAATTTCACTTACAATCAATTTTTAAACTTATTTAAAACAAAATCTTTTTTAACATTAGTATAAAGAGTTACTAAGAATCTGAGTGTTTTACTTGATTAAATGACAGTTTCAAATCAGACATGAAGAAGCGATAACATATTTGAAAAATATATATTAGCAGGAGTTACACAAGGCAGATTCCTTGGATCTATTCTTTAAGTACTCTATAGTCTACTTATTCCTACTAATAATGAGAGATATATCTGCTGATGATCCAGTAATTTTAACAAAATCTAAGGATCAGTAGACTGTGGCTTTATTATTTATTAATTTAAATGTACTAAAATATTTCCTTTTAGAAAAAATGCTGTCATTGTAAATCAGAGCGATATTGCTGGTAGAAAAGTTGTCCATAAACATCAAAATAAACATCATTGTAAAACCAATACATTTCCCACTCCACTCATAATCTAAAAATGTATATTATCTCGAAACTACCCTTAAAAAATTTGACTTATTTGACTTACAATAGTATTGACTAAGGGGTTGTATTTGACTAGAAAACCCAAAAAACCATGAGTAATATTTTGAATTGGATAAATTTAAATTATTTAGTATCATGTATTGAAGGTCATATAAATGGTGTAAATAAAAAAAATGACAAAAAATTCTACAAATTGTTCTTAGAATAACAAATCATTGAAAAATGCAAAATAAAATGTTTCACCAGTCTCTGGTACATAAATCAAATTGTGTAATTGGATAGCATTGTCAAACATAACTCAAAAAAAAAATTATTTTGCATTATCTGGGCCCTATTTATTACAAATCAAATTAATACGAAAATTAATCTTAATAATGGACAATGGGCAATGGATGATGTTTTAAAACTAGTATCCAAACTATTCTAACTATTACCAAATATGAAAACTCAGGGCAAAACACTAAATAAATAAGGAACAAACCTGCTAGTCCTAATTCGTAAACTTTAAATATACATGTTATGTATTTAAAACAAAAATGTAAAAAAATTTAGTAAAAAATTACTTACAATGTAAGTACTGACTATCATCAGTAGATTGTTGATTCATTAAACTGACTAGAACTGTTATAACTTCATTATGTAAACCTCTTTCAACAGCTAAAAATCTTAATACATTGCATAAACGACTTTGACCAACAATATTGACACATAAAACTTCATCATAATGATTATTTTCTGATAATAAACGCCTAGATAATAAATTTAATAGCATACAAAAATTAGTTTTAAATTATTAAATATAGTTACAAAAATTTTGATTCGAGTCTTAATTTTTCTCGACTGGTTGCACGTAATAATTGCTCTGTATAGCTCATAACTGCTAAATTTGAAATGTGTAATCTTTCCAAAGCAGTGAGATCTCGTGGATGTGCTTGTTCTAAAAGTGTACTAACGAAAAGAACTACTTTATCTGTATTTCCAGAAGAAGCTAATCTAAGAACACGTTTTAATGGATTTGTCTGAAATCCAAAAAAACCAATAAAATACACATTTTGCATGAACATTTCAAATGATAACTTATACCAAATTTAAATAATAATATATTATAAATCATTAATTTACCTTTGATAATCGATAAAGGAGAGTAGCATCTTCAAATTTCCTTGCACTTAACTGTTGATCTGCTGCTCTTTCTAATATAGGTCGTATATCAACATCAAATGCTTCTGACAAGTTGTTTGCATGATCTAGTGCATTGTCCATAACATTCTTAAATATAATCTCTTCAGGTTTAATACTAAACAAACCATTAAATTTATGTTGTTTATATTAATTATAAAATTCTATTAAAGTTGGATTTCTTAATCTTTTTTATTAATGATGACATCTTTAAAATCTAAGAAATAATCAATACCTTGCCTAACTTAGCTTTTCACAGAACAGTGGTGCTCTATTATTTGAAATTTTAATTTTAAATAATAATTTAATGTATTGAGCACTAGGAAATAGGCAGTCAATTACAATACTAATCGATGACAAGTATATTTATGCCCTAAGTAATTTTAGATTCTGAGCGGAGTGAGGAATATACTGGTTTTTTTACAATGTTTATTTTTTATTTTTTTCTGTGAATAAGTTTTTATAAAATGTGACTGCAATATTACTATGGGGGGGGGATCAATTTTTGATTTTTCCAGGGGTTTTCATAATAATTCGGGAAAACCAAGAAAATTTTTAGGAAAAACAGAAAAATTTACAAAATGTATTATTTTCAAATCGTTAATATTATTATATTAAGAATTAATAGAGACATACTGAAAAACTAATGTTACAAAGTTGTATTAGGAAAGGTTAAATAAAGGAATACAGCTAATAAACCAGAAAGAAGATATAATAACACCTGGGATAATGTAGTGCAAGTAGTAATCAAAGATACAGGGGAAAGAATATTGGGAAACACAAACTGAAAAAAGGAAAATACGATTTGATGAAAATTGCAAAAGCTTTATAAAAAAATAAGGAATAATGCCAACCTGAAGCTGTTAGAGAATTCAAGTAACGAAAACAAAAAAACTCTAGCAAGTAAACAAACAGAAACAGAAAGAATCACAGAAATAGAAATCAACAACAAAAAAATAGAAGCTTTCTTTGAAATAATAAAAAACATAAAAACAGGTTATGGGCCAAAAACAACTATGATAAGAAGGAATGATGGAACCATTATACCAAATAAAGGTAAAATAGCGAATGAATTTAAAAATATGTTTGAGAAGATGTTGAATCAACCAGAAATGTAACAGTGAAAGAATGATTAAATAAACCAATGATACAAGAAATATAAAGGAAATAGAAATACTGAAAAATCTGAAGGTCCTTGGGATTGATGTAGTAATTCCTGAATGCCTAAAAAAGGAGGAAAGAAAATGATTCAACAATTTCATAAGCTGATCATTGATATAAGAGAACGAGAGAAGATTCCATAATCATGAAGGATGTCTGTCATATGCCTGGTGTATAAAAAAAGTGATAATTAAATGGATCCAATAAACTAGATAATTTCCTCTATTAAACACAATTAAACAGATTGAAACCATTTATTAAAGAAATTATTGGAGAATACCAGGCAGAATTCATGGTAGGCAAATTTACTATAGACCAGATTCATACAATAAAACAAGTAGCAGAAAAAAGTCATGAATTCAATAAAGACACACGTATTATGCTATATGTGGATTTTAAAGCAGCATAATTGTGATTCAAGTTCTTGTTAAATAATCTTAATTTCTAACTAGAAAGACTCCTAACTTCAGAATAAACACTACAGAAACAGTCATCCAGTCTACTCAAAGTGTGTAAAATATTTTTTAATTAAATAAATAATAATTTTAACTATAATTATTACACCACTATCTTATGATTTTTATAAAATTATGAAATACAATCTAATTGAAAGCAATTTTAATTAACTTAACATCAATTGATAATTAGTTAAAATCAAACTTTCCATAAAAAAACAATTTATAATATTTACCTTAAATCTAGGAAATATAATGTACAATTAGTTACTATTGCACATAATTCAGATGCAGTGTTATCTTTTCGGTTATGTTGCCGATCACACTTTTTCTTTTTATTGATAGTAGAACGGTTTTTACTTTTAGGAGAAATATTTTGAGAAATGTCTGCATTATCTTTTGTCTAACAAATAAATAAATAAATATTAAGGCTAAAAATTATTTTTCTTTGTTATTCTTACTTTTTTCCCAGATACTCTAAACATATCTAAAATAAACTCTCCTTTGTTAAAGTTAAAGGTACCTAGCAAACTTTTTGTTTTATCATCTTCCTACAAAAAAATATCCAATAGATTATTTATTATTAAATATTTTTATAAATTAGTAATGCTTTACCACATCGTTTTTAAGTTGACAAAGATTAGAGGAGTAAACACTCAATTTTGTACCCCCGTTTTCAGAAGTGAATATAAATTGGTCTGTGTATAAAAACTTTTCTAATTCACCTTCTTTAAATAGCTTATATACTATTGGTTGATTACTGTTAAATCCAGAAGCATGTACCTACAAATAAAAAAGTGAAGCAAAGAAATTAATTCAGTTGATAGAGAACTGAAAAAATAAAATAAAATATTTGAAAAATATATTTTACTTTGCAAAATAAATATTTTTAGATGTTTACAATATTAAATTATTTATTTCTTGTAAACTAAATTTTTTAAGATGTTTTTAAGGTGTTTAACGTCTCTTTTAATGAGCAATAAGACAAAAATGAATTCAGGCAAACAGACAGCCCATTAAAATTGATTTTTGAAATATTTAATATACAATTTAAAATGGACAACATTATTTGGACAAAGTTTTGATGTTTTATAATTCTCTAAATATTAAATAAATTCAATTCAATTAAGTCTTTTCCATTTTTTAAATAAAAAATACATCAAAAAGTTTATTAATGAGGCTGTCATCTAAAATATATAAAAGGTATTTATTTCAAAGACTGATTTTTAAGACTTTTTCATTTGTTTACTTAGAAATATTTTCAATACATTTCCTGTTAAAAAGACAGATGGCAAATACGACCGTACAACCTTAACTAAATAACTTACCAAAATATGATTGGAGCAATAGCTCACAAATGTTTGTTTACCATGGTGAATCTGTACACTAGACTTCATATCCACAACGCTAGCCAAGGGTTCAGGTGATGGACCTGTACTAGGACAAGAACGTCCAGAAGTAATTGTATCTGATGATAAACTCCGCTTGGGATGTTTTACTTCATTTGGCACTGAGAAATAACAAGATATATATTTTTATAACTGAAAAAATATCTATATTTCTAATAAAAAATACCACTTTGAACACAATTTACAACTGATCTTTGTTTCTTTGGTGCCGATAATTTTTCTATAAATAGTTGTCGTAGTCCAAGTAACCGGGCTCGTGTAGTAGGAAAATTAGATATGACAGGAACAATAGTGTCTATATTTAATGAGTTTGTTGGTCTAAAATAATATAATATAACAATTAGACTTTTCTTTTCCTCTGAAATTATACTATGTATTAACTAATCAATATTTTTTATCAAATAAAAGTATAACTTTTTTTTTAGGCTTTTTTTTAAATTGTTTATATTTAATATACAGTAAAATCAACCCCTAATGAAAACTTTCTAATACCAAAATTGTTTTGGCAACAAGGACATTTTTACTACTTCTCACGGGGAAAATATCAAACAATTAACATCTATATAAATAAAATATTTAAAATAATGACAACAAGAAATGCTCACACTTAATATAATGGTAAACTCATTATCGAATAGTAAGATAAAATTAGAATTATAACGAAAATATCAACATCTTGAATAAAAATGTTTTTTTCTATTTTATTAGTAAATGATTAGTTTTCAGTGAAATCAGTAAGTTAAAAGGAAATATATTGCCACTTCACAAATAATTTTAATTTTGGACTTCTGTGAACTTCCCTCAAAAAAACTGAACCTTAGGTAAGTTGCATGCAGGAAAAATGTGAGTTGGAAAAACTCTGATCACAGATATCATGTCACATAAAGATGAAATTTTATAAAGTTGGGGAACTATTTTTTTTCCTCATTAAATATTAATGTACACACCTGATCTTTTTTTAAAATGTATACAAGATTTACTCCCTTTGAATAATAGACAACATTTTGGAGATTGAGTATCCGCTATTCAGAGGCTTCAACTTATGTACAATAAACTGGTTAAAGCATTTATTGTTAATTAATTTATCATCTTTAACTAAGTTGAAATCAATTATCTACATAATATTTTAAAATAAGAAGAAAATATTCTAATATAAGGTTGTATTATAATGAGTGAATTTCAAAAAGAAAAAAGGAAAATAAATACATAGAAAAAAAAATTAAAAACTATTTTAGAAATTAATACTCAAAAGTATTAACAATAAAATAAAAAAATATTTAAAAAAAAAAATATAGTCTAATATTATATAAATTGTGTGTATAAGTTTCAATTTAATACAAATTTTAACAAATAAAAATTTAAAAAAGTAGTTGAAGACAAATTTTAAATCAAAACCAATCATAAATATACATGACCTAAAGAACACCCCAAGCTAAGTTTTTTCTTTATATTTAATCATTTTATTTGTATTTCATATCTTATACATAAAATTCTCTGGTTACAGTGTTTGTTAGTGAACTCCTCCAAAACACATTGACCAATTTTCATGAAATTTTTTGTGTATATTTGATAGGTCTGAGAATAGGCTGTAAAGTATTTTTTACCCTCCTACCACGACTCACGATTTTTTAATCGCGATTTTAGTATTTGTACGTATATATACACGAGCAATACCAAATAATTAAGCTTATAATATAATAAATACAATTTTTTTTAATTTATTTGTGTTACCTCGGAAACAGAAATGAAAAAAAATGGTGATTAATTGTTATTATAAATTAGTTGGAAAATATCAAGTGATCATCAAAATTGGTCCAGCTGTTTTTGAGTTATAAATGGTGTAACTAACCCGACTTTATTTTTTTTATATTCAATTTTTGTTTATTTAGGAGTTGCCAAGGAAAAGAAAACTATTATAATAATTATTATTACTACTATTTACACTATTGAAATTTCACAATAAAACACATTTAGTCTGCCAAAGGTGGACTACCCACTTTCCACCTATTTGTTTTCATTCAATTCTAACAGGGCCAAAACCAAAAATGAATATGGGTAAAATAATAATAAAACAAATTGGCACGGGCAATGCCAGGAACAGGACAGCTAGTATATATATATATTAAATTTATTCAATTATTATATAATAGAAATGTCATACTTAGATGCTTTATCATGTGCACTGTGTGGTTTTGGATTTAGCCAACAGTACCCAACATCTAAACTTTCAAGCAATAATTTACAACGGTCTCCATTAGTACTGATAATCTAGATAAATGAACATCATATACAACAAATATTAAATAACCATGGATATTCAATTTATCCAACAGCATACTTACAATCAACCAAACTGTATTTGAACAACATTCATTTAATATTTCTAAAGATTTTATAGAACATTTTACACAAGTAGATCCAAGACAAGCTCCAGTACGAAGGTTAACAAATACAATTTCCCCAATATTTCCTCCAACAATAGCAATATCACTATAAATTAATATTTAATATTATTCAAAAACACAAATTTAAAAATCACAAAATAAACTTTACCTTGAGTATGTAGGAACTATAGGTGTCCACCAAGTAACTGCGGTTGGATTTAAAGAACTAGTAGGTTCTCCAGGAGCTGGTCTAATAATTTTAACTTTATTTCTTCTATCTCCATCCCTTGGATCAAACATTTCTCGAACAAACACCAAATATAAAGTACAATCGATACCTAAAATAATAATATACACTTAACAAAATGATTATTAGGATTCATTTGGCACTGCAATTTTTTTAACATAACATCAGCTACCTAATCAAAAAAAAAATATATATATATATATTTAAAACAAAAAAAAATATCTATATAATACCTTGTCAAAATTATACAAGAACAAAATTATTTTTAAGAATATTCAGAGAATCATATCTAGCCAAGATCTTACAATATTCCATTTGTCAGCGCAAACTGAGTTATTTTTGTCATACATTTTTTTTAAGACAAACCTAAAAACTTCAATTTAGGACAAAACTTTTTAAATTTGTTTTCAAACAAAAAAAGATAATTTGATTATATTGAAAAACATAATTCAGAAAAAAAATATTACATTACAATAAGCCAAAATCATGACACTTAAAATATGCTTACCGCATACAAGTAATTTTTCACTTGTAGACTTAAATGCCAATGAAACAATTTTTTTCCCATCGTCTTTAGGCCATGGTAACCATTTGATTGATGGAGGGATATGATCACAGTAAAGTATAAGATCATTGCTGCTGCAATTTTGAGTACAAAAAATACAGTATTGTAATCAGTTTAGAAAAATGTGAAATGTTTACCTGAGTACCAATGCAAATATATTATTATTGTTTGTTTGAAAACTAACAGCATTTAATATATTTTCGACTTTCAACAGTTGCTTCAAATTTAACACATTTCCGTACAAAGAAGTCATATTCAACAAAACGAAGAAATATTCATTATTGATCGTATAACCGAAAGATTACTAGATAAGTACATATTAGATATTGTTTTTTTTATTTTAAAATATTTTATCAACCAGACATTCAAATAATCAATGATTCGTTATCATTCGTACCAAGCTTAGATCATATACTATGCTGCTATTGTATAACAAACGCGTACTACAAGTTTAAGACATCATTATTAATCATAGAGTAATGTCATTAACGAGTGTTAAGAGGACTAATGTCGCATGCGTATCAGTACTCGTCGCATATTTATCGTATAATCATTATAATTCCGCCAGACAGTGATGGTACGTCACACGTGATTATGTGAATTCAACCAATTGCCCGTGATATGAATTTACGCATGCGTATTTGTATCAACTCCCCTTACTTATGTTTACTTCAAGTATTAGTCAATAGCTTCATCTAGCTCTCTCTACAACTCAGTGAGGATTTTATGGAGAAGGGAGTCCAGGGGGGTCTGAACCCCCCTCCAGACGCTGATATATACATATATATATTTATTATAATTTACATAATGCACTATACACATTTATTTGATAAAATCGTCTGTCGTAATGTTAATTCCTAATATTCTGTTATATTGCGATAGTGAGTTTATCTGCGTATTTTTCCACTATTGGGGACGACACTATAACACAATTATTTATTACCTTCTATTAAAATGTAAATTGCATTAATTAGTTGACTGCCGACCTTTGTCACTTATTCTGTAATACTACGATATTAATAGTCGATAGCATTTAAGACGAAAATCGTGTGTATACGAATTTATTTTAGATTCCTCCAATGAAAACAACAAAAATAGTTAAACGTAGTTGAGCAACGAGACGGATTGAACACTACCATGCAGTGCATGATTTTTCAGAACTTTTTGAACTTAATATAGTCTTTCGATGAAATATCAGAATGGAACGATAATAATACAAGCTGAAAAGCACAACGCCTACAAAAATCAATCTTAGATGGAGAATTCATTATTTCATTATTTCATTATTAATATTATCAAAAGGTTTTGGATTTGGTTTATCCCTATCTAAATTTTGTAAAAAGTTGACATCGATTTGAAATTAACAAATAGATTAGTTGATGAAACTTTAGAAGAAATTAATTTTTTTAGAAATAATTCTGAAAAATCATTTTAATAAATATATACAGCTTCACTTGATTTAGCTGCAACATTTCAAGTGGAAATAACAATACTTAGAGTTATAGGAAGACAAGTACATAGAATGAATATCCAAAGTCTATCAAAGTATTACTGTATATCCATATTTATCCCGTACATAGATTTTTACATAACTGAATTTAAAAAAAAGGTTTGTCAATTATAAGATTAATAAATTTCAATCATTGTTTGATACAAAAAAAAATGAAGATCAATTTATTCAATTAGCCGATAATCTGGAGTAATAACAATTCGTTATTATCAACTGAATATAAATTGTGTATATAGTAAATATTACGTTTTACCACTTAAATACTTTTATTTAAAATATGCCGTTAAAAATCAAAAAATTACGTTTTAAAGTACCATCTAGACAACTTGAGCTTTCATAAAAGTTGCTATACGTAAATTTAAAACAAACGAAAAAACGTGTCCATAGACTAGAAAAAAATAAAAAAAAAAATAAACATCTTGTTAAAACCAGTAACTCCTCGCTATGCTGGGAATCTAATAATATAGTCATATTACAACATTTGGTAGATCTCTTAAATATTCTTCACATTATGTTTTGAATTTTTCTGTAATTCTTCATAAGCGCTTTTGGATTTCTGTGCATATTTAAAAATAATATTTTTACCCCTATCCTCCCAAATAAAAAATCCTAGGCATGTCCTTGGAATATATAGCCATCAAGTTTTTTGATCAGGGATCAACAACCTGCAATTAGCCACTAATACCTATTTGTGATTTTTAAGTAAAATACATGTGACATTCTTTACCGATCACCTATTGTAGTGATAAATTGTAATTTAATGGGTATGGGTAGGTATGTACTATAAAGTGAACTATCAAGGCATTCTACCTACATTAATAATATTTTGTTTTCAGAACGTCAAAAAGAAACTGTTTTTTTATTTATTTTTAAAATACAATGTGCTGTACAAGTGTTCAATATCTATAACTAAAAAAACATAGATTAATTAAACAGTAAAATATGGTATATTTTATTATTTTTTATAATGATTTATACAGAATATTATATATTTATTAATTTTTCTAAAAATGTGGTATAACTAAAATTAATTTTAATTTTTTAACTTGTATTAGTGATTTATTTTTCAGTAAATTATAAACATACAATTATATATCAATCAAATTTTTCTGCCTGTCATGTCTGTTCAGTAAATCCAATTTATAGTCTATTAATATGAATATTTAATTTGTTTAATTTTCTCATTTTATAGTATAAGATTAGTGACCCTAGCCACATTATATTGTTACATTTTATTCAGATATACCTAGATATTATCTTTAATATACTTATTATATTTTTATAATTTTACTAAGCAACACTTTAAATCTCTACTTAATGGTTATTAAATTGTTTATTTTTTGCACACATAATTTGTATTACTAGTTTTACATTTAACAATGAATTTCTCTTATTGCCTATTATGTTTCATAGAGATAATAAAATACTTTCAGGTTAAATTATTGGATATCATTAAACAAATAATTCAAAATGTAAAAGAAGTAATATCTAGTTATTTATTTATTTTATATTTTTTAAAAATAATAAAAATAACATAACTCAAATACAAAATTCATGTTGGGTAGGCAAGTTCAGGAATTATAAAAACTATTCAGTGTTTAAGTTGAACATAAACTGAATAATCTTATATTTGTATTAATTTACCCACAATTTAAAAATAAAATATTATATAAATTTTAATTGAGTTAAATTTAAAAATAATCAACTAAATATCAGTATATTTATTAACACAAATACTATAAATATTAAATGCAATTAAAATATTATAAAAAATATGATATATAGTGTCATGTAACAACATTTAAAACAAAAACAGTCTTTATGTAACTTATACAAGATTAAACTCTAGGTACATTAATACTATTAAAAGTCAAAATTAATATACTGGTTATTGCTTATATTATTCACTGACAGTGGATTTGTAAATAACAGTATGTTATTCATATAAAAACATAATTATCTTTATCTATAATAAATTAAAAATACAAATAAATCTCTAAAAATAATTTATCTTGTCAAAAATATATGTGCTATATATATATATATATATATATATATATATAGCACATATATTTTTGACAAGATAAATTATTTTTAGAGATTTATTTGTATTTTTAATTTATTATANCTAGATTTTTTCTATTTAGTACTATTTATGTAATTTAAAATGTAAATACAGATCATTCTGTTATTATATATATATATATATATATATATATATAATAACAGAATGATCTGTATTTACATTTTAAATTACATAAATAGTACTAAATAGAAAAAATCTAGTTTAAAAAATGTTTTGTTACACAAAATTATCATATTATTTTATAATACATTCATCAGTGGCGTGCCCATGAGTTTTCAATGGGAGGGGATGTTACAAATGAAAATCATGAATTAAGATTAAAATTGTCTTCTCTACCCAACTCGACTATGAGAACTGGTAATTTGAAAGCCAGATCCAAAAAAATGGCCAATTTTAATCATTAAAACAAGCTTTTCCTCAAATATCGGCTGAAATTTATGTTTCGATATTAGATTACTCATATTTTATTACATTTTTAAGCCAATGGGAGAGATATAACTCCTACCTCCCCTCCCTGGGCAGGCCACTAACATTCATGCATAATAAAATTATTTTATAATTTTTATTAACCAAACAATAGTTATAAAATTAAAATGATTATTCTATAGTAGTTTTTCTTCAAAACAAAAACCATAATATATTCATGATTATTATTTATTATCAGTGGCATGTTCAGGAATTTTCAACAGAAAATGAGATAGTAATTAAAGAAACTTTTTCCAAACTACTTAATTAACATGATAATGGGAATTTAAAAATCAGATCCAACAAATTAAAATGTTTGTTAAATAAAACCAGGCTTTTTTTTCATATATGAAGTATACACAGTAATACACAAGTAATACACAGGGTGTTTCATGAAGATATACCCATTGTAATATCTCCAGAGATACTAAAGATAATTAAATTCTGAGTTTATATTTATATTACTCATTAGGATAAGGACTTTGTAATCTTTAAATAAATATTTGTAGTGCTTATCCCAATAAATAATAAAAAAAAAAACAGAATTTGATTTTTTTTATTATCTCCAGAGATATTACAATGGGTATATCTCCGTGGGACACTGTAAATTAAATTACTAAATTTATAACACTTATAACTTCCTCCACTTGTGCACGCCACTGTTTAATGTAAACTAAATTATTACACCAGTATATACCAAGTACTTACCTACCTACACTCTAGTAATAATACAATATCAACTTTTAATTTTCAAATGGTTACCTATAATTTAAATTTTAGATGAACAAGTATAAAATTATAAAATTGTTTTTAATATAATTATTCAATACTTAATTTAAAACCTAACTAATGAATTATTTATTTTATTAATTTAAAGTTTTGATTGGTTGAAGAGGAAGTTAATAGAAGTTGTTAAAAAAAATATATATTTTTTTATTTTATTATTTTAATTGATTAAATGTAAGGTTTTTATAATTATCATTTTCAATAAATAAAGATGTAAAATTAAATTATGAGCTGTTGTTTAAAACTCAAAAGTTTAATTGTTTTAAAATTTATAAGTATTGATAAAAATATATTTATAATTCATTATAAAATTATACATACATAAAATAATGTTTTTTAAAAACCACTGCAACATTTCTTTTAATTTCTATAAATATCATATGGCTAATATTAAAACGATAACCACATAAAAAGCCTTCAGTGAAATAATGACTAATCCCGAATTATTAGTCTGTTTATAAATTAAATTTTATAGTATTAGGTTGTTATTATTACTATAAATTCAAATATGGAAAATGTTTGATTTATCCATTATTGTACTGAAAGTATCATATATTTAATACTTAAAATGTGTTTTAAAAAAATTTAACATAATTAATAAAATATTTAACAAATTACCAAATTTACTATAAAAATATGATATACAATAATTATTCAGTTAAAAACGTAACAAATATATATATAACAATAATACTAGGTAGTTTTATTAAAACATAGTTTTACATAATTGTATAGTAGCTGTCTTGTACTATTAAAATTAAATAAATAACGATTTATTTCCATTAATATAACTGGAGTTTGAATTACCATTGCTCCAAAATTTAGAACTATCTGTGTGTTGATATGTCATAGGCAATATTACACGTTTTTGATCTGTTCTTCTGGCATCATATTTAGCCTAGAAGAAATTGATTTAAATAAGTAATTTAATATTTATTAAATAATGATATATAAATTTCAATGCCGTCCCTAGGTTTTGCGAGGTCCAAGGCAAGACTGGGATCGAGACCTATGAATTCATAACATTTTGAAAAAATACATCAAAAGGGATGTATTGAAGGTTGTTATGCTATTTCTACAAATTCTCCATTAAGCATCTATTTGGTAACTAATCATTCTTCAAAACAATTAGTTCATATAAACTATGTTTCTTGTGTTTAACTATAATAAAATATGTTCAACCCTAAAAAAAGAAGCTCAAATTTATTTGAGTACTTGGTGTACTATTTCTTACTATTGGCGTTTATGATAGTATATAAATAAATAAACACACAACTAATTAAACAGCCTTATTTATATTATTTTTCTTTTGATAGTAAACAATTTAAAAAAAAATTAGGCAAAACCAAATATGATTTATATGAAATTACCTTTTAAATACTTAAAAATTCAAATTTACCTTGAAAGAGCTTCTACGAAAGATATTATAGGTCTATTTTGTGGCTGGATCACATACAAAATGACATAATATCAAAATTATTATATTAGGAGTAGTTCGAAAATAATCAAATATCTTATCATTTTTTATATATTGTTGCAATTATGGGCTACAGCGCAAAGATTGAATGTCGCAATAAAAATGTATTCTTGTCTTCTAAAAAAAATATTGTGGGTTAGTATAATTAAGCTGTTACACCGTTTTCACTTTTACTGTGTTCAAATATTTTATGTTTTTAAACAAAACAGCGATCAATTTTCAACAAAATTTACATTGCATGTTTTTTTCCAAGTTTGCACAAATTGCGAGGCCCTTGGCAAGTACCCTGTTTACCCTGCCCTTGGAACGGCACTGAAGATTTTATTAAATAATAATCCATCATATAATTTATGTATACCTTATTATATGCAATTACACCAAACAACGCCAATGCCATACCACATACATTATTTACAGTTACTGGATTTCCAATTACAAATAAAGATGCAGCAACAACAAATATTCGTTTTGATGAACTAGCAACAGCATATGTTAAAGAAGTAACCATTGACATAACACTAAATGCCAATATATTTTGTAACCAACTCAATATTCCATCAGTCAACAACAATCCCAATACTTTGTATGATTCATTATTCATCTAAAATTATTAAAATAATTCTATTAATCTAGTTAGAGGTTTTTTACTATGTGTTAATATTAATTTAAATTTACATTGAAATTTGAAACTGTTACTAGATGCCAAAAATCAAAATAGAGCCACACAGGCAGAAACATAAATAATGCAAGACGACCAAGTATATGTAATAGTCTTAAATGATGAACACCTGTATCACGGAGTACTTTTTTTGAATATATATTTTGTAATGTGTGTTGTAAAGTAGCTGCTAACGCACTCATCAATCCTATCAAATCAAATGATAACTCTGTGACAGATGCTATAGCAACACCAGCAATTATTGGAACTAAAGATAAATAAACCTAAAAAAATAAATTAGATTTGATTTTAAGGACGATCATTTTTCTCAACTTATAAACATCTTACTTTTAGACATTGTTTTTCACCAAGAATTATCCTAGACAAAATAACACTGAACAGTGGCATGGTTGCTTTTACTAAAATATTAAAAACAAATAGTATGGAATTAAAAATAATATTTTCTTTAAATATATTATATATTACCTGTATGTGTGTAAGAAACTGGCACTTTCCATAGACTAACATGTGTGAATACTGATCCAACAAACTTGCCAAGAGCAAGTGGCACTATTAATTTAAAATAGTATGGCCAACTAATATCGACAAACCGCCTCACACCCCACAAATTAAAAAATGGTCCTGAATAAATGGCTATGGACAAAAGCTGTACCATAGTCACTGTCATTGGATACGGAAATTGATTTAGTAGGGTCTTACCAACGACATTACTACCAGAACTAACTACATACCATATGCAGCACAAAAAAGCCACAGTAGCAACTTCCTTAGATGCAACAACCATAACTGAAATATCTCGATAATCTCTTAAGTACTATCTAAATGGAACCATACTTTTTTTGAAATACTGAACTAAAGTCAAGTTTATATAGTATATTTTAAATAATTGTAAAGCATTAAAAATACATAAGTAATATTTTCTAAAGCTTATAAAATATCGTTGCATAATTTAAAACAAATCAAATCTGTAGACAATTATTTTTATTTTTTACTTCGTGTTCACTTTTAATTTCATACTTGAATGTTAGATAAGATAATAGGTGACTGAACATAGAATGATAGGATTTGACCATGTGGCAAAATTGCTTCTTAGAAGAAAAAAATTATTTTAGCGCTAACTACGGACTATCTTAAGGTATATCTCATACTTACATAGATATTGAAGAATGGATAAGCCACGTTGTCTTATCTCACGTTATCGAAAACGCTTACTAACTAGATTTCCCAAAGTGCCTTTTTTTATTCCATGAATACATATTCGGCATAAATCTAGTTTAGCGCCCAAGTGATTTTTAGAGTTTTTTTTTTTTTCATAATGTGTGGTTTTATGTGTTCATTAAGAATATAAAAAAAAAATCAAGGCGAACGAACTTTGTTATGAAGTTATGAGGAAAAACTTCATTAAGTTCGGATTTTCCATTTCGCTTATTTCTTAGCTAAAATTTAATATTTAAAATTTTTTTTTTCAAAATATGTGTTTTCTTATGCTTAATCCATTCGTGTAATCAAAACTTACCTATCATACTTACTTTTAGTTTTTGTACATAAACCTTGAAAAATTGCATTTTTATAATTCATCCAAAATGTAGGGTCAAAAACTAACATTTCTATTACTATTATTATTATTTGTAGTTATTAAGATTTTGATAACAGTATTGTTTTTATTGAAGTCAAAATAAGGCTATCTGGCTTAGTTTTAAAGTTACAAACGTTCAGATGCGAAGTGTTACGCTACACTAATTCGGACAATTTTAATCAAAAGACTAAAAAGTATTTTGTTTTATTAAAATATCATTCAAATTAGATCAAATATAACATGTATGGAAGAAATAATTTTTTTAGGTAGGTAGGTTAGGTACATATTAAATTTAATATCAAATTATTATTTCAGAATAAAATATTGTTTTATAATTAAATACATTATTCCATATGATAATCCGGGAAAAATTGGGAAAATCAATACAATATTAAACAAATATAATGCCTATTTTATTATTATTTTACCATAATATGACATATATTGTTGAAAAAGCATTACTATCAACAGAACTGCGCTCATAATCGTTTTTTCGTTAGCAATGGTTTACCGTTAGTTACAGATATACATTAAATTACCTATAACAGTAGCTGCACCCATCTCTATTATCCTAAGACGTATTTTTTTTTCGGTTTTTTACATTTGATGAGAAAACTCTTGAGAAAATCGAAAAATGACCTCCCTAAGGTATCCTACGCCGATTTCATTTCAGAAATGGTGCTACACGTAAAAATCCGAGCATGTCTTCTGGTAGAAAAGTTGCGTATAGATAAAATAAAGAAAAAAAAAACATTTGTTGAACTATAAGCTTCTTCGCTCCACTTAGAATCTAAAATATATCTGAGATGCACCAAGGAACCCACTTCTTTGTTTTTTAAATTTTTTATCAATGAAGTTAATTGGAAAATATATTAGATTAGTTTTGATAATAAATCCAACATGAGTAAGTAGATCTATACTTGAATACAGTGAAACCTTTCTTAATGGACACCTCCAAATAGCGGACAATCTTTTGGGAACGAAGACATTTTCAACACTTACGTAAGAAGACCTCCAAATACTGGACACTCTAAATAACGAACATTTTTATGGCAAATCAAGGTTTTAAACACGCTAAAATAACTGATTTTTTCAATAAGTGTTAATTTTTTTCTTAAAATAATTTTCATTTATATTTTTACATACATAATAATAAGATAATTTTAAATAATAATATGTACAATTACTATTTGTTTTAAAATAATACAAATGTACATATATCATTAATATACATATATATATTCTATATTTATAAATGTTGTACATAGTTATTGATTTCTCAAAGTTATTTTCGAAAATTTGTTTCCCTCTAAATAGCGGACACCTCTAAATAATGATGAAAAATGTACAAGTTGATAATTAGTAGAGACAGTAGAGTTTCGGGTGATTCGGTGAAAACATTTTTCTGCCTAATTTTTGAAAATTTAAATACTTATTTTAAAAAAATATTTAAATATTAGAATGCAAGTTACCTACTAATGAACTTAGGTATTTGTGATAGGTAGCCATTACATAATATAACCTAGCATACGTGTTATTACTCGTACTATAATAATAATATGCAACTACTAAAACCATTTTTTTTTTTTCAAATCATGTTCCAGATATCTGGAACCTACAGGTGAATCTTTTCATTGTCAAAAATCTCAGTATTACGTTGAACAAATTTAATTAATACTTCAACCAAGAATGAAATATTAATTGAATAGTATTTTAAATTTTTATTAATATTTTCATCATATTTCGTCAAACCCCGATAACTATGAGGATTAAACTAATAATATTATTATTATTTATAATTAATTGTTGTTCCATCACGATGAAGATATTTTTGAAAATAAATAAAAAACACGTGTGTGTTAGATCACATTTGTGCAAGTACTTGAATTTCTGTGAACACTGTTTGGTTAAAAAAACAAAAATGACTGCTTCGAGACGCATGCTTTGAAAACGAGCAGACGTTGCGTTTAAACCCACACAAATTCTGCGTTTGGAACTTTAGACGCTGCTGGGAAAACGTACCTTCACTCTATCAGTGGAAAAATATTAATAGGAGCAAAATCGACCGTTGTAAATTTTAGATTAGAGCAATATTTCCGGTAGAATACATCGTGTAATCATAATAAAGCTAAGATCCCCACTGAGAGCGATTTTGAGTTTTTGTTTCTGCGATTTTACACGCGTGATATCCACTAGCGATATTGATAGTCCCACTGAAACGATTTTACATACGTTTTTGCATTTTTACATCATGCGTGTTGCTGGCTGAAAGTGCTGCTTTAATTGATGTAAAATTAAATTTGGTTAAGTACCGTTTATGGATCCACGAAATAAATAAGCATAGGCTATCTGAAGAAGAATTCCATACAGAGTTCAGTAAATTAAAAAACATCCGATCAACATATTTTGAGTACTGTCACATGAGTAAACCTACTTTTATATAATTTTGGAAGCTATAAGAAGTGAAATCAAGAAAGAACTACTTTTTCTAATATAACCAATGCGGAAGACATTTTGACAGCGATTAATTGTCGAATATCCAACTATTTTGTTTTGTTAGCGATTATCACGTGACACGTGCTCAGTGAGGCCACTAAATATGAATTACATTCTATTGTTAAAATCGCTAAAACGCAAAATCGCTACACGTTATCGCAAATTGCTCTCAGTGGCTTAAAAACAATGAAAATGGTAATGCCACGGCGCATCTTAAATATTTGCCGTTTTACCTATAATTTTCTCTCGAGTTTTTCCAAATCATATTGAAAAATCAAAAAATGACCTCCTCAATTCACTAACGAGAAAAAATTACCTTTCAAAAAAGGTGCTATACTTTGGAGCAAGTTTCTTATTAGAAAAGTTTTGTTCAGACACAAAAAAACCACACAAGAAAAAATAATTAAAACACATAGTTAAACCATTAGATCCCTTGCTATGCTTTGAATCTAAAAGTGTAAAGTCAATTAGCTATTTTAATAAAAAAATAATAAGTAAATGTTTTAGCGATTACAGCCTGCTGCGTAATTATAGGTACTTTTGTCTTAACTTTAAAAAAATAAATCACGAATTTAATGAAAATAAAGTTGATGTGTCAAAATTGTTAGAAAAACCTCATGTTATAAAATGGCAACTTACCTTCACATTTTTCGGAAACAATAAAATAAAATAAAGTTATTTTTTTAGTTTTTTACCAAAACATAAAACTTTAATTCAAGTATAAATACTTGCGATTTTTATAAAAAATAAAAATTGATTACCTTTAATATCTCAAGAGATATTGTAATAATGTGTATATCTTCGTGGGGTTTCTCATATTTAAATTATTTAATATGAGATTTGTTGATTTTAATAATATTTTAATATTTAAATAGATCCTATTTATTGTTAGTTCGAAAAATTAAAAACAAATCTATAAACACAATAATAATCATTAATATTATATTGATAATATAATACCCAATAGATACAATATGATAAATTTCCCGCCGACACTCACGGATAGGTGTATTACTTTCTGTCATTTATGACAAGCTAAGAGCTTTATGGCACAGAGACTTAGAGGTATGAATGTTTGTCATATTATTTGTCAAGACTTATTAAATTACATTACTTAACGATTCGTACTATTACGATTTGTGATTATTATTTTTCTGTAATATGACATATAATCAAATTATAAGTGTACTTAATATTAACAATGTTAAAGATCAAATAAATACTATAGATACAGACACAAAATAATAATTCAGGTTGAATATTTTTTTTTTGAATACTATATTGGAAAAGAATAGTAAGAATAATTTTCATTTAAATTAGGCATTGTAATACTATGTTACAATAATAGGTTTAAATGTTTAATGTCTAAATGTCTATATATATTTACAGAAAATAATAAATGTATGTAACAATAGTTAGTCACAGATATAAAATAATTTTTATATTAATATTCTTTGAAGCTAAATACTTCACATTAATATATATATATATATATATATATATATTATATGGTGTTATGGATAAATATTAATTAGATAATACAATTATAATATAAATATATCAATGTTTAATAATAAAAAAACTTAAATAAAATTGTTTTTAAATTTGTTGTATACCACTATTAATTATTATACAACAATTTTTAAAGACAGAAAATAAAGTAACCAATATAATTCAACATACAAATGTGACATATTATCACACTGAGTATCGATTCAAAAATATAGTTACTTACTATAATAGTTTAGAACTAATGTATTTGTTGCTGCATTGTAATTAAAAGTGCAATGATAATAATGGCAATATTTATTCTTAGTTTGGTTAAAAAAAATTATAAAGGTGGATCAGCCTTAACAAAAAAGAAATTAAATCTAAAAAAGATTCAATATTTTCAGCATAAATATTGTACTGAATAATATATTGTATATGACATTTTGCCCAGGTAATTTTACGTTGATGACTGGCGATTAGATTTTGAATGGCTAATTAACCATTGCAAAGTAATATCAATATTTTCTTGTTCTTTGCAAGATATTGAGTAGCAACAAATTTCTCGATCTTGAATTGCATTTAAGTTCCTAAATAAATTAAATAAGTAAAAATACAAAATATAATAGTAGGCATACAAAGGAGAAATGAAAAGTTCTACTAACATTCTTTCAATCAGTTCGACTTCATCTAGAGCATTTGGCAAATCCCTTTTGTTACCCAAAACTAAAACTGGTATACCAGCTAATTGTGGTTTATCTATCAAACTATGAAGCTCATTTCGTGAAGCTTCTATTTTATCGTTATCTGCTGCATCTACCATATAACTGTAATTATTAAAAATTAATTAATTTTTGATTTGAACTTAAAACATATTTTATTTATACTTACACAATAGCATTGACTCCTCTACAATACCTCTCCCACATAGATCTGAAACGTGGTTGACCACCGATATCCCATATTTTAATGGTGACATTGTTTTTAGTCACTTTACGCATATTAAAACCTACTGTAGGTATCATATCTTGACTGAATTGACCAGACTAAAATTAAAATTAAATTAAATGTACATTTTAAAATAATTTATTGTTAGAAAAGTAAAAGTCATTTTATATCTCATTTACAAATGAAGGTTATACTACAAAACAATTAAAATTTAATTAATTAATTTAACCTAAACTGTTTGCTTGATTTATTTACTGAATTTCTATGACTCAGTGTTCATAAATTTATATAATAGTTACTTAAAATGTATGATTCAGAATATAACTATATAATCGATAAGCATAAAAAAAATAAAGTTGCAAAATTTGTAGGCACAGATAGGAAAAATTATTACTATTCAAAATAATAAATAATTATAATATTGGTTTTAAAATATTTTTAACTGCTTTATTTGTTAATTATCTTAAAACCATAGAACTAATAGGTATAAATACAAAATAGAAATATTTAATATTACCTATTATTATTAATTTAAATATTAAATAGTTAGGTACAAATATCTAATTTTAATGAGAGATAATTTACTTGAACTGTATGAAAAATTCTGTAACTACAGTGGTTTAATTTATTTCTACCGCATAAGGCCATGCCAAAAATACTGATGCTAAATACAAGCTGATAATTAACGTCTAGTTTCTATTATATTTTATTAGCTAGAAAACGGCCTGCAAAATAACGAAAAAAAAATTAAACTGAAATTTGTTTATTAGTTTATGTCAACAAATATCTCTTTTAATTATTTTATGATAAAATTAAAAATTAAAAGATAATTCATGTATTTTTAGTATGATTAAATGTTTTTATATAGGAAGTTTGCATTTTTCATCTATATATACATATATACCATTATACAAATTTGAGTATATATTTAACACATTTATTATACCTAATACAAAGACTCACCATATATTATACAGTAACTAAATTAATATACTTTAGATTCTATTTCCTAAAGTTGAGAAAATATAGAAACTGATAGTTTAGAATTATTAAAAAGAGGCTTATTATATAAATTAAATATTTTAATATAACTTTATAAGAAACATATCAATAATAATCATCATTAGTAATTTGTCATAAAATGACAAGAATGCAATAAAATTAAATATTGTATAGATGACAAAACCTTGTCATTGGGTGTAGAAAATTCTCAAAAGGCACAACGTCTTATTAAATTATTAGACATTTCATTGCAAGCACACATTTTTTATGCATAGGTTAGTCTATTATTATGAGTATCTACCATACTATAACAATATTATATAACTTGACATATTGTCCTTAACAATTTTAAAGTTTTGATTACCTAATAAATAAGATAATTTAAAATAATGTATTATATTACTAAGTAAACGTCTTATATTCAATTATTATTTATTTATTATATATATACATTTGTATACATTGAAACTTCCCTTATTACATTAATTTAATAATCAATGTATTTAAATGAAAAAAAAACAAGACCATTTTTACATATTTAACTGAATCTTTTATAAATTAGAAATTAATAATTACTAAAATAACTAGGTATCTAGAAAAAAATATTTTTAAAATATAAATAATACAAAAACAAATTTATATTAGTTATATAAAAAAAAATTATACAGTTTAATGAAATTCGTATTTACTTACAGCAATAACGTGCACAAATGTAGTTTTCCCAGAACATTGTAAACCAACAAGGGTTAGCTCCATTTCTTCAGTCCAAAATTTACTTTTAATCCAGTCAAGTATCCGAGTAATTAGGGCCATCATTTTTTACCGGTCTTTAATGAAAATTTTCTCTGTCAATAATTAAGAATTAACAAATAAGTCGAACAAAAGGAGTCAAAGCAATTAACTTGAACAAATTGACGTAGCAGTACAAAACTACAAAGGCATTAAGTAATCAAATATTGTTAGATTTAATATTTTATCTAAGGCCATGTTCAGCCCTATGATTATCAATGTTCAATAAACAGCTGTTAGATAAGAAAAAATTATCTTTGGAATTTGGTCCCAATTTGAATAAACAAATAATTTAAATAAGTATTATTGAAAACTGTAATGTATTACCTACCGATATTATAATTAATAATGTGGTATATTACTTAGACAATAATATTCCAAAAAAAAAAAAAATTATATTGAGTTATAAAATTTATTCCATATATTATTATATTCTATAACTAAACAAAGATGTTTATTAAAACTTTATTGCTACTGTTTCATTAACAATCGTTTCCCTATTTTAGTAACATCATAGTAATGACTAACGATAAACTAAAGATTATAAATTTACAAGATATTTACTTAATGTTATTACTCAAAACGACACAAAGTAATAATTTGTATGCTATTATGTTTCATATAATTATTGTTTTCAACTATTCATAGGTGCTTACATATAATAGAAGCAAGTAGATCTCTGGAAAAAAAATTAAAATTTTAGTATAAATAATATAATAATATTCAAAATTATATGAAAATAATACCTATAAATTTAAAATTATAGTTATGTAGTTTTCATTGAACTCATATATTATGATATATGAGAGCATATGACAGAGTTCAATTGTAATTTTAATTAATTAGATAACTTACATCTTATAACTGATTATATTGTACTGTAATTTTAATTTTTGATAGCAAAAGCATTTCAGCATTTCTACTGGGAGTTTTTAATGCCTATTGAACAATAAATTTTCAATATCCCTATAATATTACATGTCATTATATTTCAATAAATTGAAAAATAATTAATTTCATGATTTTTTTTTCCGTGTACCAGAGCGTGATTATTTATAGATATGTATTGCTAATAGAATAGTGAACTATGTCCCAAGAATACTCAATACCGCAGTAAAGTGTGTAAACATCCAAAGGTGTCAATAAATACTCATTTAAGGATGCCCAAATTTAGAGAAAAACACATTCGCATTCTTGAAATCAGATTTTTTCATCAGATTGTAGACCTATATATACAGAGTGATGAATCCATCATAAGACACTCATTATCTCTGAAAGTGTTAACTTTTTTCGAAATTTGTCTTGAAGAACATTTAAGAAACAAGCGGTTCAAAAATTTAATATTTACATTATTTTTTGGGGGTGAAAATACTATCTACTTTTGATTTTCAAATGACAACCTGTATTAAAAATTTCAGAAGTAGATGGAGTAGTAGTTAAAATACATTTTAAATTTCCGTCAATTTGTTGACAAGATATTCCACTTTTAAGTTTGGGTCCGAGTGTATTGTTTATAAGTTTGGGTAAATTCTTTAAATATCGTTTGCTGTGCCGCTATACAAATGATGCTCTATTATTCCCCCGACTCAAACTTAAACATGGAATATCTTGTCAACAAATTGACGGAAATTAGGGCGACAAAAAATAATGTAAATATTAAATTTTTGAACCGCTTGTTTCTTAAATGTTCTTCAAGACAAATTTTGAAAAAAGTTAACACTTTCCGAGATAATGAGTGTCTTATGATGGATTCATCACTCTGTGTACCATAAATTAAGATAATTACAGTCTGTCTCCCGAGAGATCGGGCTACTCGTCAACCAAAACCGGTTACTGCTGCGCATTCCCACACCGCTCGAGTCACTTTTAACATTTTACACGTCACACGGTATATGCGCTGAAGCAGCCCATTCGTTCGACAGACTGTAGTTAAAATATCTACTAATGATTCAAATCATGATCTAAACCATAGGAATTTACAGACTCGTATTTTTGAAAATTGTTCAATAGTTGATCTGTAGAGTATTATTTAAAAATGACTATCCTTTAGGTGCTAAAATTATGTCCAGTAGCTAACGAGAAAATGTAGTTGTGTCAGGTTTAGTGTGATCAGTATATTTTTTTAATATAATAAATTAATATGCTTTTGAGTTATCACGCTGTACTTGCTAAGAAATTGGGTAGACCCAGTAGTTATTATATTGGAGTTATTATATTTTTTAAATGCTCATCAGTTTGATTTCTGTCAACTCTTTGATAAGAAATTCTATTTGTAAGTTTAGGTTAGGAGACTAGTAGTGCATTATAAAAACGCTGCACACCATTTCACCACACAAATTATGCACTACTACTCTCTCCTTGACAAAACTTAAAAGTGAGATATTTTATCAACAGGTTGACAGAAATCAAACATTTTAACACCAAAATTTATTTTAACCAATACTCCATCAATTTATGAAATTTTTAATATAGATTTCCATTTGAAAACCATAAGTAAGTAGTGGTTTTACCACCCAAAAAAAATAAAGATAACACAAAATAACAAATATGAAATAATAAAGCTACTTGTTTCTTAAATTTTCAAAAAAAAAATTTTTCTGAGTCATCTCAGTTAAGTGAATTATCTAATATTTTTTAAATTATAAACATTTAATATTTATGAAAATAGAGATTGAAGGTTGAAAATAAAATTCCAGAATTTCGTATAAATTCCATGACTATTACAGGTTCTCAGAAACAGTAATAACCATGGGTAAGGAATTTTCGTTAAGTTCTGTTTTCTTGCTGAACTAAATATATTATTAGTTGTATGTTTGTAAAATCTATAGTCTTCTGCATTAGACAACCCTAAGTATTGAGCTTTAAAAGTATGTAGTCCTTTTTACATTTCGTCAGATTTTGATGAGTGAATGACAACAACTCACTCTGCATATAAGAATAGTATGTTTTAGTAGTCAATTTAATACCTTATAATTCATATGATATATTACAGCGATTTTGAAAGAAAACAACTCACTCTTATTATTAAAACATCTATACTATACATTTACATAATATTTTTGACTAATAATATTTTAATTAATTATGGTAGTTTTAGAATGGCAGCAGGGATTCCTTAAAAATTTTAAATAACAGTAATGTAAAATAATTATTAGGATTTTTACTAGGTAGTTTGTCTCTTGTTTTATATACCTTATAAAAGTGTTTTGGGGTAGTCCTTGGTCAGACTATGCTTTTGCTTCAATCTCATAACTTGAAAATATTGAGCAATTTTTCTAGATGTTTTATGTCCAAATCAATCATTACCATCAAGCTACAAAAGAAAATGATAGAACCTAAATAAAATCATATACTAAAAATAACATTAGTTATTTGTTTATAAGAACAATGTAATCATATGCATTTTGTTGAATTAGATTAATCGAAAATCAAATAATATAATTTAATTTTTCAAAACACTTTTATTAATATTAAAATTCGCACAAAAATATTAAACTTTAAATTCTAAACAATTTATTTTACAGTAATAATACATACCTATTATATTTAAAAAAATTTACTTATGTACTTTAATTGAAAAATATCTGTATTTTTACATAATTATAATTTTTTTGAAATAATATTTAATTTGTTAAATTACTAAATGTACAAACATAAAAAAGAAATATTTCTTTATAGACTTATGAATATAATATATATTATTCAAAATGTATAAACAGCATTCTAATATAACTAAAATATATTACATTTTTTAAAGCAATCTGATCATTATTAAATATTAATATGTAACAAAATTTATATATATATTTTATATAAAATTATAAATAATTATTATAAAAGTAATTAGCTTAATTGTATCGTTTCATTTCAATTGAAAGCAATGCAATTTTAACAAAAAGATAATGGAAGGAAAAAATAAACCTATTTACACAAAAACACTATTTTGGTGTTTTTTATTATACATTTTTATATTTTACAAAAAAAAAAAAAAAGAAAAGATATATACATATATGTATAATATTTACATTTGGTTGAGTTTTAATTAATTTAAAACATAATTGATTCATACAAATTTTAATCAGTTAACTTAAGTGTAGTGTTTAATGGCTTGATGTGTATTGAAATCAAATATTTAATCATACTGGAGGAGGTGGTGGTGGGGGAGGTGGCTGTCTAAAAAACATAGATGAAAAATATGCTTGTGATGAAGGAGTAAAAAGCTTTGGGGGACCATTTTCGTGAATAACGGTTGATGGTAACAATATATCCTCTTTTGCGCATGAATAGAGTTGTTCTTCTGAACGATGATAATATGGATCTGAAATAAAAATTGAATACTTATAAATTATGCGTTATAATTGTTTAATTATTTAATTAAAGATTATCTATCTATAGTTTCTTTAATAAAATTTGAATTATAATTAGTATGCAAGGTATTTTTATTTTATCATGATCCAGAGATTACAAGTGCAGTATTTCCTTTTTCCAATCATGGAATCGTCCATCATTCCAACAGAGAATATTTTTTAACACTTATTAACAAGCAAATTTTAGATACACCATTTATGAGTTATAACAATTTTATACCCATTATAGATAATAAGCATTCTATTCCCTATCCCTCAAGTCTAAATTTTGAACTGCTACAATTTTTAAAGGAAGGGTTTATTATTCGAAAATAAAAATTTATAATGAACCAGAATCAATTGGGTTCAAAATCTTCAGTTCTAATAAAAATTAAGGATTATGATAAAAAAAATAAATCATTCTATACATGTAAAAAACAAATAATAAATGTATGTTAGACGCATTTGTCAGAGAATTAAAATAAATAATTAATTTGTTTTTATACCTATTTGTTCATTAAACTGATTAACCATATCCACACCCATATTGTTTTAGTATTTATCAAATTTTTATAACTGTAAAGTATAGTTATTTTCAAAATTCTTACATCGTGAATGTTCAATGGGTGTGAAATCAGGTGGGGACAATCTGGGATGTCTTTTTGGTAAATCTTCAGTGATGTTGACACCAAATTGTCTCCTTAACCTATCATTTAGATTTTCCCATTTGGGTTCTTCTTTAGAAACACTTGATTCAAATATAGATGGACCAGACTTGAGTGCCAATTTTGACTCCAATTCAAGTGATTTAGCTATAACTTGTTGGGTTATCTCTTCATAAGCTGCAAGGCTTGTATTGGGAGATACCGAAGGCGATGGTCTAGTCGCATCACTGGCTCCTGATTCAGTTTCTTTTTCTTTAGTGACAGTAGCTTGTGATTCTTTACGCCGTCTATATTCTGATATTGACAACTGAAATACAATTTTAATTTAATAATTAAACTATGTATAGTATAATATTAAATATTCAAAAATTTATTATAAAACTGTCTTACCTTGCGCTTAACTGGTGGTGGTGGTGGTGGTGATTGCGGTGAAGGTTGTAATTGTGGTGATGGGGGCGGAGGGGATTGCTTCTTATGAACAAAACATTTTTCGATAGTTTCTTTTGGAGCATCATCATATTTATGTACTGCTAAATTAATATCAGCAGTATCTAATTGATAACTTTTCATTTTATTTGAAACTTCGATTTTAAGTTTTTGAGTCTTTTTTGATAAAGTATTTAAAATTTCTTCTTTAGATATCTGAGAATCATAATTTTGGTTTTCAGAAATCATTTTAATATTTGATTTATTGTCTAGAGAGGGTTCTGAGGAGCTTTCTTCATCAGGTTTAAATTCTCCCAAGAACGATTCAACTAAAGCTACAGTATTAGATGACTTTTGTATGTCCATTAACGACACATTCTTATTCTGCAACAAAACAAATTATTGAATTAGTAATTGTTCAATTTTTATTATGAACTGTAAATAATGATTTAATAAATACCTTAAATATGGCTAATTTAGAATCAATAGAAGCAATATTTCGTGATGCTTGCTCAACTTCTTCATCTTCAATAATATCATCTTCCACAAAACTTAAATGTCCTGAACCAGAAACTGTTGGTGATGGACATTCAGACATGGATTCTCGGGCCATTCGCCGTTTTTTTAATGGACCAACTTTTTGATCTCCATTATTAATTCCACCTGAATCTAAAAAGAAAATTATACTTTTAAATTAACACCATGATTTTTTTTAATAGATTCAGATTAGGCTGCTTTAGAACACATTAAATATTTACCTTGTTCACTAATAGCTTGTTGTAACCATCGTTTTTTTGCACAACCAACTTCACCTAGTTTATAGTCTTCACTTCCCGTTGGAGAGTTGCCTTCAGATTTCACCCAAGAGTTAACGAAATCCTAATTTAAATACATGTTATATTAAATAAAAATTTAAATAAAATAATTTATTTAAAAACATTACTTTTTTTGTATTAGGAAATTTGAATCCCGGAGCAAGTGGTCCAACAGCAGCTGCTACTAACATACAAGTATTAGATAATGGAGTTGGAAGAGTTCCTTCAGAACCACTTGCATCTTCACTATCTATCTTATTGGCAGGAGTGTTGAGTAGATTTGAGTGAGGTGATCGCCGTAACATTGAACGAGAAACAGATGATTGAGTTGATGGTCTATGTTGGAAGCGTACTGAAAATTTACAACGATTTTGAGCTCGTTTCCTAGATAACAAACGTCCTTTACGGTCATCGTTATCATCATCGTCATCATTGTTATTGTCATCTTCATCTGATGAACTATTATAGGAACGAGAAGAAATAGCTGCTGCTCTACGCTGTGGCCTATTTGTTCTTGTTGACTTGGAGCGACCAGTTTTATTAGAAGGTCGTTGTTTTCTTCTGAGAAAAATAAATATTTATCAAGAATTATTTACCTAACTTTTATTTTCTCGATTTTAAATAATAATAAAAAAAGAGATTACTCACTTTACAACACCTTTTCTAACTCTGTTTCTATTTAGATTAAGAGGTGAAGAATTATTGAAGTTATCTGTTTCTTTATGTAACCGTGATTCTTGTTTTCGAGCTTCTTTTTTTTCCATTCTTTCAAAAGCTTTCATAATTGCAACCATTTTTCGTTCTTCTCTAGACTGTAAAATAAATCTACAGTTAAAAAACATTCAATTAAGAAATATTCGTAAGGTTAAACATTTTATTTTACCATTTCATTTAATCGTTTCACCATTTTATCGTTGTTGTTGGACTTATGATCAAGAGGTTCAGGGCTTGTTTCAACCTTTTTAACAGGGCTTTTTGGTCGACCTGGCCCATTAGGCTCTTTGTTTTTAATAGAAGATGGTGGTGATGGAGTTTCACATTTGGAAGTTTTTCTTTTTAGTATTCTTTTATTATTAGACTTCTTCATATTTCTTTGTTGTCTAGTTCTTTTATTTCTTTGCGGTTTACTATCATCATCATCATCAGACGAATGACTGACAGTTGGATCAATCAATGGAGACAAAGAACTTTCTAGTATGACAGAAACAGGTGGTGCTGTTACAGGAGAAATTGGGTTCATAGCTGTGCATTTTGACGGATCTCCACAATTGCACCGTTTAAATGGAACTGCAGCTTGATGACTTATGGTAATTTCAGAATTTTTTTCAATATATTGATTTGCCACTATATACAAATGAATAGAACCTTTTTCGATGTAATGCTTTAACTAAAAATAAAAAATGCTATAAAGTATGTTACAATATTCTAATATTCTTTTTATTTTACCTCTGCATTTGGTTTACATGAACGTCGAACAAAACGGGCGTCATTGCCATACGTACGGCAATCAACACAGACTTCTATATCGCAGTCTGTAGAAAATCGTACAACATAAAAAAATACATAAGGATCTGTTCGATTTGGTATTGGATCTTTGTATGCTAATGATCCAGTCCATGTAAATTTTCCTCTCACTTCAATTATTGGTTGGTTGTTTGCCAATACTGAACTACTGACTAGCATCTGTAACCATACATGTTTTATAACTTATACTCCAAAAAATTAAGTTAAATAAAAATTGCATACTTTTATCCCACTAGGAAGTAATGATATTTTAGTCCTACTTATGGGAATTTTAACAGGGGTACGAATTTCACCAGTTATAATAGTACCATTAGGTTTAATTGATGATAGCCTAGCACGTAATTCTTGAGAATAATGATTAGTAACTGCTTCTTCGTATTTATCAATCCAATTTCGCAACTGATCAACAGATTGATCAATATTTGATTTATTATGTTTGTTAGGTTTATCAACTTTAAATATTTTTGGCTCGTCGTCAGATGAATCAATCGTCTATGATAAATAATATCAAATAATTTATATTATTTAAATATATTTAATTATTAAAAAAATATACCTTCTTTTTTTGTATTTTTTTTTCTTGATTAACTTTTTTCTTTTTGTCCATTGCTGCTAATCGTTTTTTTTCTAAGAGCATTTCTTTACGTTTAATCAACATTTTCTTGCGTTCTTCAGCTAAAGCCTTTTTTTCAGGAGTCATTGAACACTTTTTTCTTGGACCACTCTGTGGTGGACCATTTTTTCGCCGTTGTTTCATTTGTGTTTGTAAACCTGGCTTTCGTTTGGGAACATTTTTTTGGCGGCTCTTGTATTTTTTTCTTTTATTTTTAATATTATTACGATCTATTGGCATATCTGAAAAACATAAAATACATAAATAAATATTTTATAATGTAAAATATCAAAACATCATAAATCAAAATTTTGATTATAGACACTATATTTTTCTTCCCATTATAATATCATAATAGTATATTTCAAGGCATTTTTTTTTATAAAATAAAACACAAAAGCAAAAATGCGTAGTTACTCAAGTTCTACAGTTTATCTCTTCATTGGGAATTTTATTAAAATCAACTTACAAGGTTTTGATGGTTAGCAGTTACAGTATATTACAGTACATAATACATGACTACTAACTTATATTAAAATAATTACAGAAATATTAAAAAGATTTTCCACGGATAAATTTATAAATTGTTAATATGTTTTAGTGAATTATACTTAACAAAATAAACTATACATTTATATGGTCTATTTTGTAAAATGAGTGGAACTATAACTATCCATTAGAAATAATTAAAAAAAATAATAAAATAATTGGAACAATCCAAGATTCATTTTTATGGATTCTAATAATCATGTTAAATATCTATATTACATTATTTATTATGTCAAAAAAAAGGCATATTTTTGTTATAAGCTACTTCAATGCACATTTCATTATTTTCCAAATTGGTTTTTTGATGATGATTGTTTTGTTACAAAAGGAAAATAATAAGAAATTTTATTTTATATTTTTTGAACATTTTAGTTTTAGAGGTTCTTTTAAACATTTATAGTTGGAATTTGAAACTTAATTTACATAATAGTGAGATTTTTTAAAATTGACTCATACTACTCAGACAACAACTTGCTCATTTTTTTTTTTTACAAATTCTTGTCACTTTATTTATTTTTAATCTGAAAATTATTAAATCTATTATGGTTAAGAAATATATTTTATTGCAATCCACAATTTCAGATGCAATAAACAGTGAAATCTAATAATTATGGTTGTTGATCCTATCTACGACCAGGAAATACGTTTTTATTTACTTAATGAAAAGTGAATTAAATATCATAAATAATTTAACAATTTCAGTTATAGCTATAGGTAATTTGGATTTGTAGATAAGAAATATGGCATATGATGCGAATATTATCTATAATTTTTTAATTTTTTTTTTTTTAACAAAAAGCCACAAGTGTAGCAATTTATTAACAATTTAATGATGCAACTAGTATGTGTTCTTAATTTCAAAATTATAATAATTGATGACAATTGGAACAAATTCAGCACCTTAAAACTAATTTTACATAAAAATAAAATAAAAATCTAAAAATGAGTACGGGGACCTAACTGCATGTATGCCAAAACAATTATATAGGCATTAACCTTAAAATTAATTAATCATTTATTTCTTTCAATTTACAAAATATACTAAATATTCCCCCCTAACCTCTAAAATATTCTAAAAATGTAGTTCACTTTTTTTACTCTCCTAAAACTGTATAAATTACCAGTAATTGTTTAAACCTAAAACCCAGATTTCTAATAATAATTAATAGCAATATTAACATTATTAGTATTTTAAATTCTCAATATTAATTTAAGTTTTAGTTTAAATTGAGTTCAGTTGGATTAAAATTTTTGTCTAAGTTCAGCATGAATACTACAAGCCAAGTTGAAGTTTTGTTCTGTCCCAAATAAATGGGTTCAACTCATTTTTAATGAGTTATAAACAATTATATTACCAATTTCCGTAGAGATATCAGAGTCACTAGAATGTGTTAAATGTGAAGCTGATGCCATTGATATTCGTTTAGCCAATTTCATGTGTTGTAAAGCTGCCGCTGCTTCTCTATTAAAAGGTCTTGGTGAACAACGTTCACATAAATATTCTTCAGGAAGATTATTTCTACTTTCCAATACACAGTCAACATGTTGCCAAACTCTGTAACATTGATTCAAAATATATAAATTACAATTTTAGAACCACCTATTTGAGAAATAAGGTTACTTGGAAAAAACAAAAAATACTGCTGAAAACTATCGGTGATATTTGGTGATGAAATTGAGAGATTAAATAGAAAGTACTTGATGGGATAAACAAAAAATTAAAATATAATCCTATTGTTAGCTAGAGGAGTACTGTGATGTTCTGGATTTGCACTGTTTCTGCAATACATGATTTCCGGGTATTTTTACATTACACACTTGAATTAGTATAGATTCGTCCCTTGTTTCTTCACCATAAATTGAATATAATACGTTAGTTCTCAAAAACACAAAGTCAATCTAATTAGGTTTTTACTAACAATAGTTTTATACCTTTCTACAAATGATAAAAAAAATAAAAACCAAGAAAAATTACTGCAATAAAATAATTTTTTGTTCAATATTAACATAATACAACAATTATTAAAAAATTGATAAAGATTAGGTTAGCAGAAGATTGTAAATTGTTAAGAATATGATATTAGCTCATTTTGATTATTTTTCACTCTACTAGGATTTACATAATTTCTCTTTTATATCAATTTTTCAATGAATGGTATCCACGTACATATTCAACACAGTCTAACTCATCGTTCAATATTTTATGGTGTAATTATCAATAGAATTTTAAATTAATTAATTGCTGGAATAAAAAATAATAATAAAAAACATAATTTTAAAACCAATACATTCCTCGATCCACTCAAAATCTTAAATGGAAGATTATACTTGTACATTTAAAACACTTATAAGTTAATTTCATTGTGAACTATTAACTAAAGATGAATAGCATATATATGTTTATGATTTTAAGTAACAAGTATACAATTTTTTATGATTATGCTCTAAAAAACACTTAAATATGCAAATACTATAATAGCATAATAAAAATTGTTTACTTAAAAAATCATATACATATCACAGTAACAAATACTTACAAACATTTATCACAGCTTATCATAAACCCATCATCATGTTCCATTTCACTAAAATATAATATAAAAAAATGTTGATTTAACTATTTTTCAAAATAATATTCATTATAACTCTTAAACATTAACATTATTTGTTTACTCACCAAATACATCTTGTTATTGCAGGTTCTTCTGATTTGACATTATCTTTACCTTCAGCTACAGCTTCTGGTGCAGTATCAGTTTCTTCTCCTTGACCATCAAGATCATGATCACTTGCACTTAATTCACTTTCTATTTGAATTGGTGATTCACACTTAACCAATGGTTGCAGAGGAGATTCAGTATTTGTTACTGGCACATTAATTGGAGTATTTAATGGCTTTTGGATAACTAGATTATAAATAACATGCAATTAAAAATGTAATCAATCATCGAATATACTAAATTATTTTTATTTACCTCTATTATTATTAGTTACAACATTACACTGAGGAGTTTGTGTTTGGGAGACTGTAGGAGATACAATACAAGATTTACCAGCACTGAGATTTAATTTTGGCGTCGATCCATTAACTTGTTTGTTTTTTCGATGGTGTGTTACTCTTGGAATAAAGCAATAATTATGCTCAACTTTAATCAGCTGTAAATCAAGAAAGTAATATTTTTATTTATGTAAGTTTTACTATAATAAATTTATAATTTAATTGTGCATTTATGAAATTACATCAACTGGATTTTTTGGGTCATATAATGGTTTAAGATCAGTAATTTCCAATATGTCATCATCACTTGTACTATGATCTTGTTTTAACACAGTGCTAAAATAATAATACATTTAATTATTGTACTATATGCATTAGATGGACATCAAATAAATACAAATTAAAAGTTTATAAACCTACTTAGGTCGGTTTACAGGAACAACACGAGTTCGTTGATTATTTGGTAACCGATTTCTAGATGGCATGTAGGTCATTAACATATGGGGTGTTAATCCAACTCGGTTGTAAGGTAATTGTGGTGAAGCCACCGGGGTTGAAACAAAAACGTTTTTTCGAACAGATTCCATTTGTATGGAACTGGTATTTCTCTGCTATAAATAAAAAACAAACAATAATATAGTACTCCTTCTTCTCTGTCATCTAACTATTTGGAGTTAACCATCCTAATTTTAAATTTCTATTTAACCAGATCTCCTATGTATCTATCTACTACACGGGCTATTATCATATAATTCTCAATCGCATCCAACCATCTCTTTTTCAGTCATTCTCTCCATATCTCTCTACCCGTTTCCTCCTGAGTTTATTTTCATTACAATGCTTAGTGCTTCAGATTCCTCTCTCCCGATGATATATGCACAACATTTTCTCTAATTTTCTCTACTATAAAAGCCACACCTAAGCTAACACTTATGTAGTTATCCCTTAAACAATAATAAAGTAAATTACTTTACTAAAATAATATACCTGTGGAGATATAACACAAAAAAATAATACAATTTTTACCTGATAAACAGGTATATGTTTGAAGTGCTGGTTTGGTGATAGTATATGATTGGCACTGGTATGATTGAGCTGTAAAGGAAACCGATGCATGGTGACTGGTTGATTTGCTGTGCGGACCACAGTGGTACGTGCATGGTGATCTTGTGTTTGACTGCGAGATGGTGTCATCTGAACAATAAGACTGGGTCCTGAAACATCCTGATTGGACATAGGGCGGCCAACGGGGATAGTCAACTGACCAGAAACAGCTGAACCACATGACACGCGACTCGACCCTACAAGAAAGTAAGCGGCGCTTCCCGGTGTCCTGACACTACCATCCGATTCCATCACCAACTAACTTTTGCTCTATCCTATAAATGAAAATCCAAATTAAATATATTAGATACCTTATACAAATGATACCATTTAATGTTAATTTAATAATACATTTATACTCAATACACATAGAGGACAAAATAAGCATTCATTTACTAACAAACAATAAACACATTTGTTTGTAATAATTTTGTTACATTCAAGAATAAATCCATATTTACAAGCGTTAACTATTTACCCAATATTTTTCAACTAAACTTAACTTTTTTTAGATCATATTATACTGGTAGATTGTCTGTTATTTTCAATTAGTCAAATTTAATTCAACTAATACTGAATTAGTTGCAACAAAAAGGAATATAAAATTTTTTATTTCAAATGGAATAGACACCATTTTTGAATCAACAAAACAAATTTAGTTATAAATTATTATTTATTACAAAATTGTGATAACATTCTTAATTGAACTACTATAGTATTAGGAAGATTATTTTCCTTTTTATAAAATAAGAAAACCAACAAGTAATAAGATTGGATTCTTTAATAGACAAATTTAAAAACATTAACAGACTGTCCATATAAATTGAATATTACGCTTATAAATAAATATAAGATAAATTATAATTATTAGGTTTAACTATCTTCATTCTTGAAAATAAATTTAATTAATATTGTGTCATTTATACATATGAAACTAAGATAATATCAAAAGTATTATGTTTTCAAAAAGTTTGATAGTTTAGGATTTAAAATTGTCTAGATACATTTAGATTAAACATGATTACATATACCTATAATTGATTAAATTCAAATAACTCTTATTATTAGACAGTATGTTTTCCATTTGTTCACTGTTTGAACGACAACACTGAAAAGTCATTTTTTAATTAATAGTACATAGAAGATCTACCTTAAATGTATTGTTAATTACATTTATATAATAAATAGCACAAATTAATGCACTATTTACTTAGCCATATCATATATTGTTCAATTAAGGCTGTAGTTAGACTGGGTCCAGAAAACTAATTGAATAGTCCAGTCCGGATCAGATATATTACACAGAGTTTATAGATAAGTCCAGCCCCGGGTCAGTGTTTTTTACTGGACTACCGGGCTCTGGAATTATTATACATGGTACTTAATTATTAACTTTGGCGGGTAATTCATATCTTCTAAAAAAAATAATTTTTTTTCCGCTGCGGAATAAAATAATTGAGAAAACGACAACGTCGGAATGTGACGAAAGAAAAACTCATATCTGCTATCGAATAGTGATGTCGGAGAGGGGCGTGAGGAAAATGCGAAAGGACAACGTTATGGGAAATAATTGAAGGATATGGGCCGTCTCCATAATGATAATTTTATTTCAACAACAAGACGGGACAGCGTGCAATTATTGTTGAAACGCGGAAACGAGCGACGAGACTGCAGTAGCCAAAGTCGTAAAGGCAAGCGTACGTTTCAGTATCGACTACAGCTGAACGGTGTGCTGTAAAAACGACGCGGGCGCATGAACGGCGTAGAGGTATATGGGTGGCGACAAAGGACAAAACAGCCACGCCGCGACGGCGGCACTATGACGTTAGAGGGCGGCGCTTTATACAAAAACAAGCAACCGCTTCATACACTATAATAATATAGTGGCAAGGCCGCGGTGGTGACGGATGGGGCTCGCAATGGGGCATTGTGGTGTCCCGTGGGCGGGAGGCGGCGCGACGAATACACGCATGCGCATTCAAACATTAGACGGGAAGAGTAGTATGTAGGTAAACACAATAGAAGAGAAAAAAAATATACTATGTTTGTGCGTGTGTGAGTGGTGCGCGTGTTATATACGTAAATAATAATAATCAGTACATTAAATTATTTGCGTATGCACCAACGGAACGACACTGCTGCTCCCGCCAATTCCGACCGGGTTCTTTTGGCATCCGGCACATGCCGGTCGTCGCGCCGCCGGTAGCTGATCACCAGTCTACTCGCAGCTCACAAACGCGCGCTCGCGCTCTCGGACTCTTCGCGCTTTACTCCCCACCCGCGTACAATATAATCATAGCATGGCCCTATGCGCAAAACTCGCGTACGCACACTACATAAATACAATACTTGTGTTTTATACGGATAATATAGGTAGGGCTATACCCCCCTTCAGAGACACGGAATCTATGGCCTACCGGATTAGGGGAGACTACACGCAAATACAATAATATTATGTGTGCGCACTCACCAGAGTTTCGAAGGACTTGCATTAAAATAATAATGGATTAAATACCTACAGTTACATATGATTTTGATACGTTTATATACTAAACAGCATATTGTTGTTTTCACAATTGTCAAATTAGATATAATTTCTTGGAGGGGGGAGGTGTTTAAGGGCAATATATTTGTATGACAGTTGACAAAAACTTAGTTGATTATTAATTTCCTGCAGCCTGCTATCATTTTTATTTCTATATATTAGGTATTTTAAGTTGTGTAATAAGAACTCAGCAATCATAGTGAAACACCATTATGACTAACAATGAAATGTATACAACTGTGAAGAAAAACCAGTAATAATGTAACAAAATATCTATCGAAACTATTATTATACTTGTAACAGTAATGCTATTCATTTTTGGAGGGAAACTAAATAGATAGGTACATAATATATGTTGTAAATTATGGACATTTAATTCGTACTGGCATTTTGCTATGCAAAATAAATAAAAGTAAACAATATTACTATAAAACAATATTGAATACTATTACAACAATCTTAGTGATATACCTAATAACAATTAGAATTCAATATTACAAAAAATAGAAGTTTGAAATTAAATGTAATAATTTAACAATAGTCAACTAAAAAACTACAGTAGATGGATTTGTCAAAAAAAATTAAAAATTATGTATATTGGTAATATTATTATGAAGCCCAGAACTATGACCTATGGATAAGGTTTCTTGAACCTAATTAATAATTCATAAACTGCATTTTCTCATAACCACTTAGGTATTACAAAACATTTTAATTTGTACTTATTAGGCACTTATATAATTTTATAAACATGCATTTAAATAAATTAAATATTTGAACTTTTAGTTGATTTTAATAGATTAGATAGATCGATAAAAGTAGTAGAACAAAAAAATATGAATACGAACACATAGAATTGACTAAAAACAAAATAGGTCTTAGATGAATGATATACTATGAATTTTTTTTATCACAAGTCCATTACACTGTATTTTGTTAACACTATTCATATAAATGGTAGATTTCAATATATTTATTCATGCGCTTGATAATATTAGTTTATGAAAATAATTAAGAACTAGTTATTTTTTGTATCAATAAAATAAATATTTATTTTGAATCGTATACTTTCTTCAATAAATATATAGGCAAGTGTTGGTATTTGTTTATTTAACAGAGCAAGAGAACCTAGGTGTATATTTTTTAATAAGTATAATATGTTATGTATTCAACTATACTTAAATTATTTCTATAACATTTTAAATCAAATTACATTATTTAATACAATTTAAAAAAAAATATTATTGCATAATTTATGAATATTTTTTTAAAAAAAATGAAATCATTGATTTATTATTAATACACATACCTACCTACTAAACAAGTTTGAAACTAGATAATTTATTTTATTATTATCTTAAAAGTAATATTATAGATATTTATTGGTATCAAATTATCTTGTTATTTAAAATGCTGAACATGATTATAGTATGTTACCATTTTAACCCGAAATAAAAATTTAATAGAAATAGGTTAGGTATGAGTTTACATAACAGTCTATTCAAGTAGAATATAAAAAAAAGGGATCAGAAAACTATTAGTTACTATAAAGATATCTAATTATTGTTTATTTTATTGACATTTACAAATTCTAAAAATATTTTTAGTTAAACTTGAAACAAATGCAAATAAACAAAAGTATTAAATTAATATGAAAGTATCTGTAGGGATAAAATGAATGTATTATGGAAGTGTAATATTTTCATAATAGAATAGGGGAATTATAATTGTCCATGTGTAATCAAGTGATTTGATATAAAAAGGTTTAAAATGTAACATATTGACTGTTTGAATGTGCTTGTAACAGAAGATCATCACATTAGTATAGGTTATGTATAAATATTAAAAGTAATAAATAAATTGTATTAAATGAGATAAACTTCAAACTTAAAATCTTTTGCAAAATATTGAAATTTTAAAAGTATGTATTTCAATACTTTTCACACGACAATACAATATATTCATGTTCTGTTCATAAAATTGGCTAATTGATGTAGTGTAAGAACTAAATAGTGAGAGGTTAAGGGAATTTAATTTGTAGCCTATAAACCTGGCGAAAAGTTAACAATATGTAGGAAAACTTGAATAAACATTACAGACAATGCTTGGGAATTTTAAACCGGCAAACAAGTGATAAGCAGGGTAAATTTAGTATTAAAATGAAAATACCGCCATTTCATTTCAGTGTTCGTCATATGAAATATTGCATCGCAAACACCGGTGCCGAGGGACCACCGAGTTCCAAGCAAATACTGACGGATGTGTCTTGATATTGGATGGTTTTTTCAAACCAACTACATACTGGAAACCCACGAACATTCGAGTAAATGTCAAGTAAATAAAACATTTTCTACATGTACCTGGAACGTAAACATTATGAACGTGTCGGCTTGTGTCGCCCAGGAAATACGATTGTGGTGGCCGCGGCCCTTGTCGCACAAAACACTTGATTGTTGGTGATGTAAACTCGAATATTTCGCATAACATCTAATTTAATATACGTATAACGATAAGTAATCGATATGAAAACTTTTAAAAAAACACTGGCTTAACCTAATCGGCCATCTTGTCCGTGTTCCCGAAGAATAACAAAACATCATCGATTCCGGGGGTTATGAGTAGTAGAGTGGGGATGCGCCAAATGACCGGCGCATTGAATGAAAACAGTGAATGGCGCAGCATTAAATCGTTTTTTCCATGGTTTACTGATTAAATAGTCCAATAACGTTTTGTATATCTTCTTTGGTATTTTTTATAACTAAGAAATTCTTTTAAATATTTGTTTATTTTTTTAACATATTACCTACTATTGTAATAGATAACGTTTACGATTATAATATTTTTTTTTGCGTAACATCAACGTTGCTATTTTTATATAATTTTTCTTTCCCGCAGTATCTAGTCACCTAAGTCACTTTTATCTGTTATCTATTGTAGTAACGTTTCATGATTCCAAAATATATTGTGTAGCCTGTGTGTGTCTTAAAAATATTATTATATCGAATAATTAAAAACTGAGTTAATAAGATTTTATATAGTTTGAATTTTAAGATACAGATTATTGATTATTTGTATACCTATGTCATTGTTACATCATATTAGATATATATTAATGAATTTTGAATTTATTTGCTAAATAATTTTATTTACATTATGATAGTTACTAGCAAGTTATTTGCAAAGTATGAGTAAAAATCTGTGTGACAAGATACATAATTTAAACAGTGACAAGACATCTCTAATCAATAATATACCCAATTGACACATTTTGATTTTGATCTGCTGTTTTTGATACGCGAAAAAAAAAATTCATTAAATTATTTATTTATATTCCAATTTATTGGAATATAATAATTTTAAATATTATAGGTACATGGATAATTGTTTAATATTTGAGATTTCCAGTAGAAATACTAAAATGCTTTTGCTTTTAAAAATTAAAAATACCAGTACAATATAATCAGTTATAAGTTATCTGTCGAGATAAAAAGTTGAAATTGGGGGATTATTAAGATTGTATAAAAATACATCAGTAATATTGTGCTGAATATTTCTATACTTAGTGCCGAATTGTGTTGTGACTTACAAACTGTAAGATTGGAACCATGGATATTATAAAATCAAATATAGCAACAAAGAAGATTTTGTTTAAGGGGTATATGTATACATTAAATCATGCTGGAAAACAATACTCTTTTTTTTACTGTATATGATATATAGAGTTTATTGAAAATTACATAGCTATTTATTATTATAATAACATAATAATTTTCAATATTATTATGTTGTTAAAATTATATATAATATTATTTATATTAAAATGTTGATTTTTTTTTCTGTGATGGGGAATTTTGTAGTTTTTCCTGTAATTTGTTGAGTTTACCTGTTTAAAAATTATTTTTTTAAACATATTGTGATTAATTATTCAAATGAGCTCTATATTGAAGGATAATAAATAATAATACATTATTGATAATGCTTAATAAAGATGAGGCAATAATTTTATTAAAATATTATTTTAATAGTTGGTAAGATAATATTTTTTAAATTAGGATGAACACAAAAATGTTCCATTTGTAAGTATTAACTTAAGTGTGGAATTTGGAAATACCTATTCTATTGTATATTTTTTGCAATTATTTTATTCCTTTTTAAAAGTAGTACATCTATAATTATTAACAATGTAAAATATAAAATGTATTGACTATTTTTAATTGATTATTATAAAAATGCACTGTCTTATAATTATTATTATAAATATGAAATGTATTTCTTAGTGTCTTATTAATTAAGTATATTGAAATACATTTTGTATGTTGAGCTTACCATTAAAAATTTTATTTTGAGTAAATTAGTAAAAAATTATTATTTCGTATGTAATTCAATAATTCAGGTATTGGATTTAAAATGAAATAAGTAATAGATGGAAACAAAGATTTGAATCACATATAAATTAATTTTTATAATTTACTACAAAGCGGAGAATCAAAGTACCATTAGTTACTAATTTTCACTGTAAATCAATGGGCATCTTCTTTAGAGCCCAACTCATTATTGGGTGTAAACCACATCTCATAATTCAAACTATTAGAAAAACAGAGCGCATACACAAATAAATTTATGAAGTAACTAACACTAAATAATAAATATATCTATAATAAAGATATACATATTTAGCATGACATTATGCTAAATTATAGATGTAACTTAATGGAATTTTAATTCGAAAATTGTGTCCTATTATTATAGTGAACCTAGGTTACATGAAACATTAATTATTGATTAATATATTTTTGTAATTATTATTATTTAGGTTTTAATCCAACCTAATTTAAAATTTCAAAAATTGGTAGTTTTATCAAATATAAATAATAGATGCCATAGAGAAGTAAAAAAAGGAATATTTATTTATTTTATATATCAATATATTAAGATTAAATGAGCCAAGTCCTTTTGATATAGGTACAGCATATGCATTTATAATTTATAAATAACAAATAGTGATACAATTATTTATTACAAATTTAAATAATGTAATTAATTTAATTAAAAGGTGAAGTATGGGTCAACATTGGTAATGGACCTTATAGATTATGCCTTATGAATTAATTTGACATTATTTATGATAGATAGTAGAATGTAAAAAAAGGACAGTATACGAAACTGAAATATGAGAACTTTAAAATTAATTTAAGACAAGAGTGTGGGTGAGTCAATATTCCCAGTTAAGATATTGAATAAAAACTGAAGATTGAGTATTTGTCTCTGAACAAAATTTCTACACTAATGGTCCCCAATATATTTTTTTTGCATTTTCCAATATATTTCTATAAATAAAAAAAAAATTTACACTTTTTAAATATGTGGTTATATATTTAATACAACTATGTAACTACATCTTTAGATTCAAAGGAAATTAAAGCACATCACTACTTTATACAGCCTTTTCCATTCTTCTTAACTTTTGCACTTATATTAGATTATTGACTCTTGGTCAACTCATAGTCTGGTCCATTTATCCATCTTTTTTGAGGCCCACTTAGTGGTAATTTTACTTCTGGTTTCCATGTTAGTGCATCTTTCATTACAGAATACAAATCATTAATACATTGTATTTAATATTACACTATTCAATTTCCATTTAATGTAATTATAGTAAAATATAGTTATTATATAAATTAAAAGATTTGGTAAAGAATCAATAACCAATTTCAAAATCTAATTTTTAGTTTTTATTTAAAAGATAATTTCTTAAAAAAGAATATAAAGGCAATTAATAGGTAGTTAATTTAATATTATTTCAATATTGAAATTAGAGAATAAATGTAGATAGTTCATACAATTTAAAATACATTTATAAAATTAAAATAATAATTCAATTTTTTTTAAAACAAAAGCCCTAATGCTATAATAAACAAATAAAACTTAATTTTAAAGGAACAATATTAAAAATATTTAATAATTAGTTTATATTTTTATGTAAACGAATGAAAAGAGAAAAAAATATTTATTATGATTTCTAACATTCGAAACATTAAAAACTGCAAGAAGAAAATTGAAGAATTATCGCCTTTTTTTTTTGTCTTGTTTTCTTGACCGGTGATGGGAATATGGTCGCCTAGGAGATGCAAATGTACTACCATCAGAATCATATTCGCTTCCATCACAGTTATCCTAGAATGTGAATTATTCTATTTAATACATATAGATAATACATTTAAGATTAAGCAACTAAGTTGTGTATAATAAAATTAATGTTAGCTAAATTTATGTTTAGTACTTAATATAAACATTTTTTGATAAAAGAAATAATAAACAATAACTTTATTATTATTAATTAATTAAAATAGTATAAAATATAATATATTACTAGGGTTCAGGACTTCTTGCATTTGTTTTTTTGTAGTGGTCATATTTTATTCTAGGTTAACCAGTGCCGTAGCCAAAATTCCTCAATGGGTGGCGGAGGGGGCAATTAAAAAACTTTATACAAAATTAATTTGTATATTTAATATATGACCACATAAAATACTAAATACATCCTGCTGAAATGAATAAAATATTTAACAACTCTTCATTTATAATAATTTATTGCAAACAACTTAAATAATTTGGAAAAAGCTCTGTGCTCTGTGCTCAGTGTTGAATTGCTTTTACAGCAGTCTCTAATAATTTTTTTTTCAATTGTCATTGCTTTCTCCATGTGAATAACTTTGATTTCATACTAATTAAAAATGCATTAATATAAAAGAAGCAGCAGCTAATATTGATTGGTCGTCATAATGGGTCAAATTAGATGGTATGAGTCCTTCTAGTAGTATAATTGTTTTTTAGTCTTTTATCAAATCTAGAATATAACTGAGTAATTAGATTATCAATAACTGTTATAAATATTGCTATTTTATAATATTCCTCTGCGGCTTTGGTATTTATATTGTTTCAGGCAGTTTGTCTCCCACAAGTTCGAGGCATGCATATTTTAATGTCTATTGCAGAAGCTTTATGGTAACATTTTTCATTATTTCCTTAAAATATTTTTCATCTTCTGATTGAATGGCTTTTTAAGGTTCTCAAACAATCATTACATCGTTTAAAGCTTTAGACAATTCTTGATGTTTGCTTTGTAGTACTTAACTTAATTATTTAGTATATAAGAAGCAAGTAACAGTTACTTCAAGAAAGACAAGAAAATCACTCTTGGTTATAGCACTTACATATAACAACGCTTTGGTTGAGGTTTCAGGATTTGTATCATATTTTTCAAGATGTTCTAGAGTAGCAATTATATAAATGTAAAATTCTTTGAAAGTAGTAAGTGAATCATGTTGATCGACCCATTGTATTTTACAAAGTTTTTTCAATTTTGTTTTTTTTTTCTACTTTTATTGGAATTACTATATTCATTAAAATCACCTTAATGTAACCTTAATTCCATGGCTATAGATAATAAATACAATTTTCTATCATTTTGAGTGCAACAAGTCCCAAACCCTATATATTACTATCAAAGGTAGTTAAGTAGACAATACAACTCATAAAATATTTAAAATTATAACACACATTATATTAAAACTTAAAACTAAACAATTTATATTAAATAAAATAAAATAATTTATTGCTTGGTTCTAGCAGCTAACTTGATTTTAAGTAAGGTAGGGAATAATATAGTACTAACTGCGATAATAATCATGAAACCCTAAGTTAATATTTAGTTCAGATTTGGTAACTAAGCTGTATTCAACTAGATATACTTAATACAAAATTTAACAAAAATTTAACTTATTATTCTGTCTTTTTATTTTATCAGCTTTAGCTGTAGCCCATGGCTTCAAAACAAACTTCCTTCTATCTCTGTCTTAAGCTACTTCATTAGCATTGTCTATATCTCTTATTGTCTTAGTTCTATCTTGCTTTTATTAATCTATCTCTACTTTGATTTTTGGATCAATCTCTTTTCCTGAGAAGTTGAGTTTAGTACACTATTTGCAGTTAATTTAGTCCTTAATAAATGACCGAGTCAACTCAGTTTCTTGTGAAGTATTTCAGCTATTATGATCAGTTTTCTGAATAATCCTGTACTTTAATGTTAGATCGAATTTCATATGCTTGAGTATCTTCATTTTTTTTTTTAGTCCGTAAATCCTTCTAAGGAATCTTTTCAAATCGAAGCCATGTATCACATGCATACATTATCATTGGTCTTGCTAATATTAGCATCCCTAATATTTCATAATTTTTCAATTTTTAAAACGTTATTTAAATATATTACGTACCTTTGAGTCATTTGATTGATCAGTCAGTAAGAAAATAGTTGTTATGCACACCAATTGAAAAACTGCGACTATGTATAAACCATAACGGATTACAACATCAAATATTTCATCAGAGTCTTCCATTTCAAACATTCTAATAACTATAACAAATTATTATGTTAACAACAAAAATAATCTATACATTATTTAATAAATGGATAAAATTACTTCCGCCTTACCAATTTTTTATTTCTATTGTTGTTTAAAATATAAAAAGTATGAAATTAAATAACACAGCCTTTTTAAAACTAGATTACCACCTAAGTTAGTTTATAATTCAAAATAATATAATATGTATCAAATGCTTAAAAAAAATATACATTAATGATTTGGATTTACATTATAAAACTAATCTTAACTTAACATACTAGTTAGTACCAATAAATTAACTAACGTGTATATATAGTTATTGTAAATAATGTTTTATAGAAGGAAATTGCAAATACTTTTGATATCTCTTTAATATTGTAAGTAGAAGAAATAATACATTATAAATTCATATAAGGAAGCCATGACTTCAATAATCAATTGATCATAGATAAGAAATTGTATTATACAAAAAACATTTAATGGTTATTGATTTTTACACAAGGAAATTCCTCTGTTTTTATAACTTTGTTATCAACAAGCTCAGTGACTATCAGTTGATAATTAGATCTGCGTTGGGAGTTCGGTATCAAAAACATAATATAATTGTCTTTTATAGATAGCCGACTACAACAGCTATGCAATGTTTTGAGGTTGTTCTCGATACCGCCATTTGCCTATACGAAAATATTTTCATTTTTATGTGATACCGCTTATTGATAAAGATAATAATATTTTGATTAGTCAATCGTATTAAACTATTTTTTTTATTCGAAAAATAAAAACTGAACTACCTATTAAATATAATGTTATTAAAATGGTTTATTAGTGTGCTGTGTATGGTTGTTATAAACGTCATAGCAAATCTGGTAATATTCAATCACCAAAAACCCAACATATATTTCTATACCTGCTTAAGTTGTGAAAATGTATCTATATTAAGATTATTTCTTTAATATGTATTTATATTAAAATGACTACATAAATTAGTAATAATAACTCAGTAAAAAAGTTTCATAAAATTCGTTTACATTCGTTTTCAAAAACATAATATGTTTAGTATATTATACTAAATCAATTCATATTATTAGCAAACTTCACAAACTAACAAAAAAAATTTTATTTAGCAATAATAAATAAAATTTAATGAAAGCTGTCCTAGGATGAGAACGGGTGCAGCCACTGTTTTAGGATAAAATAATCTCCGCAAATAAATTGCCAAAGCAATTATACTGTCAAGTTATATGTACAAAATAAATTTTAGAATATTATATTTTGAACAACTACATCTAATAAAAAACTTGCAATCTTTTTGGTGTATGTAGTTATAACCATTAAAACATGTTTTATTTTTTCCTTGTGGGGATTTAATTATTTCCATAGCTTAAATTAAAATAAACGTGTAAATTGTATACTAATATACCTTAGTAAAACGAATATAATGAAAAAAAAACTGTGCTGTACTGGGTTGGTATCTATGGTCAAAACGTATATAGATGACTATAGTTTCTTTCCAATTATGATTTCTTATATGTACTGTCTTCATTATCGTACCGTTTACGTCTACAGTGGATTACGTTTTCGATGTATACAAGTTTTGTTTGTTCTTGTGAACAGCCACGATTTTTTTTTCTTTAGCATCATACGTAATTCATAGGTATTTTTTATTGCTTAACAATCATGTAACTAATTCATAAAAGTTTAAACTGAAAATTAAAGAAAAAATATTTTTAAATATTTAAGGGCAATAACGGTTAACTGCAGTGTTTTGATGGAGATTAAAACGAAAAATCCAAGACAACGTTTTTATTACACATGTTTAGGACGGGTAACGCCGGACGGGACAGCTAGTATATTATAAACGTCTATATTTCAATCGAGATATAGTTATATTTCCACAATTATCGCCATCTTAAAATTGTATTGATTGTCTTTTACCTATATATATATAGTATTCTAGAATATTTTTGTCATTTTTATTTTATTTTATCATATCGACGAGGAGTGTGGGCACGTTGCGATATAATTAATCTCGATATTGATTCTCTCGTAAGAGAAAAATAATGTCAAAAATCGCTTTGATTTTAGTTTAACTTTAACCACATGTTTATAAATCAAAAACAATTTTTTCTTCTTTTTTTATAAAAAATTATTTCTTTAATCTTCTTGTATAATATGTATGGTATGGGTATATATATTGGTCATATGTATATAATAGGTGTCTATTTGTTTTATTTTTACCTTTATATTAGTTTAGTGGGCCTCAAAGTTTTGTTTTTAAAATTGATAGTCCACAACTAAAAAGGTTGGAGCCGCTGTTTTAAACTGTGGTATCCATTATCCACCTAGTACTTTATTTCTTCTGGTACTTAAAATCCAATAGTTATCAGCAAGAATTAAATTGAAGTATTTAATGACAATGTTTGAATTTTACCTTTAAACAATATATAAAATAAAAAATAAATTGAAAAACCAGTTTTACCATAAATTAGTGTTTTTTAAACCATGTCTACTTGCTAGGTCTCTTATCAATTTTTCATGATAGCAAGATTTTCAGTAGAAAAATTGTTCAGTCAGAAAAAAGAAGTAAACACATAGTAAAACAATACTTTCCTCACTTCACTTAAAATCTAAAAGAGAAAGCACACGTAGTAGTAATAATAATGTCCTAGTTTCGCTCAGTATCTAAAATAATATAAAGGCGTCCCAGAAAGATATACTCCTTGAAAATCTCTGGAAATAATAAATCAAATGTTTTTATTTTTAAGTAAACAAATTAAAAGAATAACTTTATTTTATTATTTTCTGAAAATTTTAATGTATCACACATTTATATCTGATGAACAGTTTCTAAGGGTGTATCTCCACTGGCATGTGATTTATATTCAGTTTTCAAGTTTATGTATGATTGTTTGGCTACCAATACACGTAAATTGAATTGGTAACTAAGAACACTATAAGGTATTAATGCAAGTAAAACGAAGACAAAAAAAAGTTGGTTAAAAATAATATTTATAAACTATTACTAATACTGAAAATAGTAATGGACAATGAGGTGTTATTAACAATATTCTAGGGCAAACAAAAATATTATACAATTTAACAAGATAATATTTAAGGTCAACCTATCTAATTTTATAAATGTAAAAATTCAGCACAATTTAAAAAAATAACTAGTACATTTTGCACATAGTTAATAAACCTATACACTATTGATTTTAGGTACAATATAGAATTTGTTAACTTTTGTTTCAACTCAAAAGTTAAATGAATTATTAAAAAAAAAATATATATAAATAATTAATAAGGAAGACATAATTTTGTTTATACTAATCAATTTAATAATTTAAATAAATCAACGGATACAATTTATTGTTAATAGGTATTTTTTAAAATAATTATAACAAAAAAGTATTTTTTTGGCAAATTGGATTGTATTAAAAAAAACTTACTTTTGCGGGTGAACAGAATGGGGATATATACATTTAAAATTAATATTTAGGTTTACAATAACCCATGTCTTGAGTGTAAAAAATGATTGTAACAAAAATGTAAACATAAAAAAAAAAAAAACATAAATAAACCTTAAGAATAATCGTTAAGTATAATATATTGTGTATATTAAGTTTACATAATATGGTATAAACAAGTAAAAATAAAACTCTTATATCAAGTTTGTATTATTTGATGTTCAACATGATTGAAAAAAGCTCAATATTTAAACAATGTTACAAAACTTAATCAAATAAGTAAATAAATATTAAAATTGTTATGGGTAGGTTGAAAATCATACAAATTTCAGTTATTTATACTTATTGATTTAAATTATAAATGAATTGTAGAAATATTAATTTTCTGAATGGAAAGAAATTATTTAGTCACCACCTAGGTAGGGTAGTACATGTTTCATTTTGTTACACCAGTAAAATTACTTATGTACAAAAAACGCATTAAAGTGAAGTATACTTTGATAATCAGTTATTTTCATACTATACTAAATAAATAAAATTAATACATAATATAAAATTTTGGAAAACTATAAGTAATATTTATTATTAATAATAATAATTTGTTATGCCTAAACATTATGTACAAAGTGTTTAAATTGGAAAATACTTTAGAATATATGAACAGTGGGGGGGCACCAACAATATGATGGCACATATTTATGTATGCGGCTAGATTCTAAAATAATTTGTCTTTACATTAAGACAACCAAATCATTGTTATCATAAATTTCTTCTTTCTTTATATTAGTATTATAAAATAAGGAATCATAACGATTCCCTTTAATACTGTCTAAAATATATACTTAACAAAAATTAATCTCAACAAATAATAGTATTATTATAATTTCATTCAAATCGATTTCCAATAATTAGTACACATTAATAATATAATGTAACTCAGACCAAACTGCTTTAAATAAAAATCAATTGGCATTTAACAATCTTAATACAAGTCTTGTTCTCCTTTAATGAAAAACTATTTAAAATTTAAATTGCCTTCAATTTCATAGGTGATCAAAAAACCAATACAATAATGATATGATTCAAAAAGTTATCAGTTTGGTATAAGTCTCACTAATAATATAATTTTATATAATATATATGTATGTAAGTTTTTTTTTAAATTTTACATTTATTTGGGAAGACAAATAAAAGGTAAATGAAATTAAAAATTTTAGCTGCTTATAATTCAAAATAAAATAAAATAGGTTTTTTTTACAATTTTTTTTTTTTTGGAAAGTCATGGTAGATTAAAATAAAAATTGTTTTATAATATAAATAATTTATAATGGATTATTAGATAATGTATGTATCTATGTATCTATGTATCTATGTGTATATATATATATAAATATATATACATAAATGTATTTTTGACTAGAAGTCATATTAGCTCTTGTTTTTTTAATAATTTAAAATGTGAATGGTTTTTAGTGGAAGGAAGTGATCATACAATATTATTATGATAACGTATACTATGTTCATAGGCTCAATTGAAAACCAATTTACGAATATGTAATGTGTACTCATGCATAAAATTCACGATGTGTAGATTTAAGATATGGGTTTGTAGCTGGTGAACGTTTGGTTTCTTCTAAGGGATATGAACCTTCATCCTTTTTACGCATCCTATACACAATGAACATAACTACTAGAATTGCACACAATAATCCCACAACTGCACCTCCAATAACAGCTGAAACATACATAATATAATAAATTAAAAAATTGCATGACTTTATTTATCAAAGAATTTTTTTTCACCTGCAAGTATGCCAGGCTGGGCGAAAAATGAAGAAGTTCGTTCAGGATGGCTGTTGGGACTAATGTAAACTCCATTACCAGAATGCTCATCAATAGTATTAGAAGGAGGTGATGGAACAGTACTTGTAATTGTTTGAGGTACATCGGGTGCAATAGTTGGTGGATTAATATTGTCTTCAATGATGTTTGTTTTAGGCTACATAAAAGTAAAACAAAATTGTAAAAAAAAAAACATATACATTTTTAATAATAGCTATGATTAGAAATAAATATATAGGTACTACAATAGTATAACATACAGAAAATATTGTAATATATTTATATTATTTATACAAGGTTTAACACAAAAATAACAAGATATTTTCAATAACCTCAAACTATTAAGATTGTATACATAGTGATCATTTAAATATTATTATAAAACAATTATCTATGTATAAATGAATTAATTACATTTTTTCTTATATTTATTTGTCTTGCAATTAGTAAATGTTCAATAATTTTACAGAAGTAATATTAAAATCAGAAATTGAATGTGTTAATATTCAATTTCTTGTGAAATTAAAGAAAACTGTCGTGGCTTCATTTTGAATGTTAAATTTAGTTTATGCATATTACGAGCACATATTTTTTTTATGATATTGATGGTTTTATAGTTTTTGCTATTGGAAGAAGACATTAAAGATTGTCCTAGCACGTCTTTTTCTAACCATATCTTTGTCAAAAAAAAATTATGGTAAAAACGACAGAATCATTTGGAAAATGTTCAATCAGTCGATCAATGTAATAATTGTAAAAATAATTTTTTAAATTTAGAAATGTGTTAGAAAGAAACGGATTGTATCTGTGGAAGAATGGCTGAGTTTTTCATCAAGACAATGTTTTTGCTAACAATGCAATTAATATTAAAAGTATTTAAATGAAAAGAAAACTATTTATATTTCAACACCCCCCTTTCTAATCATTAGACTTCACTCCTCGTGACTTCTATCTATTTTCGAAATGTTAAAACTTCACTGAAAGAAACATATTAACAAATGGTTGATGACATAAAAATAAAAACTGTAGAAATGTATGCAATTGTATGTAGATGCTGAAGAAACTACATAGCTTTTTTTTCCCTACAAAATCCAAGACTTGAAACATGATTTTGGTGGTACAAATGTTAAATAATAATGAATCATTAATTTTCTATGTTGTTTTGATAATCTAAATTGTTTTAATTGCTACTATTAAATAATACCAGTTTTCTATGAAAAATAATTTTTTTTTTTTTAATAACTTCCAAAAATTGTAGAAACGTATAATCGATGATTAGTAAATATTTGTAACAAACATTCTTTTGGAATTTTTTTTTTTTTTATAAAATGACTATCTTGAATTTCGTAAAAACAATTTTATATTTTTAGATTTGAAAAAAGATACAAAATTGTTATTATAGTGCAAGAAAAAAAAACTTAAAAATATTGAACAGAACAAAAATCATTACATTTTTCAAATCTCCGTGTGACACCCTGTATAGTAAATGTGAATATGTATTTTACTTTTAAGTGTCAGTTAGCACATTATAATTAAAATTGTTAATGTAAACAATTTTATTGAAGAAGAAAAAAAAACACCTACAAGCAAACAATAAAAATATTTCAGATAAGCATTGCAAAATAATTAAAAATATGCAATTCATCACATAAGTTTAATATATAACATATTAATAATATATTAAAAGGTCCTAATGGACATCAAAGAAGTAAGATTTAAATAGTACAACAAATTAAATTAATATATGTTTACACAGGATCATAAAACTTTTTGGAATGTGTATAAATGCAAATACTTATTATAAAGGCTAAAATTATAAATTATTATAAAATCAGAATATAATAGAATAAAACCAACAAGTATGCATATTTATTATTTATATAACACAACTCACAAGAGTAAAATTTATAGTTAAAATTTAATTACAAATTAATTATTTACTTTTTAAAGAAAAAAATAATATTTTTGAATCATTTAAGCACCTACTATTATTATTATTATTCATAATTAAATACTTATGTCAATAAAAGTATTTAATATAATAAGAATAATTATAGAATTTACCAGACAGAAAAAAAATATAATCCTAACAGTAGACACCATGTCATAATCGAACAATAGCCTACTTGTTAAACAAATAAATATTATGCTTAACAGTGGTTACCTACTAAATGTAGTAATGATAATTTTATATAACATCATCAATGTTTGATTTATATAAAAAAAAAGATTAGAAATGTTAACCAGAATTAAAAAAATAAACACATGGAGTTACCTACAACTATAATAAATTCCTACATAACATTGATGTTAATAAATATTTTATAGAATATATAGTTTATTATAAAATAACAATAGCTTGATTACCTACATAGTTATGTATATTTTATCTAACACTTTTATTAGAACTAATTATTAAGAATTTGAATTTATTTAGATATAATAATTATAAAGTATTGATTTACTAAAAAAGAATTCTGATTGAGTTTTAAAAAAAAAAGATATGTATGCCACTATTGAAGGTGAAAAGTTGGGAATATAGGATATTTATTTAATTTATATCTGTACACAACAATGTTTATTTAAACATGTTTTTAAATGTCGTGGTGTTTATGATTTAAACAATTTAAACTTAAATGTAAAATTATAATATTATGTTAAAATATTCAAGCATTTAAAATGATAAATAATTTTTTCAAATAAAATAGAAGATATCAAATACCTATAAATAGCTTAAAAAATACCAGAATGTTTTGAACATTAACCACATCTAAAAAGTCAATATAAATATTCTGTAAAAATATCAAGTTTCTTTCTACATTATTTTTAATCAAATTATAGTTATAAAAAAAAAAATTAAAAATAATAATACCGTTATTATATGTACTTTCATATTTAACTATACAGAGTGTAACAAAACTATTTGACATTTTTACATTTCTTAAAAGATTACTAGAAAAAAATGAAAATAAACAAGTGACTACATTATTGTACCAACTACACAAAATTTGCTGGTAGAAGTTGTTTACAGACCAAAAAATAATAAAATAAAAAGCACACATTATAAAACTAATACATTCCTCGTTGCCAATGTATTTTGATATAAATTGACTGAAATATTATTGCAATGTAAATTATAATAAAATTGTCAAGATGACCATTTGTATCAAAATCATAATAAGTATAATATTATTAAGGCTGGGTTGATAATATCGGTATATCAAGATCAATTTTTTTTTTTTTGAAACAATGCAAGTTGCATATAATTTGTATGCAATTATAACAATAATGCCAATGTGTATTTATTGGTATGTGATAATCTGATAAATATTAAATAAGTTTTTGAAAATGCTTTAATTATTATAATATAATCAATTATCATTTCAGAAATCCAAGATGTTTTGATATGTTACAAAATTTAATATTTATATTGGTTTATGGGTCCAAAGAAAAAAACTATTGGCCCAGCACTAAATATTATAATTCCAATTTCAAAGTTTTCAATTTGAATGATTAATATGTAATAACTCATAATCCATTGACTTTATACAAAAATGAGAGAAACTTAGAGAATGACAATAAATATTTTAAAATATATGCAATGGAAATCATTTGTTTTTTCAACTAGTAGAAGAAAGGGTTAATAATTTTAAAATTATTTATTTATATCTCGGAAATTAATCACTGGTTCATGAACCATTAATTTATGATAAAGTAATTAATATAATCAAGAATTTTTTGTCTTTTTCTTACAGAAAAACACATTGTGACATTTTATTTTAAATAATACAAAGAAATTTGATATAAGTATATAATTACACACAAGTGATTATATAAAAGTGATTTAAGTTATTGCTTTATACTTGATTTTCATTTAGGTATAACAGTTTAAATTATTTCAAGAGATAATTGTATTATTTCTGGTATTAACTGGTATTCTAATATTATTAGAATACTAAAACAGTAACTTTATTTCTATAGAAAGTGTTTAACAATATACCTACCTAGTTTAATTTTTTTATTTGACTAATATTGGAGGTAAAACAAATTAAATAAACATACCAGATCAGGAATTACAGGTTCTTCTTCATAACTTTCAGTTGTTGTGGTTGTAGTTGATGTTGTTGATGTTGATGTAGAAGCTACAGGACTACCTTTGTGTGCCTTTTCAAATTCTTCACCATCTTCACCATCTTCTTCTTCTTCTTCTTCTTCTTCTTCTTCTTCAATATCATCTTCATCTTCCTCGTCATCAGTATCAAGTTTTTCATTATTAGATTTAACCAGTGCATCTTCATCATCTGGTCCATAACCTGAACCACTAGATTCCATATCCTCAGCACCTGTTCCTTTAGATGATGCACCCATACCACTTCCTTCTTCGCCCAGCATCATATCATCAGGTTCTGATTTATCAGTACCGCCATCATCTGAATCAGTCTCATCATCAATAAATAATTCATCTTTTAAAGATGGTTTAGATGACTGGCTGGTGGTAGGATTAGCCAATGAAACATTTTTATTAGGTTCTGCTAGCACCTAGAAACAAATAATAATAAAAAAAAAGCTTTATTTATTTATTTGTAATAAATTAACGCCAATCAGGCAATTTAGACAGGAGTATTTTACTAATTAATAACATTTAAATGATCATTATTATAATAATAATAAAAAAATAATTAAAAAGGATAGACATACTTTGTACGTGGGGCCACTCTTGTAGGTTGGAAGTTGGGAAAGTAGGCTACAGACGGAAATTTAATATATATATGTAAAGCCATGATAAACCATTTCTAACGAAAAAACGATTCTGAGCAGAGTTTAATTGATAATGTTGCTTTGTCAACAATACAATACACGATATATATATATATATGTATGTCATATAATGGTAAAATGATTAAAACAAACAATGTGCGTTTTCATGACAACAATGATTGTTTAAAAAATATTAAAATAATACAAATTTAATAATAACAAAAAAATAAAAAATAAAAATAGTTGCCAATGACAACCTTATTTTTAGTCTTTCAATCTTTTTTAATCTAAAGACTAAAATTTTCCACATTATCTTGAATATTAATGAGAATTTCAAAAAATGGCCTCTCTAAAGTGCCAACCAAAGAAAATTTATTTTCAGAAAATGTGCTAAACTTGATAATCAGAGTATGCTCTGATAGAGTGTTCACATAAAAAAAAAAAAATAAGCATTATTGTAAAACCAATAAATTTCTTGTTCCACTCAGAATCTAAAATCATAATACTGAAATTAAAAATTAAAAATCATGTTATTGATTTAAAAAAAACTTACAAAAGTGAAATGTTCTTTTTTAAAATTGACTAAACAAATCTATCTAGATATTACAAAAAAAGTTTTGTTAACTTAACAGAAATATACAACTGATCAAATTTTATTTAGAACTTTTGAATGTTTGACAATAAATTAATTGAATGTTTTATTATGTTTGAATTAAAGTACAAACATTGTAGTATGTCAATAGTTCATATCAGCCAATGAAAAAAATATTCATTCATTACTTTTTTTTTCCAGATTTTGGTAACCAATATTGATTTACATAGTATTTAATAAAATAATTTATTTTATTGAGTACTGCAATTTTAATATTTCTCAATGAAAATAAAAAAATAGCAATACAATTTTTATTCTAGGAGTAAAGGGTAGAATAAATGAGTACATATACATTAAGAAGATACTGTGAACATTTTTAGAGAACAAGAAACAATGAGATTGTCAAAAGGATATGAGATTAAGAAATGAGATAAAGACTATTAGGGGAGATTTAAGAGTATATGAAATAAATGAGCAAGTGATGGAGATATGTAGAGGGTAAAAATAAAAGTAGCAGACCCTATGACCTACATGTGTGGGATAATTATACATTTTGACTGTGACAAGGAACCACATTAAACTAGATAAATTACATTTTTTGATGAAATTGGTTAAAATAGACAGAATTTAATTTAAATTGGGTAATGCATCTAACATCTAATAAGATTAACTAACCTTTTCTATGTCCCTACAACATCTACAAATTTTTGTATGCAAATGACACAATTCAAATTATGAAAGCCTTTAATAAAAATATAATGTTTTAATTAATTGTCTATCTTTTAATAAGTGTAGATATAATGTTTTGTAACCCTAATTATTTACAATTTAGGTAGATTTTGATATATTGCCCGTTAGTTAGACTGAGACAACATACACGAGTATAATGTCCTTTTAACATCATTATGTTTTATTACACGAATGGTATCATGTTAGTGTTACGACAACATTGTCATTTTTTTTTTCTTGTGAATAATTTAATGAACTTAGAATAGTGAAACAAAGATAAAAATATTTATCTAGTTATGTCCTACAAAAATTTGCTTATCAATAGCGATTTTCATTCAAACTTGCTAATTAAAAACAAAACATTTTTTAGTAAATGCATATATTATAAAATGTCCATATTACCAAAAACAAACATATTTTATTTAAATAAATAATTTCATAAAAAATTATGACACTGTTAGTATCGTGTGAGTGGGAACTAACATAATCAATAATGGGGAATTTAACTACTCATAAAATTTACAAATAGAAGTTTATAATTTGTTTTTGTAGCTATTTTATTAAAAGATATATTATAAGATTATGTCAATAAGAGGTCCATGACGTTTCAAAACAATATTATTTTATTTGAACAAGTGGTTCCTAATATAAGTTTAATGCTCAGTTTAATGTTAGCGAAACGCTATCATCGATGCCTATGATGAGTTAAGAGTAACAAAAATAAATAAATTAGGTACTTATTTGTAAAAAATGTATAATTTTAACTCAACACATATCAATTTAAAATAAATAAGAAAAATTAAATTAAAAAAAGCAAAAAAGAACCAATTATTTAGTTTAAAAAATATTGAGATGTACACTTTTTAATTATTATTTATTAAAATATAAAGTACATTGTTAATGTTAGATACCTAAATATTCAGACAAATATTCATTAAACAAAAATTTGGAATTTGAATTATAATGTCAAACATACTAAATAACATTTTTTTCTTTAATTCTATCACTGGTTCTAATTTATTAATTGTTAGTGTAATTGCACATGAGTTAATTAAAACTTAACAACTATAAAGTATGTTTATTTATTATCAAAGAGTTAAGAATAATATTATTTACAGTAATTAACTAATTAATATGACAATTTTTATTTTATGAATGATTGTTTGTTATATATTTAAATAGTATAGTCATTCCTCAATGTTTTTTTGTTGTTATTTACAAATTAATCATATACATTGGCTTACACACCTACACTTGATTTTTATCAATTTGAATAAAAATGAGTAGATAATATTAACTAGATCGATAGGTAGGTAGTTACTAAAAATTAATTAATAAATAATACCTATACATTATTTATCAAAATATACACTTACAAAATGATTAATTCTAAAAAATTTACTAATTGCAATAATATGAAAAGTTTTAGTAAAAATGCTACAATTTTTTATTTTTTTTAATCACTTGTGCACATTGAAAAATTAGATATAGCTTTTTTAGTAAATAAAAATAACATTATAATAAATAGTATAACATTTTAAAATATATAAGCAATTAAAAGTGTATATTTCCCAAATATTGTATAGTTGATTAGGTAACTAAAATGATTTAGAGTTGAAATGAGCAATTCAAGTAATGCAAGGATAAATATTTCCAGACAAATTAACTCTATTTTTCTTATTGGATTACTCTGTACAGATTTATACCCATAAACATTTTGCATATACCAACACTAGTTTGATAATAACAAATGCAGTTTAATAGATGCTGAATCAATAAAATTATGAAATAATGTAAATACTCGGTAAATAGTAACAGTTTTCAATAATAATATTTGATTTGGGAAATTATACAATTTCCAAAATAAAGCACCTATACATTCAATTATTTAATAGTAGTTTTTGTAGGTACGCACATAGTAGTAACTAAACATATTAATAAATAAAATTGTAATTCACGAAAGGTAAATGACCTATGAACATAATTAAAATGTTCTCATTAAATTATAATAAATAGGAAGGTACAATCATTATTGCATAATAGGTATACAAAAATATATTTTGTACACTTTTTATTTATTTTTTTATGAGTAAAAGGTCAAACTGATGGTTATTGAGTAGTGAAAATATTAATAAACACATAGATATGGCTAATTTATCTGATATTTTAAATTATTTACTAAATGAAACATTGTTTATGGAAATGATGTATAATCAGACCACAGTAAAATATTAAATATATATATATATATCTATAAATAGAGAATAGATCCAACATAGATGCCTTGATTAATTATCAACTCTTATTGACCTTACAGGGAATCATAAAATTACCATCAAGTTATAACTTAGCTACCTGTTGGCTGATTGTAAGCTTAATGGATAATTAGTTTACGATTACAAAAAGTTGCAATGGATATGCAAAGTATTTCAAATTAACTACTTAGGTTTTTCTCAAAACTCAAGAAAACATTGGATGATCAAAATATAATAAAAATTAGTCTCGTTTCAACATACTCAGTATTTAATGCACGTTGTTCAGAAATACTGATCAACCAGTAAGACAAACGATTATAAAGTGGATATGTTGTGTTGTACTTACGTTATTTGTGCAAAAAACAAACACCAGGCAAACCACCGAGCAAAGGAATTTTGGTTCCATGGTAGTGATGATCATGCAGTATGTCAACTGCTTTGATGCGGTGAAAACAATTCAGTGGCGGCCAATGTTCCTGAAATCCGTATAATACTCGATAATATTATATAAAGACGGTGCTGCCTACGGAACGATAAGAAACGATACAGCCACGGAGTTCGTGGGGATGACGGCGGCGGATCGCGTTGATATTGTCATGGACACGATTGGTGTGTGGCCGTGTGGCGATTAAACCAATTCGTGTGTGCGCGAAAAGGGTGTAGGTATTGAACGGACCGACGGAACTTACAGAACAACGAGTTAGTGACACAAAGGACAACGAAATGCAATAAATTAATGCGGTTGTGTATATGATTATTATTATAAGAGTTTTTGCGGTTGAATGGAATGTCAATCTTAATCAATGAACGAAGAGGTGGTTTTTTTTTCCAATTTTTTTTTCTGTTTACCCTCTCTCCGTCAAACGACGTACTCGTAAGCACGCACACACACGATATCTTTCTCGCACTCTCCGACTGTCTCACTCTATCCGTACGTGGTCTTCGTCTTCACTTCCTGACGCGTACACTCGGAGTAGAAGCAGCACCACCAACACGGCAACACCGACACACCATAGAATAAAGATAAAACACTGAGCAACACCAGCGCCGACACCAACAGATGCAGACAACAGACGGCAGGCACCACGATATACGGCGGCGGCGGTGGTGTACGGATGTACGGCGGTGGCAATAGTATTTTGGTATTTAACCAGTTAGGACGGGACGGTCGTAGTGGTTGGCACCACGACGGCGCTGTCCCCACCGCGGACCGTGCCCCGCCCCGTTGATGCACGCCTGACGACGAGACGCATATACGTCACACGCGCTGCCGACGCCAAAGCCTTCGCGTATTACCAATTTTTCCATTGTGCTCTGCCGCCTGTGACCCATATGCGGCGCCCGTGTGTGCGCGACCACTGCGAACCCCTGTAGGCAGTGTGAGTATTCCGGAGCAAACAGAAAACGAATGTATTATGAATTATAAAATATTATATTATGATTATATTATTATTATGATATTATTGTTAAACGTCGACGTCCATATTATTAAATATGCCTAGAACACCACGTTCGACCGTCGTTCAGGTAATCTTGTTTTTCCGTCCTCTTTTGCTGTCATTTGCCCTCGTACGTAGCGATTTTCGTCACGGTACATCTTCAAACCATTGAATATTAAATATTAATAAATGTACAACATTATTATTTGTTATTACGGAGGATACGTGTAACGCAAATCTTACGGTGTATGTCCTTGACGGGCATTGTTTGTTTTACGATCTCGACTAGTGATCCTGATTTCGTAATTTATCTACCTACCTACCTGTCGGTAAACAAGTTTACATAGCTCTTCGCGCGCACGTGACTAAAAGCCGAAATCGCCGTAAAATTATTAATTTTTCAAGACCTCGGTCCACGACTATCGGTACAAAATGTATACAATGTTAAACGTAGGTATTGAATATTGTACGCATTGTAATTTTTTGAAAAAATACAAATGGCTGACGTTAAAATTTGTATAGAAAAAAAATTGAATTTTAAATACATTATAATATACTTTATAAATATATACATTACTTGTACAATTTTAAGTACCCGCATGTTAACGCTACCTAAAAAAATAATGAATCTGTATTATGATATAGATAATAAATTAGATTGCCAATTTTAGTTATAAGACGTGTAGTCAGTGGCGTCATTTACGGGATACGAGGGTATGCAAATCTAATTCGTGAATTTATTTTAACACATTTAAAATAAGTATGCGTGTGCAGATAATTTCATAGAATTTCCAGAATAATACAATCAATTGTAAAAAAAAAATGTTTTGCGATTTTATCACAATAATTTATCGACAATCCCGTAGATAGATAGAATATGCTTAATTTTGAACGTTCCTCAACTATAATAAACAATATCTTTCCAATGTATTTTTGGGTTTGATAACCCACAAACGATCCGGACGCCGAGATTGCACCGCGTTTCGTTTTCATTTTATTTACGTTCTTTCATAATTTGTGCCTTCAACCTTGTACTAGTTACCTACGAAAAATTTGATTAATTTATATTTTAAAAATATACAATTTTATAATTTATTTCATACAATTTGTATAAAAAGTTAGTTATGTTCGATACTGAATAATTTATTGTTGAGTGTGTCGAATGAAGAATCTATAATATAAATCCTACTGATTTTGCTGTTGGAATTCTCATCCATTTGAAAGAGCACTTCCTGATCCGCTTTAGTTTTCAAAAATTTAAAAAACCATATTCGAATTTTTGAAAATCTATTTGTTGTAGAAATAGAAACTTTACAAACGGAGATTCAGCTTGAAGTCATCGAGCTCACATCAAATAACCATTAAAAAAACTATTTCAGAGAAAATACACTTAAACAATTTTATGCCATGTTGCCAGAGGAGGCTTTTACAAATATGAAAAAATATGTACCTGAAATAAATTTCAATATTTAGCTCCATTTACTTATGTGAACAGACGTTTTCAAAAATTAAATACGCCTAATCTTATTTAATAGACGAACATTTGCAAGCGTTGTTGTTGATTGGAACTACAAAGTTTGATGCAAACTGAAAAATGATTTTGAGCGGAGCTCGGTCAATAGTATTGCTCAGGGGCATCTTCGGGTCAATTCCACGGGGGGGGGAGAGGGCGAAGATTTTTTACTCTTGAATATCACCGTTTTGGCCAACAAAACCTTAAAACCTTTATGTCTGATGTTATTTCAACTTATATTAGCTAAGAAGACTTCAGATATATTGTACAAATAAATTTTACTGTTTTAGTGAAATTTATTTTTTTCACATTAAATAAATAATAAATAATAATTAAACTAATGATAGTATGAATAACAAAAAAAAAAAAAATAATAATTAATAAAAGTTAGATGACCAAGTCCAAAATACTTTTATTTTAAGCAGCGTTTTGCAAGCAGTTTGATCAACAATATTTTCTATAATGTTTTCATTTCGATAAATATTTAAAAATGATACGCCAGTTAGTCTCTGCTCAAAATTTCTTTTTTTCCACAAAGTACAACTTTTAATGAACTTCATGTTAAATTATCAAACATTTCTGTTTGGTTTAACCATTTTATTCACAGAGTACCTACCGACTAAAAATTACGTACAAAAACTCGCAAAATTAAAAAGTATAAAAATTGCTGAAAAATGTAACCACGTCAGGAAAATGCAAATATAAGATGTCGGTCCAAATTTCAAGTCTACGAATATTGTTTACTGAAATAAAACAAAAATCAAAATTGAAAATAATGAAAGCATTATTTTCGTAAATTTTTATGTTTTTCTTAAGTTTTATTCTGGTGAAATGAAAATTGCTTGGAAAATAAAAAATTAATCTTCCTAGAGGAACCATTCATTCAATATGACAATATTTACACACACATATTGAAGCAAGATTTCTGGTCTAAATTTTTGTCACAGTATATAAAAAAAAAAAAAATCATAATTGTAAATCCAATAGGTACATTCTTCGCTAAATTCAGAATCTAAAATTTAAATTAGATTAATCATTTCCAATTTTAATTCTAAAAATATATTGTTTTATTATATCTTTGCAAATTGATTGTTCCCACTTAGTTCTTATAAATGAGAGGTGTTTTATTCTTGATTTAATGAAAGTATTTCCAAGATCCGGAATTATCTTTATGGTATTTGGAACGAATTGCATTTGTACTTAAGAATTATGGATTTTTTTTGTAAAACAAAAAAGAACATGACATGGCTTATGGGGAAGGGGGTTTGGAGATCACCTGCCTCAGGGACGCGGCTAATTAAATAGGTATTCTTGAAAAATAATGGTATAAAAAAACTGTTAAATGTTGAAATCAAGACATTGTAATATTTAATTGTTTATAGTTTACATTAGGTAAATAATTGAGTAGACAATTATAAGTAAAAGATAATTATAATATTAAATAGGTAAATAATATTTAATGAAAAAATAATAATTTATGTCTACCTTCACGTACAGACAAAGAAATTTCTGGCTTTTGAAGTAAATATTATTATATTTCTTCTATATAGGTACTCATTTCAATAAAAGTATTAGAGAAAATAAATAAATTAACACTGAAGACTAAACACATTATGTCAATGGGCAACACACATTTTTAATACTTATTACCTAACTAATTTCATATTTGCAATTATATATTCGCCCATACAATGTAAAAATCACTATTATATTATTCTATGGTTATCTTAGAGTATATCGAAAAAAGATAATAGAAAAATCCTATTATCTAAGCTGAGCACGTCCGGGTGCCATTGACGCACGGCATATAATAATAATGTGCGTTCACCGATAAAGTGATACGCAAAAGTCTATGGTTACCCGGTGGCCGACGAAAATACGTTCGTTTTTGCACAAGTGTTTCCACTCCCGGTTATCAGTATCGCTTTATCTACTCAACCACCCAACAATTTCGCTTATTGCCGATACACATGGTACACGACAACGTAGAGAACAAAATATCGACAATATTTTGTGTTAATGTCTTTACCGCGTACAGGTATTTTCTCTCACAAATCCTCTGTTTTAATTTGAATAAACGCTACAATTTACTTCTAATTTTTCTATATTACTCGTTAATTTGCTAGTCCGATTATATAGACCCAATAAGTATATAATTAGTTACATATTGAAAAAATATAGTAAGAATTGATTTTGGTATTATTATAAACATGCACATAGGTTAAGTTAAATGGTGGTCAAACGTGTTAACGGTCATGGGGATAAGGATAATTTTTTAACAATTATTATTATTTATTTTACATTAATTTTTTTCATAAAAATGTAATGTCAAAAGGCAATCATAATATTATATAAAGATGGTGTTGACTATAGAACGAAAGGATATAATACGGCAAAGGAGTCTGTGGGAATGACGGTATTTATATTGTTATGGACATAATTGATATGTGTCTATATGGTAATCAAACTGATCTGTATGTTCGTAAAATGAGTGTAGATACAGAGTGGACCTAATATCGGCCATACATAATACGTCAACCGGACGTCGGACGTGTCTCCAGTGTACCGGAGCGATCTTCAGTTTTTTTGCGATGGCATCGAATAAGGACGCACTGGCTTTGTTTAGGCCTCGCGTTAATGTTGAAGAAAAATGAAACATAAACAGTGAAAAGGAAGCGTAACAAGTTTTGTAAACATGAGTTATTGAAAAGGTGAACTTAAAGTCATGTCAACTTATTGAAAGAATTAAAATTTGAATCTGAAGTTTTTAAAAACTATCTCAGAATGGACGAGAAAAGATACCTAATATTACTTGCAATGGTTACTCCTATGATAAAAAAAAAAAGATACTGTTATGAGAAATAGTATTTCTGAGTACGAAAGATTATCAGTTACTTTGAGATTCCTCACTACTGACAGAAGTTATGAGGACCATAAATTTTCATCAGTTATTTCACCTCAAGCCCTTGGGAAAATTATTCCTGAAACATTTAAGGCCTTGTATCAAGTTCTTAGAAGAGATTATCTGAAGGTGAGTAACTAAAACACTGTTATTTATTATAATATTTATTAAGAGTAGTATTTATATATATATATTAAGAAAATTAATCAAAACTTTAATTAAACAACAAAAATGTAACTGTCGCATACAAATTATACATTATCAGTATTTAAATTACTAATGAATGTCGCTGCAGAATCTGGAATTGATGGAACTGCCTCTGTTTCATCAGGCTGAATTCCCCGAATTGTAGGTGTTTGCATTTGTGTATAGTAGGTATTGGCTGGGTAACTGTTGTTTAGATGGCTAGTTTGTAATAATTGGGAAATATGCTGTGAATGTTGACTGGAGGGAAAAGGAAGGCCTAAGATTAAAAGGGTGGCCTAGGACTTCCTGAAGAAACAAAACTTACAGGGGTATATGATCTATTGAAAGTACTAGGAAACGATTCATAATGAACCTGTTGTTGATATTGTTGAGCAGGAACATAGCTTCGTTGATTTTGTCTCAAAATATCTCTCATGTTATTGTAGACATGATCGGGAGTGAGGTGTCCTATTTCTGCTTCAAACAGTAAATCATTAATAAGCTTTTCTATGACTAATATTTTGTTGGAATCTAAAGCCCACAGTTTCATCGTCACATTTTTGCCAAAAACATCACAGCGGTCTTCTGTTTAGTCACATTTAAAATGATCTCGTACCGATTCTAATAATTCATGGTATGGTTTCATTTTTCCTTTTTACTTCATCCGGTTTTGGTGGACGTGATGAATAATTATTTTACTATCTTGATTGGGCTTCATTATTGTCAGTTGTTTCACTGTTAACTGTTTCACCATTAGATGAATATTGTTGATTGAAAGCCGAAGATTCTTGAGTGTTGTCTCCCTAAAAAATTTACATGTTAATTTCTTTTATAAGCTAGTTTTTTATGATAGGTCAAATATACGATAATGCTGTTTTTTATATTTCAGTTTCCTACAATCGGAGAAGAATGGAATGAAATAGCAAAGATGTATGAAGAACGATGAAACTTCCTTCATTGTCTTGGTACAATAGAAGGGAAGCACATAGCGATTGTTCCACCGGGAAACTAAAATTCTGAATTACAAATTATTTCACGCCAGACGTGTTATAGAAAATGCTTTTGGGATAATGACATCACAATTTCAGATACTTCATACTCATATAAATTTAGAACCCGAAAATATCGATAAAGTAGTTTAAGCACTCCTGCGCATTGCATAACTTTTTTTATTGAACACTCAAAACAGTCTTATGCATCTCACAAATGTTTCGTATTATTTCTATAATTTCTGAAGGATATAATACACAGAATATAATAACACCGCAAAGATTGTCCGAGAAAATTTTATGAATTATTTCAATTAGGAGGAAACAGTAGCAAGATAATTAAATTAGTTAAACTATGCTAAAATGAGTGAAGTAACTAATTCTAAATAGTTATAAGCTTTTGTGTAATGTTAATAATAATGTGTTTTATTCAATCTAATAAAAATAATTAAAAACAAAAATTTTAATTTTTTTGAATGTTAATACTCATAAAATGTAAACAATTTTACTGACTACTTTATTATGTTAACTGTTATTTTAACAATTGCTCATCTGAATTACTATGTTATTTAGTAGTTCTTTATTGACACTACACATTGGTGAAGTCTATGCTATGTATGCTATATACATTTTACTAACCTCACAACTATTTTCGTCATAGTTATCCAAATTGGATGGAGATTCCCTGGGAGAGCATTGATCATGTAAAAAATAAAATAAATTGTAGTACCACAATTTGACACAGTATACTTCATAAACAGATGTCCTAGACTTTAAAGATTGTTCATGTCTTCTTTTCCTTTCTAACGTTGTTTCTCAAATTATTAGTTTTTCGCATAACCACTGCTTAGTTTGCTTTTGTCTCAATTTCTCTCAGTTTTTATATGAGCAATTTATAAACAGATTCTTTTTTGTCTCGATTATGGTATTCTTTGCTTTTAATTTGCCAAAGACATGGATGAGTTCTAAATATTTTGATACAATTTTCAAGCACTTTAGTTAAATCTGGTGGTGCCATTTTCCCGTGTTGATTTTTTGATACACGTGACAATATGATGCAACAGCCAACAACGACGATGCTATAAAAAAACCAACACGACCGGAGTACATGCATACACGCACAGATACATCGTATGTCACTCGAAATAATTAATTTTCGATCTTGCATCAGCCGCCTGTATAGGTTAAAAAACTGCACAGGTTTTTTCCAACACACGCTCTGGCCTACCTGCGTAGACCTCTCTAGTAGACAGTATCGTGTATGACCAGCATAAGAAACATAGTTTAGAAACAAGGTCCCATCATGTATATCAATCAATATGTACATCAAATTAGATAGGTAACTTCAACTCTATGACCTATATATTGTATTTTCTCAAAGTTGTTTTACTAGAAATCATGCTTAAATCAAAAAATTATGTATTAGGGTAATTATTTTTTAGTACTCCTTATAATTTTCATAACAAATAAAAAAAACTAGTAACTTTTTGTTGATTTCTGGTTACTTTAGTACCAAGGGGAAAAAATAAGACTCTTAATACTCTGTATAGTTGCATACTGATAATTAAATTACTTTAGGGTAATAATTACTATTCCAAAATCATTAAAATATCAAACAAGTAAGCAAAATAAAATAAATACTTTTTTTAAATAAAACAACTGTATTAAATTTTTTGAAAATTATATATTAAAATATGACCATTTTTTCTTTTAATTATTATTAATAATAATTTTAAAATTAAATTTGTATTAATAAGGTCATTTAATAACTACGGATATATAATTACACCTAGTTTAACCTAATACACAAAAAGGGACCAAATTTTTCAGTTAGTTGTAAGTATGGTTTTTAAATAAATAGTTTTATAATGCAAATAACACAGGTTAGTGGTTAGTCTAATAAATAATTTTTTAGACTACCTAAGCCATCTTTTATCCCAAAAACTGAAAAATGTCTATTTAAATTTATCAGTAGGTACTCAAATAAAAAAAAGACTGACATACTTAGCATGATGGGTGAGCTATTGATGTTGGTGAAAAGTTATGAAGGTAGGATATAGAGAGAAATTTAATGTATATATATATATGCAATGATTAATCTTTGCTAACGAAAACGATTCTGAGCAGAGTTACACATGTTCAAAAGATCATAATACTTTTTATTTTCATCAACATTTGATATTAAAATTCATATAAAAATAAAATATTAAACTCAACTTTTTCTTATTGAAATTATAAGTCATACCACCAAGTATCTAGCTGCCGGTTCCCTACTCAAGGTCACTAATATTTTCAAGGTTACCATTTTAAAAAATATATAATATGTTATCAGTTATTTAAATACCATAATATGATGGAACAATAATTATTAACTAACAGTCCATAGTTATTGTTGTCTAACTATTTACCGATAAACATCTATTAGTAAAAAAATATATAGATTATACCTATAAAAGAGGCAAATCATTTTTATATTTTTATTAGTTTACTAAATACATTTGTACAGTATACTTTAACGTATCACAGTTTTATTACATTTTTAAAATTGAGAACTTTTATGATAGTGACCATGGATACATCTCATCTAAATTTTGACGAGGAGAGCTAGATTTTGCTTCTGATGAAGAGTGGGTGACATTAGTAGTACTTTAAGAGCTTAGCGACTTCAGCCAATATATATAATTGGAGTATAAACATGTCGTGTTTATACACAATGTGTCCCGGGCATTGGTACTGATAGATTCTATTGACAAAGTCTCTAATGATATACCGCATTTTTGCACTTCTTTCAACATCTTTGAGAACGCTCCCTCTGATTCGTCTGTCAAAACTAGATCTGCTATTAAATTTTCCAGATCGGGAAATAATTTACACTTCTTTGGTATCAGAAACAGAAGATACTTGTTGTCCAAAGTCATTAATAACATGATCAAAATACTTGTTATTGGATAACTCCCTTTTACGCATTTCTCTTTCAGCGTTCTCTGTACCCAAATATATAAATTTGTTGATTCTATTATTTCCTAGATATTTCTAAGCCATCATTTTCCTCATATTCACTAAAGGGGTCGTTATTTGAGTTTTTATTTTCGGATCTATCATAAATTTTTTCGAGGATAGGGGAGTTGAAGATTCAGTTATACTCATTTTGCACTTCATCATTCGAGCCTCCATTCCATTCATAACTGTATTCGGTATGCTCTGGCTTGGTCTTGGTTTTCTGTACAGTTTTTCTTTTGGAGATCGAAGCAGAGGTAGTGAATGTCCAATGGACACTATTTCCTTCGTTATAGTTACCTTCCCGTTGTCGTCCACTATTAGTTGATTGATTGGTAAGTTTTGTTTGTAGTTTTTTAGTTTCTGAATTCGAGGAATAGGTATTGAGCGGGACCTTCACATCCTAAGCTAGCTTAGTCATGCCATTGGCCAATGGGCTTGGAGCAGTCGGCGGCTGCTAGCTTAGAATCTCCTGTTAAATCTTTGAGTATTTTTGGTCTAACAATTTTATCCACAGAGTACCTACTGAATAAATATTATATATAACAAAACTTGCAAAATTAAAATGTCTATAAATAGCATGAAACTTGATCAAATATTTTGAAAATTTGACCATGTCTAAAAAAGGTAAATATCAGTTATATGTCCAAATTTCAATTATCTATAGATATTTTGAATTGAATTACAAAAAAAAAAAAAAAAAAAAAACAAAATTTAAAATAATAACAACATAATTTTCATAAATGTTCAGGTTTTCTCTCATTTATTATCAAAACCCATGGAAAAAATAATCTCACTAAAGTACCATCCCAGGAAAATTCCCTTTCAGAAAAATTGGATCAAAATTTCTTGTAGAAAAGTTGTTTACAGAAAAAAAGATTGTAATGTTTAAGATTATCAAAAATACATTTCGAACATTTTCTCGTTTTTCTTTTTTTATCCCGGGTTCCCATTTATTGAGAAATCTAAAAATGGGCACCTTAAAGTACCACCTCAGGAAAATTACCTTTCAGAAATGGTGATACTTGACACTTCAGAGTAAGATTTCAGGTAGAATTTTTATAGTTTAAAAAATAAACATCTCTATGAAAACAATACATTTTTTACAACACACAGAATCTAAAAAAACTTAATACAATTTGAATACAAACTTTCTATTTCTCTATTGTTATCTAGTTAGTTGGTCCAATGTTATTTTCTAGTGAACAATGTTCCTCTGATGTTAATTTTATACTTTTTAATAAAAAAAGGCTTTTCACTTAAGATAAAATAATAAGGAAAATAACTACTTTACTTGAGTATTATTTTGTCATTTATTATAGTTATTTTTGTATTATATTTTGGTACATTATATGGTAAAATTTTAAATGAATATTGCATAAACATTCAATAGAAAACTTTATAAAAGATAATATTTACATGGGGAAATAAAAAAAAAGAAGTTTTTTTTTTAAAAACCACAATTTAATTTATTATTACTAAAAATAATATTATACAATAGCTTAAATTTCTCACGGAAAAAAGATTAAATAAATAAAAACAAAACCCCTTAAATTCTACAAAAATGAATATAAAATCTTACCAATAATCAAAATGCGTGACAACTAAGTGATTATATGTTATATATTGATTTATTTCCACGCTTGTTTTAATGCTTTTTGCGAGGCAAGATTTTTTGTTACATAAGCACTTATTAAAAGAACAGTTGTAACAATAATTATTACTAAGTAATCAAAATCTTCTTTCAAAACATCAAACGTTTTTGATGGTGCAACTCTTGTATAAAATAAATCTAAATCAAATAAAAAAAAAATAAATATATAATTTATGAAAAATAACTACTTATGATAATAATACAATTACCTAGACCATAAACAAAAACTAAACATGTAGACTCAAGACTACTCGGTGTAGTATATATGCCATCAACTCGCATAAGACTTTTGTTATAATTGATCATAGATTCAGATGACATAGGAAGTTCAGGAATATAGGGTATAGCACCTTCTTCTTTAGGTTCCCCTAATGGCCTACGAGGATCTAAGAATGACCAAGGCATTTCTAATAAATGGCCAGTTGTAGTAGCCACTTAAAATAACAAAAAACCACATTGTTGTTCATTAGTTAGTTATGTTGGTATAAATGTAAAAAACTCACTTAATATATGTTTGCTTGTAATTCCTTTCTCCGTGATTGTTGGTTTCATGGCTTGTAAAAATCCGGGAAGTATATATGCTTGTTTTTCAACAATTGGAGGAATTAAGCTACCTCCCACAGAAGAAAATTCTATAATATACATCAAACAGTTAATTATATAAATGATTATTTTAATTTGAAAAACTCAGTAAACATACTTTGCTATAGGAGTGGTCATATATAGGGTATTTTAAATGCTGAATGCAATAATAAATTATGACAAATAAAAAATGATTGTGATTAAGCGTATTTTCTACATTTAAATTACAAAATAATTTTATGATTATGGTGAATATTATCAACAATTTTAACTTTAAAAACTAATATTTTTTTTTTTAAATAAGCCTGTGCAATTTCAATAGGCATTTTTACAATTACCATAATTTTTAATAGTACCTTATTTTACGATTTTATATAATCTGTTCTTAGTAATGATACTAAGTGGTGCTGAATCTCCTATGTTAAGGTCAGGTTTTGGTTCAACTTCTTTTAAAATTAAGCATAGGGCTTCACTTTGGCAACCAAATAGTTGTCAAATTTAATGAATACTTATTAAAGAAATAAAACCTACACTAACCATAATTTTAGACATAAAATGAGCCGTGTTTAGTTAGTGGGGCCTCTTGAAATGTATTTTACCAGACTACATTTTTAGTACTTATTACTTACTTTTTAGCCACTAATGGTACTTATATAAAATTTGCAAGTCTTAATTATTTAAATTGTATCAAATTTAAATAGAAGAAAAACTAAAAAATAATGTGAAAATTACATCATTTATAGAAAATACTACTAGAAGACTTAGAATTCAGTGCAAATTTAAAATATCCGAAATTAATATTTTTTGAAAATCAATAAAACAAAAACTACTTTTATTTAAAACTAATGTTGAGTAATTATGCCCTTTTATATTTATTATAAAATTATAAACTGCAATACACCAATTAGATCAAAACTGATTGATGTTAATGACTGGAGTAAGCTCAAGTCTATAAAATATTGTAATTCAATACCTGTAGAATTTGATTGTTGATTGCCATTGTATAGCTCGTATGATGCTATTTCAGTCCGCCTAGTTTTGTCATTGTAGTAAGAACATAATAACCAATTTTCAGAATGAACCAAATGTATCGGGTGGGAAGCTCGTTTATGAACAACTGAGTAAATAATTATACCACTAACAGCATCCAATAAATGTAATGTTAAAACACCTAAATTAAAACTAAATTAAAAACAATTTATTTTGTCAAGTAGAACATACTTTTATGCATTGTGTCTGGTGCTAAAGTCAAAATGGCCACCATATTTGGATTAATATATTTATATAAAACACTCCTATCACTCAGTACTCTGCCCTGAGAATGTATATGTTCCATTGCATCTCGTGAACCGATTGCTATAATATGAGTTGGTTTATTAAATTGAGTTTTCCAAACTTCTTTGGCAGAAAATTTCTAAAAATGTATTTATACAAATAATTTAATTTTAAGTTAACAGTAACGTTAAATTTAATATGTCTCACCTCTCCTGAAATTGGTACGTCAACAGTAAATCCTTGGATCAAACCATTTGTAGAATTAGCAATATATATATAAATAGGGGGTGGTTTTGAGGACAATGGCACATTAGATGGATATAGATGAGGAGTATAAGTACTGTCAAACAAAACAAGACTACGAACTGAATCAGTATTTAAAACTGGTAAGGGAACCGCTTGTACAACTTTATATGGAAGTTGTTGAACACCATCTAAGTCAATTAAAAAAACATATTAAACACATTGATTTTGGTAAAATATGAAATATTTTATTTGCATACTTTTAGATTCACCATTTATAGGATTGAAAGTAAACAAAACTGTATTTTCTGAATCCTAAAATATTAACAAAATAAATTAATGCATAATAATCAATCTAAGAAAAGTAACAAATTACCTCATTTTTTAAAAACAATGTGCTCATTGGTGAAAATGATAAATGTTTAGAGTTTCTTATCAAATACATAGGTACTAACTGCAGTCCATCAACCTTGTTTTCATAAAATTGTCCAATTCCACACAACAGAACAGACCATAAAATTTCACCACTTAAATTATCAATACCGAATATCTAATAAATTGGGGAAAATATTATTAATTACTAATGCTAATTTTTAAGTACTTGATAAATTGTTCACCTTTCCTGCACTAGTAACAGCTACAATAATTTTATGTAAACCAAATTGATCACGAACTAGATTACTTTTAGTTCCTATTGTTTCAGATGATGGTGTTTCAATAATTCCAAGAACAGTTGCTATTAGAGTACGTAATTGTTGAAATTGACTAAACACTCGATGGACAAACATGCTGAAAGCGCCAGCTATATACAATTAAATAGTTAATATATTTGTTTTCAAAAAATAAATACAGAATTATAACTCAAAAAATAAAATAAAAATGAGAAAAGTTACTAATATTATTAAAAAAATTACTAATAAAAAATAAATAAGAATTAATTAAAATAACAAACTTAGAATAATCAATCACAAATTTTAATTGTTTGGGTGACTCTTTGTTCACTTGCATTTATTTTATAGGAACAAATAATAATATAACTTCTAATTTATAAGTTATACTTATAAAGGGGTTATGTATTGCTTATAAGTTATAAGCAAGAATATTCATGTAACATATATCTAGGAAGGAGCACAAAGTTCATTACGAATTCTATCTCAACATATAAATATATATTAAAAGGCTTAAGGTGAAAAAAGTGAGGATATTAAAAAAATAATAATAATAAAAAGTAAAGTAAAGTAAAGTGACGGAGTTGCAGCCTTGTAAAATATAATACCGCGTAAGTTTGATAAAACAACAACTATTACAACTACAACAAATAAAATTCTACAAAAAACTTCAAACTCTGACAACACTAAAATACAAATAAACCTTTATATCACTTATTATCACTCACTTGTCACATTGTGATCCAAAAATGCTTGAGCACAAACATTTATAAATATATTCAAACATAACTTATATATTAATTTACATGATTACATTATATATTTTAAATAAATCAAAAATTCTTACAATCTTTATTTCCGAATTCTTTTTCAATTGCTGCTTCTATATCAGATACGGGTAAATCAATTAATTCCACATTTATAATACTAGTTAATGATTCTTCTCTGTGCCATTTAATTGTACCTAATTTATAAGAAATGTTTAATAAGTATTAGGTACAAAAATTTAAGTGTTTTATTATATATTAAACAATTACCTGGCATTTTAAGAAGCATCAATGATTGATCAAGTGTAGTGACTAAAGCAACACAGTTAACAGTATTAGCTTTACTACGTCCACAAAAAACAGAAGATATACTAGGATTAGAAATTTTCATAGTTTTCTTAGTCTCCTTTGATGACAAACTTTCAATAACTGTAGCATCCTCTAATATTGAACCTTCAGTTATAATGGTTTCCTTAAAATATTATTCATATTAATTATGTTTAAGGTAGGTATAGAGAAAAATAAAATTATTAATTTTAATTAAATTGATAAATAAAAAATAGTTGTAGTAAATAACATACAAATAATAAATACTTTGGTTGCATTTTTATCAAAATTAATATTAAATGTTCAAAAAAATTGTTTTTTGAATCTGAAAATTACATTATAGCTTATGTACTAGCATTTTAATATATTGTAACCATAATTTAAATATTTATGATTATAACTGCATATTCCTTTGATTTATTATATCATATTATTATTTAAAATATTAATGAATGAGAATCAATAAATAAAAATAGAAATAGAAACATAATTTGTTAGATTATTATGTGTTTACTTTTTACTCTTGCATTATCAAAAACTCATTAAAAAATAAAAATTGATCATGTGACTATTACATACTTGAGTGGGTGAAGAAATTTGTAACAAAATATGCCTATCGGCCATATAGGTATATATAAATAATGATGCTCTTGATTTTAATGATCTTATATGAACTTTATTTTCTTTAGTGTAAACTAGTTTTTCTACATTTTTATTTGTAACAATAAATGCTGGAATTGGGCTTCCGGGAATTGCCTTAATTTGATCACCATTTGTATCAACTTTTAAAAGCTGAGTATTAGCGTTTGTTAATGATCCAATATTTAATTTATTTGCAGTATCAAAACATGCTAAACTTCCAGAAGACAATGCACAACTAAAAAATATTAAGAACACAATCAATAATAGATACATACAAATTATTATTATATTTCCGTACCGATCAAAACCATTAAACCAATGTGCTGGGAAAGTGTAGGTAGCTTTTCCTTTAACACCAGTTTCTATATAGTATGTATCAACAACAATTAAACCATTTGAGGAATACACATTATGGAGAAGACCATTAAAAACAAACCAATACAACACATTTGTAGTTTCTAAACTCCATTCGAAATGTAAATATCCATCATTGACATCCCATCCTCGTATTTTGACAATATTAATTCCACTAAGGGTTATGATTTTAGATTTGGTTGGGTGTATTAATTCAATACTACCATCAGATCCTTTTTCCAAAATTTGGCGCCAAATAATATCTCCTAAATATAATAAAGTAGAAATATTACCTATTAAAAACTTCAAAGTAATAATTTATATAATTTATTTATTACTAACCAGTATCTATGGCTAATGAAGCAACCACATTTTTTTTAGTTGCTACATATAACCTTTTGGTTTTTACATCAACGTCAATTGAAGAAAATTTGACTTCACCAATATAATTTTGTTTCCTAAAGGGAAAAAAGTGTAAATATTTATTATTTTAGATAGACTATTTGTAAAATAATAAATAGAAATATGTAATATGATTTCATAATAATGAAAAATAAATTATAAACAAAAAGTTTAATACTTATATTAATTATCTTAAAAACAAAGTTTTAGATGTCACATTTAAATATAAAATTGAACACTTTATTACCAGTCAAATTTCCCAGCTTGATCTTCGTATAAACCATTAGTAACAAATATAAATGAAAATAGCAAGACAATAATTACGAGTTTAAAAGTCATATTGTATAGTTTTTACAATATCCACATATTTATTAATAATTTAATTATAATATTATACACATATTACGATTACAAAATTAGTAAAAAGTAAGTTTAATTAAATAAAGCACCGGGATTTATTTGGTTAAATGTCAAACAAGTCGTGGGATTTGATAAATGATAAACAATTTATAGTGATTTTAATGGAGATATGGTGGTTACGTATAGATAATAAATAAATAATAATATTTATTATCTATGTGGTTACATCGTTGGTGCGTTATAGCTACGGTCATTATAGATAATATGGTTGCGGAACGAACCGTGATAATGTGAAGTTCAAAACGTATATTGGTTTTCACACCAGCATACAGCGCTCTCTAGGTGATAAATAGTATGACTGCATTAATAAATATATTCTTGTTCAAGCATCTACAGGTTACAGAAGTAAAATGTTGTAAATATTAATTATTGTTTACTAATTAGTATTATAGTAATATTAATGTACATGTATACGAATACGAATAGATATGCAACAAATTAAAAGTCAGGTTCACAGTTCTCACTTAAGTATTTTTATTTATTAATTAATTATTATCAATATGTAGTACCTAACTATTTTCTATTATATTTTATAAATTAATTAGAAATTTAGTTTGAGGAAATGACCAATTTTGATAATTTTTTTTTTAAATTGTTTGGCTTCAATATTTTTTGAATAACAAGTAAACTTTATGTTATTCTCCCTAAAATGTGAAGCACAAATAAGCACACACTCTATAACTTTTTTAAGATCAGTTTTTAATTAATTATCCCATTTTTTTCATATTCGTTTTTCAAAAGCCTTTTCTTTAATTGTTCAACATTTAGAAAAAGTATTACATAAAAATGTATCATTAAATATTTTTGATTTAACTATATAATTTGGACTATGAGTATATATTATTTCATTAGTTAATAGTTTATTTAATGTGTTAACTAATAAAACGGGTGCAGCAACTGGGCACTGTTATAGGTAATTTAATGTAAACCTGTAAGCAACGATTAAACAATGCCAACGAAGAAACGATTCTGAGTGGAAATTAGATGATAGTGATGCTTTATCAATATATTTTAATTAAAGTACTTTCCCAGTCAAATTTCCTTTCAGAAAAAGTGTTATCATTGTAAATCGGAGTAAAATTACTGATAGAAAAATTGTGTACAGAAAAAAAAAATTGTAATATTTTAGTAATATAGGTATTTTGTTTATTTTCTAGTTTTTCCTCCAAAACTCTTTGGAAATTCTCTACTCGCGAATCAATACATTTCTATTTGGTATAATTATACAAACAGACATTTAATAATTAATTAGTACTGGTTGATGTGAGTACAATAATTATTTTTTTCTAAAAGTGACTAGTCTGCCGAGAGTCCACTTGCGCTTCACTACAAAATTTAACGGTGTCTCGTCTCTATCTCTATCTTACTCTATGGTGCAAACAGGGAATATGCATTTGTGGGATTTCTATCACTTCTTCCTTAAAAAACTCAACCAAGTCCCTCAAAATAAAATTGTCTTTAATAGTTTACGATGCACCTATAGTGCAACAATATATAAACAACCAACACACATAATATAATAAGAATACTTAGATATTTATTATTGTTATTAAATCGACACTAGTGCTTTCTGTTTTTAGGTTTCTATACTGCTATATAGATTTCCCATAGACTCATCTAGAAATTGGTTGGTACAAACCGGTGTGTAAAATAGAAATGGGTGCCAATCGAAGAAATTTTTTATGGAAAAACAGACAACTTGAGAAATTCGTTTGCACAAACCGGTGAGCAAAAAATTGACACTGATCTTATTATTTCGGACCATATCGATGATATGGTTCGTTATACTGATTCATTTTATATTATCTTTTTTTTATGTTTGTTACGTTCACATTTTTAAATTAATTTTAAAATATTTTTATTTAATAAATAAATAATTAAAATTATAATGGCAAACATAGATTAGTCCAATGTAGATGATCATGTTTTTGAAATTATGTATTGAATATATAATTAATAATTAATATAAAATGAATTGCATAGGTGGTTAATTTATTTTCATTTTAGCTGTCATGCGGATTATAGTAGTAATCCAAATTGTACTTTTGTTAAAATTTATTATTTAGCATTCTAGTATTACTAGAATAATCATTCAGAAAAAATATCAGTAACGTTTGAATTATTCAGAGAAAACTGTGATAACATAGAAAAGTGTTCTGTGTGATAACAAATAACTATAGACTATAGAGGGGATAATGATATTTTGTACCAACAAGTCAACGAATTTCTTGTATAACCGGTACCATAATATCCGAATCGGTATCACGGGGTATGAAAGATTCGGCAACATCTTAATCGATCTTCTTTCTACGTACCAATGTGTACCGATCCGTTTTGGAATAGCGGCATGATAAATCGGAATCAAAATGGTACACCGGTTCGTATCAACTATAGTGCGTTTCACAACTGTGACTCGACGCTAACGCGCCTCGTGGTGTTTTTTCATCAGGGTTTCTAAAGCGCGTAATAATGCGCGGCAAATTTAAAATTGATAACGAATATTTTACACTTTTTCAAATTATACATTTATTAAATAAGATAATCAACGAATCATATTTTATGTTACACTTAATTATTCTTAGTTATTCTTTTAACGCTGCCTGATACCACATGCTTCAGAAGTCTTTTGTTGCGCTTGTAGAAAAAAATTTGCTACTTCAGGATTCGTCGAGTCTTTAGATAATTTTTTAAAATACGAATATACACTAAAAACCATTTTTTTAGTTTGAGAGTGAATATCTACTGAATGGTTAGACATTTTTAAATAAATAATTAACTATATTAAAAAATATATATAAATCGTACAGACGTAATACGTAAGTAATGCGTAAGGAATAGTCAACAACGAACAATAGTACAACAGTACGCACTTCACACTGGAGACTGGATGGCACAATAATTATAGCTGCAACAGGGGTTGTTGTTTGACCACATTCCTACGCATGGGGGTCGGTAGGGAGTAACAAACCTACTCATACACAACAGCGGTACATAAAATAAACATACTCATAACCCAGCTGCTCTTACTATTTGTTTAGAAAAAACGCATGCTATTTATTTTCTATCCTAGATTGAGAACCCCTGGTTTGAGACAAAACCGCTACGAGTCGCGTTAGCGTCGAGTCGCAGTTTTTGTGAAACTTACTATAATTTCTAGAATAACTAGTTATTAGATCTACGAGATTTCCGGTTCTCAAGACATTTTGGTGCTGCCATATATTTCTCTATTCTTCTACTGTGGTATTTTATCATATTCAGTGATACCGTCCACAGGATAACAGAATAATTTTGATAATAATTTAACAAAAACATTTTCATTCTACTTATCCTTGAATTGTTTAAAATGCTAATTCATTAATTATGTATTCGAAATGATTGTTACATTTTAATACTTATGAATATTATTTCGCTAGTTAATATTTGTATAATAAGCTGACAGGGCATAGTTATAATTTTTAAATAGTTTGTTTAAATAATAATTATTATATTATTACACAGTACACACATAATTTAGGTATATTCAATTTTTATTTGAATTGATTATTATTTTATTTTTTATAGATATTTATTATTATAGTTTGTTAGTTATATATATATTTATTGGTATGTATTTCACAATTATTATTTAATACTAGATATTAGACATGACAATGTAAGTACATTGTTCATACTTACAAACTAATATGTAATATTTGTACTTAAATTAAAAATGTAAAATAAAACCATCTACTCTAAATATTTCATTTTGTATTGAATCTTATTAGGATGTTTCTGGCTTGATAATTGTCATGTCATGACAATAGTAAAATATAAGTTTACAGTTGTGTAATTAATACATCTAACTTAAAATGTGCAAATTTAATATTTTTAAATCATACACGAAATAATATATTTTACTTTTTAATGGCAGTTATTTAACCATGATTGTTATTTGAAAATAAAAACAATTGAATGTTATAAGGTTGGTAGATATTAAAAAGAATTATACTAAAAGCAAAATCAATTGGATATTTAAGATTTAATAAAACCAAAACTAAACTGCATTTTCAAAAAATACTGAGGTTTTCAAATGTATTAATAGTACATAATATGTGTTAATATTTCATAATTTTATTCAAAATTGTTTGTTATTATTAACTAGTATTATTATTTTAGGTCTTGGATACTTTAACTTTTTGTACACAATATGATGCATTTTTTTATGATAAATTTCTAAAAAACATCTCATAGCCACCTCAAAAATGTATATGTATACTTATTAATTAAATAAATGTGGCTATAAATTATCTGAAAAATTTCTAGACTACTAAAATCAGTTAATGAATCTTTTTGGACTGGATTTATTTATTTGTTTACGCATATGAAGAGTGTTTTTCAATTTAAAAATAGTAGTAATAATAATAATTATTATTATTATAACATAATAAAATAATAATAAACGAGTTAAATACAGTAAAGGAGTTCAGTTTTATAATAAAGAGTAAAATTTAAAATTATATTGTAATTATATATTTAATTGATTATTGTATATTGAATTTTAATATATATTTTAATTAATAAGAATTGTATTATATAATATAAGTTATGTATATCAAATTAATATTTGCATGAATATACTTGATATTTTGTTTGCATTAATTATTTAAATGTATTTTTACCTTTATTTCATTGACAAAATTAATTAATAATACAAACACATTTTTAATTTAAATTAAGTCAAACTGGTGAAACTTCATTATTTCTTTTTATCTATTATGTAAATTTCAACTATGAAGACTAGATATAATATCTCTAGTCTTCATAGTTAAATTGACAAATTTATTTGTCAAGTTTATAACCTTAAATTTTATAATACAATTATTATGATATGATTAAGTGAAAACATATATCATAATATAATTGCATTTTGGATAAATTGATTATAATGGTTAAATCCTGTAGTAAGTAGGTATTGATAATTTTAAGTTATTGCTTTAGTAGTAGATTGATAATTGATAAATTAAATTACATTTTAAAAAAAAAATATACAAACTCCAATGTTTACTGTTAAATATAAACAGTGCCTTGTAAACCACAATTTGAAATGTGTTTGTGCTAAAAACATCATAAAAAAAAAAAAAGAATAAATAAATATAGGTATTGAAATATTAAAGGGGAGTCAAATTTCAGACTTTATTAGAGGGTAAATAGTTAAATATACTCGTGTACTCAAACAATACACAAGTATGTAAAATATATACATAAAAGCTTAGTGTATTATTGTAATATGTACCCATGTGGATACCTAATTATATAAATATTAAAAATAATGTACACATGTTGGTTTAGTATAAATTATTTATTAAATATGAAGGTATTTTAATTATATAATTATATTATGTAAGATTATAAAAAAAATCAATGATTTTTTTCTTCGATAAATGTAATTTGTATTATATAATTTTAAAATTGATATATGAAGGTGATTTTACTAGTTATAATAATTAATTTTAATTTTATTAGTTTCGTTTTAAACTTTTAAAGTTGTGCTGTTATAAAAGTAACTGTAGTTCTGAATTTTGAATTGAATGATTAATTAATTAATATTATTTAGTCTATTTAAAATAACAAGTAAGAGTAATATAATATATTTTGGAAAAACTTGAAAATCGTTTGAACTATACATTAATTTTTTTATTCAAAATCCTAAACTCATTTCTTCCGGTTTCAAAAATTTAATTCAAATATTCATAAACTAACATGCCAGTTATTATTATTATTATAAAAAACACTAATTAAATTCTGATTTAAAAATGAAATTATGAAAAATTAAACATTTAATTTTGTTATAGTTTTGTAAACAATTTTTTAAAATTCTGATTTTTGGTACCCAGTTTTTTTAAATTTAATTTGAGTTGCCTTTTAGACATTTATATTGTGGTGTAAATCTATCTAATTTATAATTCACTCTGATTATATTATAGGTTAACAATGAATAAATCTGTAGATGGACCCTCATTTGAAGAAATTGAAATCCCTGTACCATTTGGCCATGTTAGTGGTAAGTATTTTAATTTGATGTTTAGTATCACAAATGTTTAATAGAATTAAGCCTCTACATGGTCAATAATATTGAGTCAGTTAAATTACGTAAATATTTTGTATAATATTCATTCCTACTAAACATATCTATTATTGCCCAATATTTAGTTGAACAAATGTTCAATGGCCTTATCGCTTATGTTTTTTAGATGGCAATTTACTATTAGTATTCTATTTTATAAAGCCTCATTGTTTTAAAAATTATACTGAATTAATCTGCATTGGCAGTAGCCATAGCATTCAGACTCGCCCACAAATTAAGATATATCATAATTTATAGACTCGTACAATATATAAATCTTATTGCAATACAAGTAGTATTTAATATCACAAAATTAGTGTTTATGACAGTAAAACTAATATGATTGAGTTAGTTTTTTATTTTCCTTATAGTTTTCTTAAATTTACAAAAAAAAAAATGTTGAGAAAGTAGGAATGTTTAAAAAAATAACAGTTTCATTATTTTCAATTTGTTATTTAATTTTTGTAATTTAGTTAAAAATAATCACAGTATACTTAAATTAGTGTTTTATTGACATTGTAAATGTTTAAAACATTCTGATAGTTTTTAAGTTATTTACTTGTAGTCTTTTAAAATTTTCTATTTTTATTTATTTTTAGTTTTTATTTGATTTGTCATAAGTTGTACTTAGTGGTAAAAAATGTGCAGTGTAGTAGATACATATATAAAATACAAATTTGAATGGAAATTGTATAAACCACATTTTTTTCATAAACTATTTTTCGGTTTATGTAAATATAATTTTTTAGCCTATCCAAAATATTTTTAAAACAACTGAAATTTAACTGAAATGATTAATCATTGTATACAGATATAAATTTAATAATTTTTTTTCCTGAAAGCAGTGCACTATTAATTTAGTTTTAAATTTATTTCAAATAATATTAAGATTTAGAATGTATATTTAAAGTTTATTTTGAATTTGTTGCTTAGTATATATTTTATTTTATTTTTAGCACATTTTTATTTATTTTTTCGATTTAGGTACTTCAACATAATTTTATTTAAACTGCTTAGTATTATTTGTATTCATTCAATATTATCTTTGCTGTTCATATAGTATATTTTATTTGTTCATAACCTTTGTAATAGCATCTATTACAATAATGTATTTATGTAAAACAAATTTGGTTATTCAAATTGCAAATATTTTTTTAATCATTTTAGTATTTTATCTCAAATTTGCATTGTTAATTTTTATGGTACTGGTTTATTATTGCTCCACCAGGCAATTCAAAAAAAGTATTACCCGGTCACTCAGGTTTGTTATAAACTTGCCACCATAATGATTTTTAATAATAAAATGGAATATAATATAAAATATCCTATTTATTTATTTATTATTTATTCATAAATTATAGGAAAAACGTATTATACAGGTAATTTAGTTATCATAAAATTTCATTGATAAAAATGATTTGGAACCGATAGCCATTATAAACACAGAGAATTATTGTTCTAGCAGTTATTATATTTTTAATATTTCTTACTAAATTCAATGAAACATATGTTGACCTACTTATACTCATATATTAGACACAATTATATTAAAATGTAAGATAGGTGGAGTTTTCACTTAGTAATAATTTTATCTGAACATTGTTTTTCATTTGATATTTATTGCCCAATAATAAGTTAAATCCATTTTATCTTGCTAGTACCTACTTATTTAAATAATAACGTTAATATTAGTTAAGATTTAAATGTGTACAGAGTAAAACACGTGTACAATTTTTTATTATTATTTTACATTAGCTATAATCTTATAGACGAGTAAGAGGGTTTTAAATACTGATGATCTTTTCTACAAAAAAGCAGTAGCTTTAACTAGGTTGTGAAACATATGATTAAGCATGATTGAATAAAGTGGACAGAAGTATTAGATGTTGATAATGTGACAAGATAATTCTAATAAGATAAGATTAGTTCTACAAAAATTGTATTGAAACTGATTGGGCGGTAGGCAGTTAACTAAAACAGAGAATGAATGTAGCCGAGATGAAAATGCTTCAGTGGATCAGTAGAAAGTAAATGATTAAATGAGAAAATAGATTGAGATGGTTTAGGCGTGTCATAAGGAGAGAGAAATTAGAAGCAGTAAGAAATATATTGAAAATAAATGTGGAAGAAATTATCAAAAAAGAGGTGATTGGATGCGATTGAAAATGATATGAGATCGGTGGGTATATATGAAGATAATGTGGGGGATCGAGTCAAGTGGAAATTTAGGACAAGGGTGGCCAACTTCAAATAATTGGGTTTAAGACAAAGGAGTAGAAGATTTTACATTAGTCATAACTAGAGAGAAAACTCCATAGAAATGCACTTTAAAATATCAAAAAAAGAGCCCTGAAAATTTGTCAAAAATGACAGAAGATTCAAAAAATTTTAAAATTCTCACCCCTCCCTCTATAATGACTAACCATTAAATACAATTTTCTGTTACTACAAAACAATCAACACAATTTTTTATAATACAATTTTATTTAAAAACTTGTGTTAATCATTTTTGCAGTGTTCGAAAATTGTACTTTATAAGTTAGAGCCGTTAGAGGGGGACTTTTTTGTTTTTTTTATGTGCGTTTTAAAGGCTTTCTCGACGTTTTAATCGCTTTTTGGTAGATTTTAAGTACATATCTAATCAAGCACAAGTCATAACAAAGTGGATAAAGTTACTTTAGTTGAGTAATCCACTTTCTAGATAGTTTTCTTTACAACTAAAGTCCAAAATTGGCAAATGTGTACATTAGTTAGTTTCGGACTTATGCTGTGACATATATACTATAATTAAAGTATATTTTTTTTTTATATTAAGGTAAATGGTGGGGACCAAGAGATAAACAGCCTATAATTGCAATTCACGGATGGCAAGATAACGCTGGAACTTTTGATCCATTGATTGAACTATTACCTAAAGATTTATCAATTTTATGTATAGATTTACCAGGCCATGGGCGATCGTCTCATATTCCCCAGGTAAAAATATTTTTTTTATCTCCTTCCATGGCTTAATAAAGAACATCCAGGGTCTTTGCTGTAATCATCATACCTCTATGCTTCTCTGTTATTAACTAACTTTTCGCTGTCTTATTACTTTTAACCACAGTTGTATAAATTATATACTAGATAACTGTGCTCCTAGATTTTCCTCTCCTACTCGTACTATTCTCTTTCCATTGTGTATCCATTTTATTGCCTTCTCGAATTGTTTAATCTCTTGCTCTCTATATATCTTACCTATCTAATACATTTACTTTTCAACATTGCCACTATATCTATTTCACCAAAGATTTCCCTACGCTTCAAATTTATTTTGTCATTCCCACAGGCCTGTTGAACAATTTTTTTTTTGGATCCAATTTTTTTTATAAGACCTTCATCTCGAATATAGTTATTTTTGTTTGTCTGTTTTTATAATTGTCCATGTGTTACTTACAAATATAGTAATTGGACATACCATTACTTTGTAGAATATAGTTTTTGTTTTTAGCAAAATAAGATTCTAAAACAAGTTTTAGAACTAAGAAACATCTGTTAGCTGTATTTAAATATGTTCTAGCTTAGTTGGTTTTCTTTATGATAGTATTTATATTTTGTAATTGCTTATACTCAATTTATTAGAATATGTTTCCTTTTTTTAAAAGTATTTACCACTAGTTCCATGTTTTTGTTTTTCTATAAGTAATTTTGATAAAGTATAAGTCTTCTCTTTTACCTTGCCAATTAGCACTATATTTTATGCATGTTATTACTCCTGACATAATCTAATATTCTCTTAAGTCTTGTATTTGTTTTCCCAAAAACATTTTATTAACTTATAATTTAATTATGAAACAGTTGCACTTACACACCAGATCATATTATTTCTTATACTTGTTAATATAAAATAAATGTAATTAAACATTTTTTATAGGGTTTACCATATTATTTATTTTGGGATGGTTTAGCTATTTTAAGAAGAATAGTCAGATATTATAATTGGAGACGTATTTCTATTATGGGTCATTCTCTGGGTTCTGCTATTGGATTTTTATATGCATCATCATACCCTGACGATACAGAAATGTTGATATCCATTGATACTGTAGCACCAGTAGTTTTTGATCCTAGTGAAATTGTTAAAAATACTGGGCCAAATCTTGATAAGTAAATTTTATTTTATATAATATTTTACAATAAATTTTTTATATTAATCAGTATAATAATCTACTTAACTTCATTTTTTTTTTCAGGCTCATATATTTTGATGCACTTGAACCTGACAAAATGCCGGCTTATGGTTATTCAGATATGATAGATTTAGTTGTGGATGGACACCATGGTACATTAACACGTAAATCATGTGAAATACTTATGAAACGTGGCATGTATCCCATAAAAAATAATAAATACATGTTTTCAAGAGATGTTCGTCTTAAAGTAAATATATATTTTTATGGAACAATAAATTTAATAGGATTTACTAATAATTGTTAGTTATAAAAAATGTGTGATTTGGGAGAAATATTTCATTAAATTTAATTTGTATACCTACTGATATCTTCAATATAGGCATTCTGATATCTTATTATATTTTTTTAATTAGACAACTTATTTTCTTTCTACTATTTTCCTTATGTTTATTTAGGATAAAAAATGTCCTTTCTTATCTAAACCATTTTATTTTTATTTTGTTTTAACTTCGCCTTAATTAATTTTTACAAAACTATTAATAATAATATGAGACTTTAAAATATAGTTTAATATAGTTAATAAAATGAGAAAATATATAATACTAATAATAATGCCTGGTATTTTATAAATTAATATGATAATACAAATTTATATCGCACATTAATTCAATATTTAGTAGATATAATACTTTGAGATTCTTAATAGAAATTATATTACATATAATTTTTGTAAATAAAATTATAAATATTCTTTATATATTCATATAGTACAACCTATAAAGATTATGTATTTTATTGAAATAAAAATAGACTACATAGCGTAAATGCTTAAATTACTAATGGGAATGCTACACAATAACATAATATTACATTTTGCATGTACAGGTATCTTGGATGGGTTTACTATCACTAGATGTAGTAAAAGAATTTGCTGGTCACATAACATGTCGCTATATGAATATCAAAGCTAAACCATATAGATCCATGGATAATTGGCCAGTATATTCAGAAGTTTTGGAAATAATAAAAACAAATGCAAAGGAATTTTTTTATAAGGAATATGATGGTACTCACCATTTGCATCTCAATAATCCAGAGTCTATAGCTCCAGATGTTACAATTTTTATTCAAAATCCCATAAACTCATGATTTAATGAAATTATAAACAAAATGTATGTATATATTGTATTTTCATTGTAAAATAACAATTGTCATACTTACTTTGATATTAACATTATTTGCAAAATTTTGGTCATAGTTGTCAATAAGTAGGTTATTTGCTTATATACAGTTAACTCCCGATATAACGAAAATCTCAATACAACGAATGCAACTGTTGGTCCCTTAAAAATCTTAAAATATAACGAAAAATTAGCAATGTATAGGTAGTTTTCAAAATTGTAGGTGATGCACTGCTCCTGTGCACCATAGTACGTGCTACCACTGATCATGCAATAAGATAAAATTTGTAATGTGTATATAATAAATAATAATATATATGTAATAAATAATGGCCTCAAAGATAAACAATTCATTTTTACTATACTATACTTTACTATACCTACTATCTTTATATGTATTATTAAAATGAATATGTATTTGTATTTGTATACTCCGTACCACGAGAGAACACATTTGGCGCTGGACCAAAATTATATTTTCAAGAACCTACTACAAAACACACACAATCGATTCCCACTACGAAACACAACGACATAATCGACAACGGAGCCGGATTGTTTGGATGCATGACCTGTAAGGGTTCTCTTGTGGTATATAGTACAGTGTTGATTTAAATTTTGCATGTTTTTTAAATCTTGATTTAGCAACAAACTTTTGGTATGACTAACTTTTTTCCTTAGGTTCTTGAAATTCGTAATATCGTGAGTAGACTGTAATTGATACATACACTCTACAATTATGTGCCTTAGTAACATCAAAATTAATAAATTTAGTTGTGAAAAATATTGTATAAATGAGTTAATTAGTTAATTTGGCATGTAACCTATAGTAGGAGGTTGACAACAATGAACCAAAATAACCTTAGTTCTGATATGATTGTTTTATTATATTTAACTTGGATTTAAGATAATTTATAACTATATTTTATGTGTATAAACAGTTTTAATTATATTTTTAAATGTATGTATTATATGCGATAGCATATTCAGAATTTTGAAATGGGGGTGGCTAAAGCCAAACATTTTTTAAAAATATACTCAACAGTTAACAATATTTTTTTAATTGCTATAACATATTTAGATAAATATTAAAAAAATTAAATATTTTAATTTATCACTATTCATTTTGACCAAACTAATAATAACAAACGTCAATCTGATTTTGAAGAAAAAACTTGTATAATTTCTTCTGTGGTTTTTTCTAATTTGTTTATCTTAGTTATAGCTAACCCATTAAGCTTCTCTTCATTCATAGTTGATTGCAAATAATTCTTTAATAATTTTAGAGTGGAAAATGTGCGTTCTGGTGTTGTTGATATTACTGGTAATGTTGTAAATAATTGAATTAACAATTTCACATTAGGTCATTTTGATAAAAACTGATTAAAAAAAGTAACTATCAAATAAATTGATAAAATTGAAGAGCACTAATGTGTTGACATGGCTAATAGGAGGAGGAGGCCATGGTCTACTAGCCTCACCCCATGACTACACCATTGATTATACGTATTATTATTTTACATATTCTGTAATTAATCTGCTTAATATATTTTGTTACAGGTTAACAGACTAGCTTTACCATCATTTGATATTGCAAATGAGTTTGCTAAAAAAATTTGTTGTCGCTACTTAATGATTAAAGCAGTTCCGGGTAGGGTATGTGATAATTGGCCACTTTATCAAAGTATTTTAAATACAATAAAAAATTCTTCCAATGACTTTTATTTTGAGAAAGTTGAAGGTTCTCATCATGTTCATTTGAATGATCCAGCGATAGTAGCCCCACACATCTTAAATTTTATGAAAAATATTACTTAATTGTAATTATTATAATTATAGTATAAAATATATTATGAAATATGAATGTAAAATATCTATTATTATTATTATTAATAATAATTAATAATTGTTTGTGAATTTTCTTAGTACTTTTCTAACATAATTCAATTGTGTATTGTGTACTTATTTGTTAATAAATATTAGAAAATTTAGTTTTGATAAATAATGTAATCCAGCAATTTCTTATGAATATATTATTTTGTGAGTACTTATATTTTTTATTTCAAAGCATATATATAATATATTAATACAGGTTATCAGCATTAAAAAACTGAATTCCTTACAATTTAAGTTTATAATAATTTAAAAATAAGATTGATAGTGTATATATATTTTGATAAAACAACTTCTGTATGACTAAATTATTTCCAATCAAATGTTTGACCACTAATATTATTTTGATTGTACATTATGTTAAATAATTGCTTCCTAAATCAGATAATAACCAGATAATGGTAATAATTATCATAATTATTATCTGAAAACCTTTTGACACCATAATTGGGTTCATATACTCTATTCTAGTAAATTAGTTGCACTCATGTAGACTATTATTTAATTAAATATATAAAGTTAAAAATGTAAACATTATTATTGATTTTATAAAATCAATAATATTTATGGGTTCATTCGCATAAATTATTAATAATTTGTTGATTTAAATTCAAAAAAAAAAAATATATATTCTTATATATATTTATCATAAGTAATTAATTAGTAATAGAATTTTGAAACTCTTCATATTAAATCTGTGGGTATTATATGGATTAGTTATTGACTGACTTAAAAATTATGCATGCAGAGTGAAATAAAACACTTCACTATTGAACCAGAGTTTAATGATTCTCAAATCTCAAGTATGTATTGACAATTATTTATGTTTGCTACTGATTTAATATGTTAGTATGTTTAAAACGTTAATAACATTAACACAACGTATGTACATTGAAAGAACAATATATGAACATAATATTACATTAAGTGTTGCAGGGAAAATTATTTTAATTGGTATCTAGTGAATAATATTGTTATTTTAATAAAATATATGGAATACAAGGAAATGATAGGTATTCAATTATTGTAGAATTTATACAAGGTACACAAAAATATTAATTTATTGAAAATATCTTGATATTTATTGTTTTTTAAAATTATTTTTATATTTGTATTGTTATCCCTTGCTACTTATTGCTATCTTTGCCTTTTTGGCTCCAACTTCAAGTTTAATTTTTGAATTAGGTAGCACCCATTGTTGGATGACTATGTGCTATCAAGTTTATAGAGCAATTGTTCCATGATTAACATATATAATTAGTTTTTTGTTCATTAGTTAAAGTGGATTCAAAGACATTCTACCTTTTTATCAAAGTAAGGGATTAGTTAATTTTTCTTAATTTTATACCATCATCAACTCTCTTATAAGAACCATTCAACCATTTTATATATATGATGTCAATGTAATTTAATAATTAATTTGCTTCAGGAATATTTGTTAGATTTAAAACAATCATTTTCTCGTGAATCTGTTCAAGAATACCAGACCACTAATCATTGAAAGAAAATTACCAAATTGGTCAACATTCATATTATTTGTTTGTTAATCCAACTACTGAACTTCACAAAGTGTACTCTGGCAATGATGGTAAAAGTACTCTCTGGTTACTGATTTTAAAGCAAAAACATTTCCAGCTGCTGTAATTAACTGTTTTTTTTTTTTAAATTGACATGTTAATCGACCTGGGATCGTTTGAACAAATTTTATTCACATTTTTAATAACTTTTATTTCTAGTATTATCTATTGTTTTTAATTTAAAGATCTCGTTTTCATGACTAAACAAATCTGTTAAATTTAAAAATACCAAGGATTTCACAACATTTACAAATGACACAGACTATGAACTTAACAGAATAAACCAAATTATAGTCTATAACCCATGAAAATTAATTAAAAAAAGATAAGTAAAGAATTTGGGTAAGCACAATTAAAGATAATACTATATAAATTATAGAAGCTAAGGAAATTGTTCAAAAGTGTACGTTTAAGGTTGTAAAATAAATAATTATATAAGTACATTAGTATCTATTTTGATCTATTTGACGTAATGATTGATATTGATTATACGACGGCAAAATCAGTTCCCGTTCACTTTTATTTGTCTCACATTTTTTTTGACTCATTTTATGATAGATGATATTCCAACAATATTTCGAAGCCAACTGAATTGGTATAATCTTGTAACGTGGTCGGGGACAATCTTTTAATGTGACATTTTGTTTATCTTATCGTTTTATAATAACATTATTGTGAGTGAACAGGTGATTCCGTAATTAAGATAGAAGTGTACGAATATTATTATTAATATAACTGTTGTCATGTTTTTTTTTATTTTTAAATATAATTAAAAATCGTCAAAGAATAATATGCATGTATTAATTTATCGAAAAAAAAGTATATGATGAAGAAAAATGTATATTTATTTAAAAATGTTGGGTGTACGAATACTTTTTACTTTTTACCTACCTACATGATACAGTTTGTAATTTTGAACTCATCAAAAATTATAATTTTGAGTCTAGAAACCGATTGTTATAATGTTATATACCTACCTATTTCTTGACACTCAGTTAAATTAACTTATAAATTATATTATATATTTTTTACCTATGTGATCATATTTTAATGAATGTAGGTAATTTATTCACATACTCCATGAACGATAATGCGATATCATGCTAATAGTTTCATAGTTCAGACATATTCGTAAAATTAATTTACAATATCTTCACGATGTGAAAATTGAGATTTGTAATATTTAAAATATATATAAATATATACCTACCTTGTTCAAAATTAAATAGATAGGTAAGTTATATTTTATTTAAAACCTTAAATTTAATCTTTTATGTGATAAAACTAATTCTAATATGCAAATTATTCGCCAAAATTTAACTCTAAATTTGTTTACAGTCAGCCCATCGATTTCAGAAACCAGCCGTGTCTAACGAATATAATAATACAATAAATAAATATGAAGTGTATGATAAATCTTGTAAGATCTAGATTTAAAACTTGACATTTTTACATAAAATTAACATAGTAAGAATAACATATAATTAACTTATTATTAATAGAATAATATAGGTACCCACCCATATATTTATCTATAGGTATCTACTATGTAGGAGTTTACAGGATTATATATAGCATATATGGCTATATTGCTAATGTAAAATGAAAACATTATTGTTAAAACATATAGGCTTTGTGGTATTGATATAGGTAGTTAATATACTTACGAGTATTATGACCTCGACAAACCAGCAACATCACATTATTATACCGCAACACATACCTAGTGTTTTTGAACTACAGTAGGTACCTAGCTATTATGTGTTAACTTCATATATTTAAACTTATTGTTACAGCATACACAATACACTTCAGTTACCATGAGTGAATTCATTGGCTGTTTCACGTTTATTTTAATAGTAATTTCATCTTTTTTACTAACAAATTGCAGTTTACAACGAGAATCCAAAAATAAACAACCTCATATTGTTCTAATCATTGCTGATGATTTGGTGAGTACCTTATTAAAAAATTAAAATTCCTTTTTAATACCTGGCTCATGTTAAATAAGTTTGATTTATTTTACACGTACTGGTCAAAGTTCAGAATGTCACTAAATTATAAAACTGTATTTTAGGAGTACCAATATTTCTAGAGTTCTTGTAGGTAGGTTTCTAAATCAATTTATACAAATATTATCACATTAAATTTTTACTTTTAAACTAAAAAAACAAATCAAAATAGTTGATACCTATCCAAAAACCTATTATATATTATGTAAAGTAATAATATAGGTCGGTAAAGTAATAATCATATTTTATTATTTTATAATACAAAAACAATTCTTAAGAATAATTTATGAATTTGTTTACTGATTAAGTACTTATAATAATATATAGTCGTAATAAGTTAAATCTTAATTTAAAAATTACATTATATACTTAAAAATATATTATTGGAGCAGATTCTAGAAAATTGTGTCCAATTTATAAAAATTTGAACAGCGAGGTAAATACAGTTATTTAATTATTAATAAATATTGGAATTATATTCTTTTTTTATTATTATTTATTTTAAGCCAATACTTCGATGTAGTTTGGTTCAGATTTAATTGTTCAGGTATAGGTTATTTTTTTAGTTTTTTTTGCACAATTTATATGGTAGGTAATATGTTAAATTAAAATTTAAAAAAATTAATTTTACCTTCCTACATCTAACGATTTTAGGAGATGTTTAAATTTTGATATTATTTTCAATTATTTATTGATAAGTTTGAACCGAAGTAATGGTCATTTTTAGTTTTCTCTTACCTACTTTTTCATTAGGTAGGAATATATTTTAAGATTGTTTCGAAATCAGTCAAACAAATTTGAATACCTACTAAGGAACGAAATAATACGAGAGCTCAATAACTTTGTTACCTGTCCTACCTAAATTAAGCTAAAACTTTAAAATAGAGTCTTATTATTTCTCAATAGAAATTAACAACTTATTCACACAACGGTTAACATGTACGCTATTTGTTTCGTGTGCCTATGTATGGACCAAAGTTTTTAAACTTGTTGTAAATTCTCTATAATGTGAGATATAAAATGCATGAAAGTAATATCGTCTATCTAATATACATATTCCTGTAATATAGTGCATTAAACGTGCATAAAGTATACCTGATTTAATTACCTATATCTAAATAATGAAAAAAATTCCTCTTGACGGTAATAATCATTGCAATTAACATTCATTTGTTTTCATATCTATTCATTACATTGATATCTATTTACTCGTGTTCACCTGAATTAGTATAACGTCTTACAATGAATTACAACGGTCGATCAGGTGAGGCTGAAGAAAATCGGCATTCGCGTTTTTTTTTTTTTTAAATTTTGGTATTCTTAAATAAAATAGAGTGTAGCTGTAACCCGTGACTTCGTTCGGAAATTTACAATGCCTTCTATTTGAGGTGTATGAAAGATGAATAAGCTATTGATGTAGACAAAATTTGAATAATATAATAATCACCTACTTTCAGCAGTCACAAATTAGGACAAATATTTTGAAATATTCTATTATAATAATTTAAAATTACGTAATGATTTTCCCTTGAAATTATATTTTTTCTTCTCTCCCCTTAAGTTAACTATTTACATGGTATTCAGTTTTATATCCATTTACAAAAAAAAAAAATTATTAGTTGTTTAACTTTTTGAAAATGTAAGAAACAAGTAGCTCTAAAATATTACATTTATATCATTTCTTGTCACCTTTATTTTTGGGTGTGAAACGACTATCTATTTTTAATTTTTAAATGACAACACATATTTAAAACTTGAAAGCTTAAATAAATGTTGGTGTTGAAGATATTGATTTTTTTCAATCTGTTGATATATACCACTATTAAGTTGTGGTAGGGGGCGATTAGTAGTACATCATTTGTGTGGTAGCACGGCATGCAGCGTTTTAATAGATAGTGCTGAACTATCTTAATAATAACTTGACGGAAATCAAAAATGTATTATATAGGTATACGTATACCTATCGATATTTAAATACTAAAAATACGTCCTAGGATAATAGGAACGGGTGCAGCTACTGTTTTATGTAGATAATTTAATGTATACCTGTAAGCAACGATAAACCATTGCTGACGAAAAAACCATTCTGAGCGTAGTTAGGTTCGAAAAAGTACCTCCCTAAATACTTCCCCACATCGATTTCCTTCGGAAAAAAAAATAAATATCTTTGTAAAACCATAAGCTTCTCCGCTCTACTCAGAATCTAAAATTCAAAAAATCAAAATGAATATACATTTTAGCTATACAAATTCTACCACGTCTAGAAAAGTACCTACCAACTAGACACAATTTTACTTTTTAAACAGATGCTACACTTCCGATTAAGATTTATGATAAGTAGAAAAGTTGTTAACAGACACAAAAAAAAACACACACATCATAATGAAACCAATATACTTCCATGTCTTGCTAGGCTCAGAATTTAGAATATTATAATATTACTTAGCAATAATATTAACTAGCAATAATCTGTCCAATTTATAAAAAGGGAGACAGGTCAAGCTACCAAAATTACCGAGGAATATCGTTGCTAAATACAATGTACAAATCGTTGCTAAATACAATGNTACTAAACAGAATAAAACCTTACATAAAAGATATCATTGGAGACTACCAATGTGGTTTTATGAATGGTAAATCCACCATAGATCACATTTTCACTGTTAAGCAACTAGTTGAGAAACATTACGAATTCGACAATGATCTACATCTACTATGTATTGACTATAAACAGGCTTATGATTCAATTAATAGAGAAGTACTATGGGACACACTTATAACCTTTGGGATACCAGCTAAGATAGTGAAAATGATCAAATTATGTATGAATAAAACTAGATGTAAAGTTATATTCAATCAACATATATCAGATGAATTTGAAGTTAAGACTGGACTTCGACAGGGAGATGCCCTATCCCCAATACTCTTTAATATAGCATTAGAAATGGTAGTTAGAAAAACTCAAAAAAAATATGGTGGTGTAAACTTGGAAGAGAACAGAAGACAATGCGCAGTACTAGCGTACGCAGATGATATTATCATATTGGAATCAGACAGTCAAGAAGTCAAAGCAGGAACCAAAGAACTAATAATAAACAGCAAAGACATTGGATTACAAATAAACGAAGGAAAAACCAAATATATGGTAATATCTAGGCGAGAAAATCACGAGGAAAATGTAGAAGTTGAGAATTATACATTTGAAAGAGTGCAAAATTTTAAATACCTGGGTGTTACAATAAATAGCAAAAATAATAATCACGATGAAATTAAAATAAGACTAACTGCAGCAAATAAATGCTATTACGGAGTAACGAGTATACTAAAATCAAAACAGGTATCACTCAAATCAAAAATTATAATATACAAGGTAATTATCAGACCAGTCCTTTTATATGCGTGTGAAACATGGCCAACAACTAAAGGAGACGAAGACAAATTAGCAATACTCGAAAGAAGAATATTTGGGCCAAAAATAAATAATACGACAATATGAGAAAATAAATAATATAGAAATACAACAATTATATAAAGAGCCAGACATAGTAGCAGTATTAAAAAATAGGAGAATGGCCGGTCATGTATGGAGGTCAAATGGTCTTATGAAAGAGGTTTTAAAATGGAAACCCCAGGGAAAAAGACCACTTGGCAGGCCGAAACAAAGGTGGAGAAGAATTTAGCAGAGATTGGAATACGAGATGGAGAAACAATAGCACAGGACAGAGACAGATGGAAGCAAGTTTGTGTTGCGGTAATGGGCCTCAATGGCCTTTAAAAAACCGATGAAGAAGAAGATAATATTACTTACTCATATTATTGTTAGGCGTATAGCGCGTGTTACCTGTGTATATATATCATATTGTCTTAATTGTATACACCTATACGTCTAATCATTAGATGTTAAATTCTAACGGTTGGGCACAGTATGTGTTGGCTTCTAGTTTTAACAATAGAACCACAGAATCAGAATTAATAATGTATATACTTATAGATTATAGTACAATAAAGTCGATAATGGAATTTAAAAATATTTCGAGGGTTTGGCTCTCATCCATGGGCATCTCGATAACCACGTTGTATATCACTCCTGCGGCGCGATTCCTATACTAAAGCTGATTTTTTGGACGTATATTGTTGTTATAATTGTAAATAATAATAATCAATGTTATCAATATTTTCCTTAAAACACTCATCTCGAAAAGACAAAATTATTTACTTTTTTCGTGGACAACTTGTGAAACAAGTAGCTCTAAAATGTTACAGTTTTTATTTTTTGTGAACCTAATTTTCGGGCGTGAAACCACTATTTTGATTTTCAAATAGCAATCTATATTCAACATTCTATAATTATTAGATGATGTGTTTCAGTTAAAAATTTAAGAAAAATTAGCATTACTAGACATTTTTTAACGAGATATTCAATTTTTAAGTTATATAAATTGATATTTGAAAATCGAAAGTGGATAGTTGTTTTATCCGAAAATGTAAGTGTGATAAAAAATAAAATGGTAATAAATATTTTAGAGCTAATTGTGTAGATGTAGATGTGTGTAAATGTTTTATAAGTTGTCAAAACAATTTTTGAAAAAGTAAATATTTTCCAACATAATGAATCAAGAATTAAATTACTTGTATATTTTATACGAATTTCTTAAATATCCTGTATTTTAACTATCACTTAATACTAATATAACAATATGTATAATTTTATATTTATACTCGTAATAGGGTTGGAACGATGTTAGTTTTCACGGATCTGTTCAAATACCCACACCAAATATTGACGCACTGGCATACAGTGGTGTGATATTGAATCGGCATTATGTTCAACCAACTTGTACACCATCGAGGGCTGCTTTACTTACTGGAAAATATCCAATTCGTTATGGTAACGTACCTATATATTACAATGATGCTACTTTAATATGATTTCTACCGGCAGTTTTCTTATTCATTATGCAGTTTATATTATATTTTAAAGCTATTAAAAATACGTGAGTTTAGACCCTAAAATATTTTTATTACAAAGTTATAGGGATTTAAATTTTACAGGGATATTGCTGTGAATATGATATGGTCACTCCAAACATAATACTGGTAATTGCAGGAGTAAAGAAATTTTAGTAGTTATCTTAAGTGTAATAAACCTAGCTCTCGCTATTATACACAGTATGTCTGAAAAGTTCTCGAATTAATTTATTTATGGAATACAAATAGCTTTACCTCTCATACAAGAAATGCATTTAGTACAAAGTCTAACAAATATGTAAACAAAATATCAGCACGTTTAGTTTCTTCAGTCTCGAGTTGTATTCTGCTGTGTAAGATGTGTTCAAGATACATTGTACGACCTTGCAACACGGAACAAAGAAGCTCTAAACAATTTTACGTTTGACTTTAAAAATCGTTTACAGAAAGAAACATTTTTTATGATGTAGCAAGCTTTCGGAGATGAAGCTACTTCTCGTACTACAACGTATACATGGTGGAAGCGATTTAAAAACGGTCAAGAATCTTTGGGTGAGGATGAACGAAGTTGACGGCTAGACTAACAAATGTTCACGATAAAAATGTTTCGAAAGTGCGTTCGCTGATGCTCGAACAACTTCATCTTACACTTCGGATCATAGCAGAAAAGTTTAACATCGGTAAGACACAGTACTTACGCACAATTTTAACAGAAAAAATAAACCGTTGAAAGATTAGTTTTCGCTTCGTTCCACATTTTTTGACCGATGAACAAAAACAAACTTTCTTGTAATAGAGACTTCAAATTCCAAGAACTCGATTTGGCTTTTGCAGATTATTTATATTTCCAAAGCTCAAATTGAAGATTAAAGGTCACTTTTTTGATAATATTCCGGCGAAACAAAGAGCTTGTAGAGAACTGCAGTTAAAGGCAATTCCTCAAAATGAGTTCTTCAACGTGTTTGAACAGCTTTACCGGCGCTGCAACGAGAGTATAACTAGACCAGTACTTTATGTAGAGGGTTGGTATGAATAAATTTGTTTATCTTTAAATTGGGTATTTTTTATTTAATTTATTTCGGGAACTTATCAGGTGTACTGTGTACGCAAGATTGGGTTTGCAGGGTATGAAATAAATCTTAATCAATCATTATCAATATGTTTATATTTATAATAGTATACCGCAGTACCTACGTAGATATTTTTTAATAGCACGGACTAGGTAAACCGCATATTCTAATACTCATAGGGCTATAGTATTTATTTTAAATGTACATATTTCTATTAAATTATAATATTCATTGTAATTTTATATTATTATTAATTAATTTTAATATTCATTGTTTAATATGCGATTATCACTGTGGAGTAGTATATTAAGTCCCATGGACATCGAAAGGATTCATTTTGAATATATGCAATATTTGTAAATAAAACCTTATAATGTTTGTATAATTATGTGATTTGAGTACTTACTAGGGAATAGGGGTTACCCGATTGAGCGATATTGAAATAAAAAATCTATGGGTAGTTACAAAAAACTATTTTATAGATCTAAGAATAGAATATTAAACAATTTAAATAAAAGTACAAAAGAAATACCACCGTTGTGAGATTCGAACTTTTGACATTAAATTTAGCTTACTTTGTAATTTATCCTAACATATGCCTTAGTCAATCTTCCCAATTTAACACATGTTGAAAATGAGACTAGATAGTTTCTGTCATCTTCAAGTGTTGATGCTGATACATAGTTGTCGTATAAGTGTATTTAGTTGACAGTAAGTAATTGTATAGGGTATGAGGGTTTACCACTCCAAAAAAAAAATTTTGTCATGTCTTCTTTGTTTTTCCATCTATCACAAACATATGACTTCATAATTTTTCAATCGATTTTTATTAAATTGTGTAGATAGATCATAGGTGTCTTGTGTGAACCTCCATACATTTTTATAGTCAACAAATTATTTAGATATTGTTTCCTATACTTCGTGACTTATGTATATGTACTCCTAAATTCGGTATATTAGCGAGATGTACGTATCTTTTCTCTTAAATTTCTAACCATGTAATTAAAATACGAAAAAAAATCCAGAAATAGTAGCTCTTATTCAATGGAAATTATTTTGAAAAAAAAAATCAAAACATAACAATAATCATTAATTAGATGTTTTTTAAAAAAGTAAAATTTAGAAATATCTATTAGAGGTTTTTGTTGAATGGTGCAATGGGTTTTTACATTTCTGCCTGTCGTATGTCTGCTAAAATCACTTAAATATAACAAAATAAATTAAATTATACCTAATATGTTTTTATCGTTTTATTAGTACTAGCGAATGTATAATTCAATACTTCTTATGTTTGTGAAACTTAATGGCTAATTAAAGTTACCTGTAAAGTCGATCTATCTTTTGTATACACTTAAGACCTGACTTGAAACCAATAATATACAAAAAATATGAAGCGTAATCTACTATAATATTGAAACATAAACTTTATGGAAGTAAAATATTTTGTATTAATATAATATAATATTTACGTTAATCATTTTTAGGCCTTCAAGGAACCCCTATTATTGCTGGTCAACCTTTATCACTTTCGTCAAAAGAAAAAATTCTACCACAAGTAAATATGATAGTTCAATATTCTATAATATTATATGTTATATTATGTTTTAATGGAATATTAACAATTTATAAATAATAAAATGTTAGTATTTACAAGATTTGGGATATTCAACTCATTTAGTAGGAAAATGGCACTTAGGTGCATATAAAAAACAGTTTACCCCCACAAAAAGAGGATTCGATAGTCATTTTGGTTACTGGAATGGATTTATAAGTTATAGAAATAGTACTCATTCTACGGTAAATACCATTTAATTATATATTTAGTATAAATAACGAGGTAATGAATTCGGTTTAAATAATTATATTTTAGACATTAATGAGTGGAAAAGATGCCAGACGTGGATTTGAACGGGTAGGAAATGAGATGATCGATAGATATGCAACAGACATTTTTACAGAAGAAGCTCATAAAGTTATAGAATCGTGTAAACATCAAGAAAAACCTATGTTTTTAATGATAAGTCATTTAGCTGTTCATACTGGAGTCCCTGGACCAAATCTATTGGAAGTTTCAAATAATACATATAATGATATCAGATTCAATTATATTCAAAATAAAGAAAGAAGACTTTATGCAGGTAAGAATATAATATTTAGAAATGTATAACTTTAGTATTGCTTATAATTATCTGTAATGTGTCATATTTATTTTTGACCAGTTAACCAAATCTTAAGTTTAATTTACTATTCATATTATAGTCTTCTACAGGTACATTCAATATAATTTGTATAATTTAAAATATTTCAAGATTAATTAATTCATTTAAAACCAAGAGAATTATAAATAAAATTATCATACCTAAATGTATATTATATTATTAAATATTTGGAGTAGTTATATCTAGCTAATAGATTTTAATTGTTTTATATTAACGATACAAAATAAGATCTAGGATTTGGCGTAGCTGTTTTGGACGTATGTAAATTTTTATTTATAATATTTTATATAGGATCTCTATCAGTGATGGATTTAGGAACAGGCTAAATAGGCTATAGCCTATGGCGGATTTTTTTTTAGAATTAAGAGTTATTAGGTAAATTTATTTCTTCTTTTTTTTCTATATGTATAATTTAAACACAAATAAAAATAATTTTAAAAAGTTATGTTAATATGTACGATGTACCTGGTAAGAATATTAAAACTATTATTAAAATTTAAAAAATACTCCATGTGTAATATTAGTCTGCACATATTAGGAACATCTGAATATGGGTATTTTCTAAAAATATAATAGTTATTTGTTATTTTCGGAAGATTTCACCACAACACTGCCTACGACCGGCGACCGTGCGTGATCATCATGTTTTAACTATTGATAATATTATGTCCAAAAATAGAAATAAAATAAACTTTTAATTTCTCACATTTAAATTAATTTGAATGTTGACACTTAACGAGTGACGATGGGAGTAGCTTGCAGTTTATTCGTCTGGACTGGATGGCAGTTTAAAAGGTAATAAAGTACTTTAATTACTTACCAACTTATTCATTATCTTATTTAACCTTCTAGCGGATACGCTTTTGAAAATAGTACAACAATTTTGTACTTGTGGATCTTTTTGTCTGATTTTATTTCTTTCCTTCTTTAGTAGAAATTTTGATTTTGATTTCATTACATACTTTATATAAGTTTAGTAGTGTAGTATTGTAGATAGTCATTAAATATAACACGCATCGTACCTTATGTAGGTATCTAATTTATTATTTTATGAACAAATAAACTACTATATAGTTCGTATGGCTATAGCCTATATTAATATAGAACAGAAAAGAGTTTAGACCAAGTATTCTTGGTTTCTTAGTTGTGTGAAGGGGGGGGGGGGCGCCAGAGTGATTAAGCCAATGGGCGCCAAAATGGTAAATCCGCCACTGATCACTAGCTGATTCTGCACGAAGTTGCTCGTGACGAATTCAATGGCCGTGGATTCACCCCCTTTAAAACTCCATTAAAAGTCAGCACTAAGCTACATATATTTTTAATATAGCTTTAAAATATATACCCAAATATATATTTGGGTTGTTTTGATCAAATATAAAACAGCGGATACTTGACGTGTTCTACTACGCTAAAAAAAGAAATACATTTTGTTTATTTATTAACTTTTTTATCTTAATGCTAGAGGATAAACAATATTTTGAGTTTTTTCGGTAGATGTGTAAACATAAAGATTATTCGGGATTCCAACTCTGGTGCAAGCAACATATAATTGGCCGTACGAAAAACAGGAATTTTTTAAGTTCAAACCAGCAAAACTTAGCGATTGGCCTTGAGCCTTGTTGAGGGTTATAGTGAAAGACAGACCCACTGGAAACTGAAATCGCTTAAAATCAAATGAAAAATGGGTTGAAATCATTACAATTCGTGGTATCAGCACATCTTTTCCTTTACATTTGCCACTGATGATTGTGGCTTCGATTAAATTCAGCGATAATTTTTTAACAAGTCTTCTTCCGTTGCACAATTTCGGGGGATCTAAGTTGCGAACAAGCATCAACGGTGAATCAACTTTTAAAGTCAAGATGTCAGATGGTTCCAAAGACTTAAGAAACTCTATTGGATAGTTGACAGCTTGTTTCTCATCTATAACAGTGTCAATCGATTTGTACTTAATTTGATGATTTATTTTGTTGACATCATCATTCTTTGGAGCTAAAAATGCTCGTTCGCAAAACCAATCATAATTTAAAAAATTTTCAACATCAGAAAATACTTTCTGTACAACATTTTGAATTGATGAAAATTTATTTGGCAAAAGTTTAGCGGAAAAGATATTTTACGTGTAATCGGATCAAAATGAAGTTTTCCAAAGCTGTTTTGCGTATTTTTGGAATATTCGTGAAATTTTATTTTTCGATTGAATTTCAGAGAGTATCTAATTAAGCAAGAATATTTTTCCAGTGCCTCTAGGAAAATAATTCCATCACTTTCGACTGCTACATGTAAAGCGGTGACAACTTGACTTTACCATTCGATAACATATGTCGGGTGATTCCTTTTGAAATTTCAGAGCGTGGCAGTACAAACAAAGAATGCTTATCGG